>JAJHZJ010000612.1:297902-435402 GCA_023548195.1 Bettongia penicillata ogilbyi
TATATTTCCAGGTCCTGTGATTTTATCAACATAAGTACACCTTCCACTGACATTGACTGCAATTCTCTATAACTTTGTAGATATATAACTTCAAGACTTGTCATAATAAAAAAAAAATCACACTGTACCCAGCTTGTTCACATCCATTCTGTGGGCAAGGCCTGTCAATTTCACCTTTGCAACATTTCTTGCATGTATCCCCTTCTGTCCTCTGATATTGTTACCACCTTGGTGCAAGCCCTCATCTCCTCCATCCTTGCACTATTACAATAGCCTGCTGTTTGGTCTTCTGGTCTCAAGTTTCTCTCCACTCTAGTCCATCCTCCATTCAGTCACTGAGGTGATTTTCCTAAAGCACAAGTCTGACCATGTCATCCCCATATTCAGTAAACCCCAGCGATTCCTCATTCCTTCTAATATCAAATTCAGAATCCTCTGGTTCAAGGCTTAGAACCTTCATAACCTAGCCAGGGGTGGGGACGGTGTTACATGAGGACCTAGAGGGCCACATGTGGCATCAAGGCCCAAAGTTCCCCACCTCTGATAGGCCCTCTCTCCCTTTTCCAGTTTTCTTACATTTTATATCCTACAACATACCCTTTAATCTAATATCACTAGCTTCTTTGTTCCATGAAAAAGACAATCTCTTATCTCCTGGTATTTTTTTCTTGAAGTACCTCATTTTTGGAATGCTTTCCTTCCTAATGTCACCTACTGTCTTCCTTCAAAGTTTCTAACTAAAAGTTCACCTTTTACAGAAAGCATTTCCTAATTCCTCTTAATTCTAGTGCTTTCCCTCTATTTGCTATTTATTCTGTTTATAACTGGTTTGGACATATTTGTTTGCTTCTTGTCTCCCCCATTGGATTGAGATTTATTTGAGAGTAGACACTATCTTTTGCTTCTTCATGTATCCCTAGGGCTTAGCTCAGTGCCTGACATATAGCAGACCCTCAATAAATGCCTATTGAATGACCAGCGAAGTCTTCTTGAGCTGGTCTTCAGGGTGACCTTCATGTCTTTATGAAGCTAGGGACTTTAGTTACTGATATTACACATAAGAGTAATAATATCTGACATTTATATATAGCACTTTATAGTTTACAAAGCATTTTCATAACAACCTAGTAAGGTAGCTATAACTTGTCATATGTATATGGGTATACATATACATATGTATATACATATGTACATATACATAGCTATAACTTGTCATATGTATATGGGTATATATATAAAGTATATATACTTATACTTATAAGTATACTTATAAGTATACTTATATACTTATAGCTATATGTACATATACATAGCTATAACTTGTCATATGTATATGGGTATATATATATATATATTTCCATAGTTGGAAGACCAAAGGAATTTTTTTTCCCTAGTAGCCAAATTGCTAATTTATTTTTTTACTTTATTCATTTATTTTGGACTGGGTCTTTCTGTATTGCTAAAAGTGCAGCAGCCACTGCAGGGCTCCATCTCTGTGCTTTTGGAATGGAAGCTTTGACTCATCACCTTGGTGATGGACTTAGTTTGGAAATTCAGTATTCAAAGATTATGGTGACAAATGAGTTGAAAATGAGAGAAAGTGAAGCATTCAAATTTGGAATAATGTTTCCTAAATCCAGAAGGGTATCCAGTATGCTCATGTGTTATATCAGTTCAGTATGTAAATACAGAGCCTTCATCTGCCAGTGAGTCAAAGGACATAGTAAAAAGTGTCATATATCTCCTGAGAGTTGTATAAATAAAGAACCATAAACTATTTCCTGTCAATTCAGACTCCAAATAATGTAGAGACAGCTAAAAAATCGGTCAGGGGAAGTTAGGTGGCCTAGTGGATAGAGGGCAGGGTCTGGGGTCAGGAAGATCTGAATTCCAATCCAGCCTGAGACACTAGCTTTGTGATCTTGGGCAAGTCACTCAGTTTGCCTCAGTTTCCTCATGTGTAAAATGAACTAGAGAAGGAAATGGTGAACCACTCCAGTATCTTTGCCAAGGAAACCCCAGATGAGGTCACAAAGAGTCAGACGCTGGAAAATATTGAACAGCAACAAAAAGTATTCACCTGAAACTTAATCCCTGTCTTAGAAATAAGTCCTAATACTTATTACCAACTTGAGAAGTTGGTCTTGCGAAATATATATTCAGATTGATTCTCCCTTTCAGCACACTCTAGGAAGAACAGTAGATGACTCCTATTTTTTGTAACAGTAGGCTTCTGTTTCCCTTCTACCTTTGAATGACTGATAAAGTACTGTGTAACACAGCAGTCTCTCTTTTCACCTCTTCTTGAGTCTAGCAGATATTCTGTGACTGCTTTTGCATATTTAAGGCTTTTCTTTGGCGTTTTCACATTTAAAGAATCTGCTAAGAATTCCCTTTTTTAGATTTATTATTTCACAAGGGGTAGAAAATGAGTTGCTCGAAGTATATATATTTTGGATATCATTTTACATAGCCATATTTTAAGAGGAATTTCACACAAACTTTAATGTAATCTAGTTTCTGGAATCATAGGATTTAGAGCTAGCCGGGACCTTGGAGATAATCTAGTATAACTCTTTTAATTTACAGATGAGGGAACAGATACATTGAGATTAGATTGAAAAAAGCAACAAGCTCTTTGACATATCCAACCATTTGCTAAACTTCAGTGTCCAAATTTGTTTCATTCTTTTTCCTGATGCTACAATTACTCGTCCTGGAAAATATTTCAGGAACACTAGACATACTTTGTAATTACCACTGAAGTTTGAACCAGGGATTAAGCTAAAGAAAATCAGTTCAAGTCACACAAAAGTGAATTAACTTATCTCAAATAATGGTGGGTAGTGATGGTAGTGGTGAGGAAGAGTTTCCAGTTATGCTAGTGCTAGTAAATGTTGGAAACAAAAACATGTAGTATTATTCATATTAATATAGAAGGGAATGAAAAAACATGATGTGACCTTAAACAATAATTTCAGAAACCTAGAGATAACTGTGGGTAGGAATTGCAAAGAGACAAATTATTGTTCATCCTTCGTTCCAGAAGAGGACCAATGCCATCCCAAGAATGGTAACATCTTGACTTTTGAGTGAATTGGATTTAAGTGAGTCAGAACTGCAAAAAATTATCAGCCTCTTTCTCTCCTCCAAAGTCATTGGAATCCAGTGGCAAGACATGTCAAGATGATCTAATAATTATAGCTTTCCAAAAGGATAGCTTTTAGAATAGACTACTGCAGGAGGTAGTAGGCTTCTTCTCACTGAAGGTCTTCTATAAAGAGTTAGATGACAACGGGGGGTCATCATCAGTCATTCTGATCTATATCTTGCCACTGGACCCAGATGACTCTTGAGGAAAAAGTGAGGCTGGTGACTCCACTGTACTTCCCTCACATCAATCCAATTCACTTGCAAGTCATGGTATCACCTTCTTGATGTCATGGTCTTCTTCAAGAACAACAGTAACGGCAAGAAGATGAACACACATTAGATATGCTTCTTTTTCAGGCTGAGTTTGGACTAGATGCTTTCCAAGTTCCTGTTCAGTTTCTGCACTTCTGGGATACTTATCTAGAACAGAACTGTGGTTACTTGGTATAGAAACCAAGACCTGAGAAGTGAAAGCACTGGAGTAAATGAAAAAGATAGGGTCCATTTTTATATTGCGCATCAAATAAAATTCATGTAGTATTGCTGGGATTCACTAGAGGTAGCTGGCATATCTTCATGGATTTATTATGATACAGTAGATAGGGTGATAGAAGATAAGGAGATAGGAGCTTGACATGGGGAAGTACCCTACACCAATGTAGGTTGTTACTTTTTCTGCAACTAGAGTCCTGAAGATTAAATGGATCATACAACTCTTTATCCTAAGACATGAAACATATGTGCGTGCATGTGCACCTGTGCTCACACACACACACACACACAAACACTCAAAGCACCAATCATTTGAAGCTAGGATGAATTTGTCTTTGTTCATTTTTTTGTATTTGACTTCTTTTTCTTTTTTTTGGCTGTTGTTTCTATTTTCATCCCTATATTTCCTTCTAGTTATTTGGGAAAAATTTACATGAATTCTTCCAGGAAAAATGCTACATTAACTTAAAATGAAACTCAATGTTTAAGTCCTTTCTTTAATACATACTGGCGGTGTGACTGTGGGCAAGTTACTTAATTTGTCAGTACTCTAAATGACTTTCTGAGACTATAACTTGCAGAGAAGGTGCTGATCTGCCCTGGTGTTTGTACAAAACCTAATGAAATTAGAGGTCTTGTCCCTATCCCTATAAAATTCACACTTCATTGAATAACTATTTTAGAAATTTCCCTCTTTTAAAGTTGACTCTTTTTTATTAATTTCCTAAAAACAAATCTCATAGGTAAGCCTCACTTTTTTCGATGGAGAGTCAGGATATATGAGCAGGAAAGATATGTTTATTGTTATTGCCTACAATGAAGGAGTTTGTTCAGTGCTGCAAAAGGAACAGAGTATTGAGGGTTAAGCCATCCCAGAGGTGGTAAGAAGCCAAACACTTGGGCTTCTTTCATTCACATGATGGTGGCAGCTACCATGGTGCTTTGATTGCTTTGTAAACAGAAAGCAGGGTGACTCTGTCTCCTTATGTTGGTAGTTTGTCTTTGTCCAGATCTTTGATTTCATTGACTTATGGAATTCTCAATAGAAAAAACCCTCTACCAGACCACAGACTAATATATTATATTATAATCTTAAAAGAGTATCCTTGTGAGACAAGCCCAGGAATAGCCAGTATGTGCCAGAGGCAGGATCTGAACCCAGGTCTTCTTGATTCCAGGGTTAGTTTTCTTTCTCTATTATCCACTACCCTAGGCTGCTTTATTAAATGAAGTCTAGAGAGCTTAAGTGATTTGTTGAAAGACATAAAGGTAGTAACTGAGTCAGGATTTGAATTCAGGTCCTATGGACTTTCCCAGATACCATGCTGCCTTGGCAGAAACTGAGAAGCAAAGATACATAAAACAAAACAAAACAAGTGTGGCCAGGAAGGTTGAAGACTTATCTAAGGTAAGGGAGCTAGTTAAGTGTCTGAGGCAGAATTTGAATCTTCTTGTCTCCAAGTCCAGATTTTTATCACTTTCCAACACTACTTTTCTCCCATATTATAATGGATAGGGTACTATACTTGTAGTAAAATCCTACAACAGACACTTACTAGTGTGATCTTGGGCAAGTCACTTGGGTCCTGTTTTCTCAACTATTAAATGGTTATAATAACAGCATCTATCTCAAAGGGTTGGTATAAGGATGAAATGAGATAGTGTATATAAAGCAGTCATATATTGATGAACTGGACTTTATAATGACCATCACCCCCAAACTTCATTACGACCATAGTGGTTCTGTGGTTAGTTCACATTGTTGTAGGTGAGACGTCAGGGCATGGAAGCTCTTTACTAGGCTATCATCTGGGTTAATAGGAGAACCTCAAGTATTAAACTCAAGTATTTGATTTCTCCATATCCTGTGAAATTAACTTGAAAATGCTGGGTTGCCTTTTCCCAAGGCTGAATCGACTTCTGCAGTATGGCTTAACCCTATCTCCCAACAGCCCTTGGTGCAGCTTTAGATTTTGTTGTGTCTACATTGGAAGCCGTGCTGCAGGCCAGATTCTGCATCTTCCTCTTCCTTCCCCCTCCCCCCAAATGTCAGTTATTTTGATCTGCTTCTAGCTCTCTCCTTTAGACTTCGGTCATGTATTTCATTTCCTGCTCTGGACATAGGATCTCCTCTGTTTCACAAAGGTTTGAGGCTACCTTTAGAAGTAGTGCTCATTGTAAACCCTTATCTGTAATGGCTAATAGTAATCTTAGAACCCTCTAGAGCTAATGAATGCCTGAAGCCTGCATTTTCAGTCAGTAATAGACAGGGGGGGGTCCCAACAATCTTAGCATAGTTTTAAGCTTTTTAGTAGCTAATCTGTATTGGTAGGTTTCTTGTTAAGCTTTTAGGAGCTTAAAAACTGTTCTAAGACTGCTGGCATATCCTGTAGGGGGTTTCATTCTATAGCTGCCCTTAAGATCTATAATATGTATGCACTAAAGTAGATAAGCACATGGAAAGAATACTGGTATCTGTGGGACAAAAGATCCTTCTCACTTACCTTACTTCCATTTGCTTCTCCCTGTTGTGGAGCTACCCTTATGTCACTTACATGAATCCAGGGACAAGTCAAGCCTTCCTCTTACCCTCTTATCTGGCAAACAGTCACTATCAGGAAGATAGCTATGTAGGGCCAAGAGCAGTGATCTGAGAGTCAGGAGGTCTGGCTTCTAATCCTGGCTCTGTTGGTTGGTAGTGGGGTGACCATGACCAAATCATTTTACCTTTATAGGCCTCAATTTCCTTTTTCTGTAAAATGAGATGGCTGGGCTAGATGATCTTTGAAGTCCCTTCCTTCTGCAAACTTCATTGGTTCCAAATTCTGTCTCATATTCCAAGGACCCTCCAAATGGATGAGTGAAAAGAGCACTTATGATTATTCATTTTTCCAATCCAAATGCTCATAATACTTTGGGATTTATTTCAGTGTCAGTGACCCTTCTCAGGTGCTATTATTTGCCGTTCTGCCAGACTTTCCCAGTCTTCTTTTACTATACTTATCAACTGCAGTGAATGGAAAAATGCTATTTATCTACCCTTTAAAAAACTAGTCCCTGGCTTATCCTTCCTAAGACTGGAATCTCAGCATTGTCTATTTAAAAGTGTAACCATGGTACTGGAGAATATATTAAGTACTGTGAGATTAAGGGAAATCTTACAAGCTAATTTTGTTTGGTTTGGACTATGAAAGCTAGCAGGCTCTCCCTGAAACGCCTTGGAGAGAAAGATTAGGAAGTACTTTTAATGCTTTTGCATATAATTTATATGCCTGATATTTAACCACTTTTTCAATCACCCTAGCATTATTTGTACCATTCATATAAGCAATCTTTCCGGGTCCCTTAAAATAGCAGTAAAAGAACACTGGATTTGGAGTCAGTCAGTTAATTCAACAAGCATTTGTTAAGTCTGGTGATATAAAGAAAGACAAAAAACAGTTCCTGCTCTTAAGGGATGAAGATCTAGGCTTCAATCAGGGTCTCTGACAGAATGGACAGAGCCCAGAAAGGACTTGGAATCATGACAATCTGGGCCTTCTTTTTAAAGATTTTAAAATGTAATTTTTAGTTTTTAAAGCAGAGACTTTTAATTTTTTTCAATTCCAAACTCTCTCCTTCCTCCGCCATCCAATGAGAAAGCAAGAAAAACAAAACCTATTACAATTATGTGTAGTCATACAAAACAAATTTCTGCATTAGGTATGTTCCTCCAAAAAAGTTTTTAAAGGATAAAAAAATTCTGCATGTTTGTCCTCTGGGTACATCATTTCTCTATCTGGAGGCAGATACCTTATTTCATCATGTGTCCTTGCTGGAACTATGGTGGGATGCCCTGTTGAGTAGGGTTACTAATTCTCACAATAGTGATGTTACTGGGTAGATGGTTCTGACTATGCTCACTTCATTTTGCATCAGTTCATACAGGTCTTCCCAGGTTACACTGAAACCATCTCCTTCATGATTTCTTACAACACGATAGTTTTCCAGCACATTCATATACCACTTGTTCAACCATTCCTCAAATGATGGGTATCCTCTCCATTTCCAATTCTTTGCAACCACAAAAAACCCCAACCTGTTATAAATATCTCAAAGCTTTTTTTTATTGATACTTCTTCCCCACTCCCCTCTATCCCTTCCCAATGACTCCCTGCTTCCAACCCTTCCTTGTAACAAATAAATTAAGCAAAACCAATGAACATATATGTTGTATACTTGATTCTACACCTGTAGTCCACCACTTTTCTCTCCGGGTCCTCTGAAGTTCAGGCAAATACCCCTTCTAACACCAGCTCTGAGATTATGGGAATTTAACCTCTCAGAGCCTCAGACTTTACCTCGACAAAGTGGAGACAGTAAAACGTATGGTGCCTACCTACCTCAGGACATTGTTGTGAATTTTAAATAAGAAAACAGCTATGTCAGTTGATACGGTTTACGACTACGACTATTAACCCTTGATCAGATCAATTCCCTGTCCTGGGCCTCCGTTTCCCCATATATAAAATCGTATCCTATGTTCTCCAAAAATCTATTCCACTCTAAATCCTGTGATCCTCACCTTTCCGTTATAATAGACCCAGGATCATTACACAGGTACTGAAAAGAGGACAGTAGCGAAAAAGTGGGGCAGAAGGAACGTAAAGACAAAGCAGAGGGAGAGGAGCCCGGGCTCCAAGCGTGCCTCGAGCATCCCTGAGCAATCCGGGAGCACGTACTCCGAACTCGAACCCGAACCGAATTCAGGCCGCTTCTTTCCAGGAGCAGCTTGGGCCAAAGGGCATGCGCGCGCATGTGGCGTCTCCAGCCTCCCACGTTCTAGCCGTGGAAGTTTGGGAGCTTCGGTCTCCGTGGCAACGAGACGCTTTTCCCTGTGGGAAACAGCGACAGTAGAAGCTCCAGCTCTCATCACCGGGGAGAGGTCGGGGCGGGAGGGCTGGGGAAGAAACCCCGCTCCTCTTGCCCAGCGCAGCAGGGTCCCTTTCCAACCCTTCCCGCCCCAGCTAGGAAAGATGCCCCTGGAAGTGGTAGTGGAGCTGCACATTCGAGCGGTAAGAAGACCAACGCATCTCGGTCCCATTTTGCTCACAACCCTTAATTTCACGCCTTATGCTCTGCTGCCGCTCTTATTAACGTCAGTTAATTTTAGCTTCTAGTCAGATTCCGGATCCTCACCCTCAGCAGAGTTCTCTCGGGACTTAACTAATGCCTTGTCTCCAAGCTTATCCTTCATACAGTTAGTTCTTCACTGTTATTGGAAACTTTTCAGCCTCTTCACCAGCACCCTACCTTCCGCTTGGGCTCAGTTCTTCCTCCGTCCCATTTTTCAGAGACCACTTGTTTCATCCTCTGTGCCAGCTCCCCCGACCCCTTCTGCTCATCCATTTAAAATAATCCTAGACTCATTTTGGGAAGTGTTTGTATCCTTTTAGTCCTAACATAACCACTAGAAGGCGTGTACAATTAGCACAGTCACCAAGTGAAAAATTGCCATTGCAATATAGACCTAGCTCACTCTAGAGCCAGCTCTGGTTTGCTCTGGTCCACGAAAATCAATTAAGTATTACAAGACATTGCCCTGGATGCTCCAGAGTTGCTGTGTTTTTTCTCTCTGGTCACCCACTGTCTCCAATCTTGGACGCAAACTCTCAGAATGTTAGAGCTTTAGAGCTGATATGTCTCCTCTTTTGGTAGCAGGCTGATGAAGAGTTCTACTTTCAAACTAATATGGTTATCCCTAAGGGCAGACTTAGAGGAATTCAGGAATTCAGTGTCCCCACAGACACTGGCCACGTAGCAATATTGGTGATTGTGGGCCTTGGATTCATAGATGTAGGGTCCAAAAAAGCTTTAAAGATCTAGCCCAACCCTCTCAATTTACAGGAAGCTTAAACGATTTGTTAAAGGTCACTCAGGGAGTATGTGAAAGAGCCAGGATGTGAACCCAGGTCCTTTGATTCCAGAGCCAGCATTCTTTACATGTCTGAGATGTCTGAGAGAGTGCTAGGAAGGAGATCTGGGCCAGTTTGCTGTTAGCATATAGGTTCAGAGGAGTGTGTGTGTGTGTGTGTGTGTGTGTGTGTGTGTGTGTGTGCGTGTGTGTGTACTGCATCAACTAACTGTGAGACCTCAAAATAATCCAAGAATGAAGACACTTATTTTATAAAGAGCTGAAAGATAAATCAGTCTCTCAACTAAATAAGAAGTGCATTGCATTCAAGTTTAACAGCACTGCTTAGGTTTTATTGTGATTCTGAAATTGAATTCCTTCCTTTACAAAAACCAAAGACATTTCAGGTCCATAAAGTACTACTTCTCCACAAATCTCAGAAAGAAACAGGTCTGTGCTCTAGGAATCAGTAAATTTGGGTGCCATTTAATGAAGTGAATGTCAGTGGCATAAACATTCAACAAAATTACCCTGTCTTAAAGCCCCTAGGAGTTAATTTGGCGGGCTGAAAAAAGGAGTCTCATAACTTTAAACTTCTGTCATAACATTGCTGTAAAGGAAATCTTTAAAAGTAAAACGGAATAAAATAATTTAGAACTTCACAGATTGAGGGCCGTTCACTGTGTTGACTCTGGAAGTGGAGAGGTAGTCAGTGTTGGGTTAAAGTGAAATGAAAATGATTTCATTTATCCCCAAGAAGTAGTTCCGGTTTTTGAGTGCCACCTACCAATAAGAATTTTACTCTTCTACCTAGCTAGAATCAGCTATATTTGCTATAACTGATTCTAGATACCCAATATATCTGCAAAAGGGTACTGTCAATCAGTTTTTTCTATTTGAGTCCTGATAACATTCTCATATTGAATTGTATAATGACTGACTAATTGTCTAAGTTAAGGTCCTTTGTGGGTAAAGCATCATTTAAATAATTTAACCAATCTTCCTTCCTCCTCCCCCTCCCTCGCCCCCCCTACTGAGGAATGACAAATATTCTGATTAGGCAGTCTTTGGTAATATGATTTGTGGAAGCACCCTGGATGCATTTCTATGAATAAAACAAGTCAACATGAAAAAAATTCAATAATTATATATTGTGAATCGTACACCAGAAAGCTCATAGTGATGAATGCTGATGTTTGAGAATCTGATTGTTTTAATTTCCACCATCCTCAAAATCATTACAGGAAAAAAACATTGCCCAAATACAACATAAAAACTTACAAAATACACAGATCTTTTTTATTATTCCCATTCCCCACCCTGCAGCAGTTTTATCTTTTACTGAGTGGAAATGATGGCAACAAAGCACATGTCTCAGCAGAGTGGTCCATGTAATAACATATGGCCTAACTCAGTTACTCTCTTTTCTAATTGATCTTTCCCAACAAGTGGCTTTTTAATGAACTCTTTTGAAAGAGATTCATTTTTACTGCCTTCTGTCAGTTTTGGGATTTCTGACCTACTTAATAAATATCCAGCAAAACTGCCATAGAAGTGAAAGCCAGTCCCACTCCCACACCTTTCTCATTGTCCCCTCTCAGGCTTTGTTTTTCTTTTCTATTTATATTGTGTGCTCCTCCACTTAAGTCTTCTGGTACTTCACTATGATGTGGATGGAACCTTGAGTTCTTGAAGGCTATGTCAAAGAAATACAGGCTTTGCAAGATAGATCCCGTCACGATGGAAAGGCTTCACATACAGGCCTGGTGACATCTCCGATCCAAGGACCATTCTGGCTAAGTTGAAGAAGTTTATAACCATAGAATTTTTCACCAGCTGATGAATTTTTTTTCATCCACAACCTATATTGGTGGAAGGATGAAATAGTAGGTCCTTGAAGTATTAATGTATTTTCTATTTTTGGAGTTTCAGCCATTGGGTTCTTTTTCATATGCTACCAGGTAATATTAGATAGGAATGGAAAAGCTTAGTATTCATCTTTTTCTATTTTTAATGGGATGGGGAAGAATAGTTCCTTATCTCTTCTCTATGTTCCCAATCTGCTGCATCAGCAAAGATCAAAATGTGCCCTCCCCCAACCTATCACCCCCCCCCCAAAACAACAAAACCAACAACAAAAATTGTGTGGGTTGTTCAAAGTGAATAAATTAAAAATTTAAAAATCCCCTCTGTAGCACCAGACTTTCAGAGATAAGAGTAGTAGAATTTTTGTTTTATATCTTTAAATTACGTCTGAAATCTATCATGGGACAACACAGCAAACTGAGTTGTTCACCTTTCTGCATGTTAATAATGTAAAACAGGATTCTAGTTAACACTTCTTTCCTCCCCCCATTTCCCTTCTAAAAAGAAGTGCTATGAACGGGTGAGCTGTGGAATTATATTATCCACTGAGGTAAACTTTTAAAAAAAAATTGTTAGTCAACAGCAAGAGAAACTCCTTGTTTCCTCTGCTATTGGCTTGCTGACAGAGTTGTTCATGAAGATCGATCTATGTCTAATTCTCCCTATATAAATATTTTATTCAGCTAATATGGCTGTGGTCACCTTATGCCTGGCACATGCTCCAATAGCAACCACCAAGATGGCATCTTTCCATTTAGACTCCAAATTTCAAAGGAAGTCCAAAATGTCTACAAGAGCTAAGCAAGCTGCGTGCTGGTGTATCTTTGGTCCTTTCTCATTCTGGAAGCTTTCACGTCTTCCGGTGCTATATACAATCAAATTATCTACTGCAGACTCCACAGTGCAAAAACAGCAGGGACATTGAAGGGAGACAGCCAGAAGTAGTCCACTATACTGTACTGTATATAACCCAAGAAAAATCCAAAAGCTACGTCGGTGACATTGTGCCTTCCCATCATGACCCTGGACAGGCCCAAGATGAAGGCCCACAGCACGATCAGCACCCTCAGCGGAATGGCCAGCACCAGGTGGTGCAGGATGAAGCGGGACACCAGGGCGGCCCTGGTGGCATGGCCCGACGGGAAGGAGTACTTGTCCACCGAGAAGGTGAAGAACATGTCCATCTGGTTGTGCGAGGGCCGCGGCCGCCGCACCAGCCCCTTGAGCAGCGCCACCAAGCCCAAGTCCAGGAGCAGAGCGAACAGCAGGTTGACGAGGACCTCGCGGCCCGCCCAGCTGGCACTGCGGTACAGACAGTACGCGGTGCCCGCCAGCCACGGGACGCCGTGGCCCGAGATCTCCAGCAGCTTCAGGAGCGGCCTGGCGCTGCCCCAGGACGACGTCTCCCCGGCGCACACGCCCAGCCTCTTGGACATCCACAAGTCGATGGCCAACAAGGAGCGGAGCGCGATGCCCGCGAAGGAGGGGTTCAGCCTCATGCAGTCCTCCTCGGGCAGAGGGGGCGGGGGCGGCTGCGGCGCGGCCGCCGGGGCCGGGGGGGAAGGAGCCGCGCCGGTGCGCCGGGCTCTCGGAGGCCCGGAGCCGCGCGGCGCCCGGCTCAGCGCCGGGGCTGCGGCTGCTCAGCAGGGACTGGAACTCGAACCTGCCTCCGCCGTGGCTCCCGTGAGCCGGGCTGCCGGGGTGACTGCCGCTGCCTCCGCCTCCCGCGCCCGCCCCCGGGCCCGCCGGGCGGCCGTCGACGCTCCTCCGGGGGCTGGACATGTCTGCAGCCCGCGACCCGCGACCTCAGCCGCAGACCCCTGACGGTGACGGCGGGGCCGGAGCCCGGGATCCCTTCCGCTTCCGTGTGGGAGGAGCCGAGGGCCGGGAGGGCGGGGTGTGGTGATCCGGGGCGGGGCGAGCGAGGGCAGCGGCCTGGAGTCGGAGATGGTGGGGGCGGAGCCCGAGAGTGTAGGGACGGAGCCCGAGAGGGTAGGGGCGGAGCCCTAGAGGGTGGGGGCGGAGCCAGAGGTGGTAGGGGCGGAGCCCAAGGTGGTAGGGGACCGAGCCCGAGATGGTAGGGGCGGAGCCGAAGATGCTCCGGAGTCGAGAGGAGGGAAAGGATCCCTTAGCCAGATGCTGTCCTTTCAGTCGCGTGGCCACATTCGGGGTTTTCATGGCAAAGAGACTAGAGGGCTTGCCATTTTCTTCTCGGGCTCGTTTTACAGATGAGGAAACTGAGGCAAACAGGACCTACTGCCTTGCCCAGGGTCACACAGCCAGTGATTGAGAACGGATTTGAACTCAGGATTTGCTGACTCCATCCGTGCCTGTCCACTGCGCCATGCAGCTGCCCCTGTTAGGATAGTTCTGAAAAAGAAAACAAACCAATGTATGTATGTATGTATGTGTTATGAATATGTGTGTATATATTGTATATATATGTACATATTGTATATATGTATATATCTACATGCACACATATATATTATAAATAGGTTTAATACCAATTAATGCAACTAATAGAAAAGCTCTCCAGACCTTCTTTCATAGTAGTATGCCAACTGTTTGTTAAACAAAGAATGGATTCAACTATTTACATTTGAATAAATGTGTTTATATTTATATGGTCTGGAGTCAAGAAGACTCATCTTCCGGAGTTCAAATCTGGCCTCAGACACTTACTAGCTGTCTGACCCTGGGCAAGTCACTTAATCCTGTTTACCTCAGTTTCCTCATCTGTAAAACAAGCCCTAGAAGCAAATGGCAAATCATTCCAATTTCTTTGCTACGAAAACCCCAAATGAGGTCAGGAAAGTGGACAGGACCGAACTACAACAAATTTGCATGGATATAATGCCTATACCAACTTATCAGTTACTTCCCTTGAGTCACCCTGTAACTTTCCTTTCATCTGTTCATCTTTTGTTACTTTTGTCTACCTTTTTCCTTTTCTGTAGTTTTAGTGGAGAGGTAAGTCTATCCTACTAGACAGAGATCTGGCATCAGGCAGGATGACTTGGGCTCAAGTCTCACTACTGAGCCAAACTGGCTTTGTGAGCACGGATGCCCAAGTCACTTCACCTCAGTGTCCTGGACAACTCTGCAAGGGTAGAACAGTTGGTGATCTACCTGCTTTTGGTGAAGGAAGTTCCTTCCTGGGGATTTTCCTTTACTGTGAAATCATCTGTCTTGACCATCAATAGTCATTGCTAGTGTGTACTCTGTTCTTCCAGTTAGACTTTCTTTCCTTAGAATTATTCTAATATATGTTTCACTATTTCTTTATTTTCTGAATCCTCAATAATATTAATCATATAATATTCCATAGCATCATTATATTATAATTTGGGATGCCATTCTTCAGCTATTAGACTTTTATATGGTTTTTACTCCTCCCCAAATAAACAATGCTGCCATAGATGGCTTTAAACCTTTTTTCCCCTCCCTCTCTTTTTGACAATCTTCTCAGGATATATTTCTAAGTAATAGGATTGTTGAGTAACCAGCACAGGGTAATTTTAAAATGATATTTGCCTTGTGCTGATAGATTCTGTCCAAAAAATATCTAGTATCATATTGCAATTCCATCAGCATCATATATTTCCAATTTTCCATGAGTTAACTAATATTGTTTTGTTAATTTAAGTTTTATTTTGTTTTTTTTTTTCTACTTTAATGGGTCTGATATAGGTTTCATTTGCATTTCTTTGAGTATACAAAGAGGTTAAAATCCTTTGGGAGGCAGGAACTATTTTGATTTCTGTCTAGCACCAGAACTGAGCCTTAAAATAGGGACCTAGTCTGAGTTGATTGTGTTAGTTATTATTGAAGTTGACAACTTTTTCCAGTGGATATTTAAGTGTCAATAGGTATCGAAGGGAGAAAACTGCATTTGAAGTCAAAAGATTTTGATTTGAATCCTTACTTTGAAATGACATTCTTACCTTAGCATCCTTATTTTAGCATCAATTTCATCTGTAAAGAGATGGGGATCATGGATTTAGAGTTGTAAGGACTTTAGAAGCCTCCTAGACCAACCCCCTTACTTGGTAAATAATTTCTATAGTTCCTTCTAGTTCTCAATGCTATCACAATTTGGTTTTCCTCTTTATATAAACTTTCTGTTTATATTCTTTGCCCATTTGATAGTCTCTTTTGAGTAAGACATTAAGAAGAATGATTGTTTCTCTGGCAAGTGAATCTTAGCAGAGAAAGAGGAGGTTCTTTGATCTTTAAAATTGTTTTCTTTCTTTTTCAGATCACCTGTCCAGGTGTGTTTCTTCCGGAGAAGAAAGGACTTTTACTCAGTGTCAGCATTCTTGATCAATATAAGGAGACAAAATGCTTTCCTGCTGCGTTCCCCCTCATGATTCACGAGGTTATGAGATTTGACAAGGTAAAACTATTTTCTCAGATTGACATCTCTTTACAATATCTTAATGGATTGCAGTTTGCATAAATTAATTCATTTGATTGTACGTGTAAAACCTATATCGTTTTGCTTACCATTTTGGGTAGCTGGATGGGAGGATAGAATTTGGAACTCAAAACTTTTAAAAAATATTTTAAAAAATTTAACATGTATTTGGGGAAAAATAAAATATTATGAAAACTTTAAAAAAATAGTTACTATGCTGTGATTGGGGAAGGGGTAGAGGGGCTGATTTTACATCCCAAATAATCTTATTAAGTTACTGCTACGAGTTACTATTTTCTGTTTCTGGAACTTCTATTACATTTTCTGACAAGAATGTGCTTTGTTTTACTGAATGCACATAGAAGTGTTAGAAGTAATTAAATGAATTTACAAAAGCAGTTATCCTTAAATGCCCTTTTTTAAACCTAGAAAATTTTTTACAGGGTGGTGGGGTAAAGATATAAACATATCAGTTATCAAACATCTTGCTGAAATTTGAGAGCCTGAACTGTGAAAGACAGGACTTCTCTTTTAGACAGTCCAAGTTCTCATTTATGTAACGCTAAAGTAGGCACATCTGATTCTATTACATTGTTAACGTCTATTTAAAATATTTCTGTACTCCAATTAATAACCCACTGATTTCTAACAGCAGTTTGCAGACTCTTCTCATAGAGTTCTACTCCAATGGCTCATCATGGTGTGGAAGTGACCCTGTGTTCTCAAAGACTATGCCAGTCCTAAGTGCAAGCTCTGGTTTGAATAGTTTGAACTTTGGGCCTCTCTGCATCAGGACCAGTCCAGAGAGGCTCTCCTTGGAAAGGCAGCTAAGCATAAGGTGATAGCTTTGTGGCCATAGTAATTGCTAAAGGGTTGTGATCTACTTCCATAGAAAGAATACTGAAATCACCCACCCTTGAGGTATTGAAATATTATTTCACAGGATCAACTTTCTGGTACAATAGCAAAAGAATGCATAGTGTCCTTCCTGCAATTAGTTATAATAGATTTGAAGATACCCTCAACTGTGACTTCGGCAAAGTCTTTAATTTTGTCTCCTACAAATGTGTGCTTTTTTAGGGAGAAAGGATCTATACTTCGTAAGTGGGTACCCACTTAAATATCACAGAAAGTGATAATCAATGAAGCTTTTTTGATCTGAGACAAAAATATGATTTTCTACAGAAGAACTGGTCATTATATTTGATATTTTCACAGTGACTAATAAATTGATGAAATGTCCAGAAACAAACAGAATGAAAGGACAAGTGTAGTCTTTGTAGGACTCTAAATCCTAGGGGAAAGGACTTGTTTTGTGCAAGCACGGTAGGAAATGATAGACTCAATTAGAAACATCAATTTTAAATGGACTGGAAATTCTAAATGTCTTTGGAAAGTATTGAAATTCAAATTAATACATTATGTCAAAGCAGCTCCATGATCAAGGACCTACTGTGGGGGAATAATTCTGGGACTTATTCTGGAGTTAGATTGAACTCAATTCTGTTAGGTTTTTGGGCTGCTGGATTTTCTCTTCTGGTTTAGAATCAGTATTTGTATGTATTTCATTTTGTTTATTGGTTTTTGCCCTTTGTTTCATTCTTTTTATTTTTTTTAAAAGGTCATTGTATTTCTCTCAGGCTTTTTGTTGCTTCATGTTCCCTTTCTGCCTTTTTTTTAATTGTATGTGGGTTTACACACTTAATTGTATATATGTATTGTATGTATGTTTATATTCCATCTCTTATTTTGCTCATTCTTTCTCCATTTGTTTGAGCACTGAATTTGGAGGGGGAAAAAGCATGATCACATTTTTAAAAATGGAGGGGCAGCTAGATGGTACAGTAGATAGAGCACTGACCCTGGAGTCAGGAGGACCTGATTTCAAATCCAGTCTCAGACATTTGCTAGCTATGTGACCTTGGGCAAGTCACTTAACCCTGATTTCCTCTTACCCTCACTCAAAAAAGGAATGGTTGCTTTATGAGAGAGAGAGAGAGAGAGAGAGAGAGAGAGAGAGAGAGAGAGAGAGAGAGAGAGAGAGAGAGCAGGGAACAGGATTCAAATTCTGCCTTCTACTTTTTACTGGCCATGTGACCTTGGGCAAATTACTTTATTCCCAGAGCCTCAATTTCCTCATCTGGAAAATGGGGATGACATCCCTCCAACTATGCATCATACAGAGTTGTTGTGAGGTTTAGAAATAAGAAAGTATTCAAAGTAATTTATAAAACTTAAAGCACTATATAAATAATGGCTTTATTCTTATTTTCCACAATAATTTTTTACATACCTACCTTACAATAAAAAGATATGCTTCTATTTATTTTCCTCTCTCTTTGTTGGGTAGATGAGTGCTTTTATGTTGAAATAATTAATCAGAAGTAAACTCCAATTTCTGCAAGATGATTGAATTTCTAGGACCTTACAAATGTGTAGACATTTGCAAAAAGTATTCATGACATTCCTGGACCAAAAGGCTCTCAGCCCAGTGATTCTATGACCGTATCTTCAGTCTTTGTTTTTAAACTAAAAAATTAGTTATGTTTACAACAGAAGAAAAAACTACTTAGTGTATTTTAAGGGAAACAGTCAGGAGCAATTAGAATACATTTTAGAGCTTTTGAGACTTTTCTCCAAAATATAGAATTATCATTGGCATCATTACCAAAGACTGAATACTAACTAGGTAGATGCTCTGACCTGTTATGGTGTTTCTTATTTTGAACTGCTTTATATTTGGGCCTATTGTGGTATGATGAGTGAAATGCCATATTGGTATTTTGTACATGCTAATTTCCCCCACTAAAACTGGCTTGTGTAAAATTTGAGTTCAACCTACAATTATTATTTATCAGGTTATATCAGCATTTTTTCATTTCTGAGGGATTTTATTTTAAGAGTTGAGCCAATATTTAGTGATAAGCATATTCATACCAATAATTTTCTGAGATAAAGGTACTTAAGTAGATCTATAAGTAAGTATTTTTAGAATATTCAGTTGCTACTTAATAAATTAAGTTTTTCATGACTACAGTGGAAGAACTTATCTGAGTGGGAAAATAATCATCAAATAATTCATCTGTTCTCAACACAGTTACGCAAAATAATCCTTACTGGGAAAACAAATGAATTCTGCTATATACAAGCTAAGGATAGGCTTACAGATGCGATCTTGGACTCTCAGATAACGTTTCTTTCTGTTTATTTGCATGTTCACCCTGGTGCCTATGTTGTCAAGCTTCTGAGAGATGAATTTAAAGAACAAAATGTATATGATTCAATCTATGATGAATAAACAATAAGGAGGGAAGAGCTGAGGCTGTGATGGTCATTTGAGTAATAATTTTTCACTTAAGCACAGTTCATAGTACCACACCTCAAAGCCAAGCAGCAGATTTTGAAATTCTGGTTTTGGATTCATTTGTTACATAATAGTCATTGCTGGTCCAATAGTGAAAGGAATTTTCTCAAACATCATTCATTTAGAAGGTATGAAATGTAGGTCATGTATGTATGAAGTTACTTTTCAAGGTTTCCCCCCAAAAAATCAATTTGATATTTTTTTAACTGAAAACTTTATGGTCCTTTTATAAGAATTCTAAAGACTTGAACAGTTAGCAGGTGAACTGAACATATAGTGAAGGAAAAAATGTCTTTTAAATTCTAATCAAAAAATATGTCGATGACCTTATTTCAAAATTCCGGAAAAGTTCTCTTTGAAATTCAAGGCTATTTTAGGAGACAACTGTGTCTCAACTTTCTTTCAAGGCCTTCAATTTGCTTTTCCTTTCACGTTTCATGTCCTTTCATTCAACTATCTCATAAAATAGTTTCTCCTCAATTTTTTTTCTAAATAAGACAGAAAGAACTCTTCTGTAGTTTGGGATCTTTTATTAAAATATCTTCATCTTTTCTACTTTATGAGGAGATGAACCTCTGTATTGGGTGAGACATGGTAATAACATGATCTTAGGAACATTCATAGAGAACATTTGGACTGTATCCATATTTGTAAAGAGACAACATACAATTTCCCAGATTATTCAGATTAAAAATCCCATCACCCACATTTTCTTAAACTATTCAGATCATTAAGGCAGCGGTGAATTTAGGGGTTTGAATAATTAGTTATTTAGTCTATACCTCACTCTGCAGTTGTAGCAGTGTTACAATGGTAGCACTAAATAATGTTATTTGACTAGATTCTCTTTCTTAAATAGATGATACAGTTAAGGGATTAGATATATATTAGCCGAACATCACACCCTTCTCATTGAGTAGATTGGTCAATGTAACCATATTTTTCCTAAATAAGTTTTCAAATGCTTCATGACACAAATATGTATTTTTTTCCTTCCTGGAGGTAGATATTATACTACATGGGAACAATTTCAGAGGGTTACTGTGATGTTCAAATGGAATAATATCTGTATAGTACTTTGTAAACTTTAAATGTCAGCAGTTTTTTTAGTTATTGCTAACTTGATTTTGTGACTGTAAGGACCCTAATAGTGGGCATAGGTAAG
Organism: Bettongia penicillata ogilbyi; assembly: GCA_023548195.1. Taxonomy (NCBI): domain Eukaryota; kingdom Metazoa; phylum Chordata; class Mammalia; order Diprotodontia; family Potoroidae; genus Bettongia; species Bettongia penicillata. The sequence continues at coordinate 318,256 of JAJHZJ010000612.1, forward strand.
ATTTTTTAAAAAATCTTTTCCTTTGTTTTTAAGTTTAGTGAGTTGCATGGACAAAAACAGAGGAATCAAGAATCTTTACTGAATGTCTACTGTAAGCAGAACACCTTTTTAGATACTCTGATGAGACTCTTAATTGGATACATTTATATATTTGTATCTGATCCTGAACTGGATAGTTTTGTCTATCAAAAAGTTAAGATTAGACCAAGTTGAATTTTTTAAAGTGTATTTTACACTCATTTATCTAGTTTAGGCTTTCTTGACTGGGACCATTGCAATGATCCTTATAACAAAGCAAAGATTTCAAAAGTAGACATAACTTCAAAACCTAGTTGTCCTCGCAGTGGTCTGTCATTAATCTATGGTTTTCTAATACAGCTTTTGTTTATTTGGAAGATTGCAATCTAATTTCTGTGAGTACTTGACTATGAACACTTTTTGTTTTTCTCTCTAGATATTTTTAAATGCAGTCGATCCAGCTGCAGTAGCGGAGTGTCTAGAAAGTAGGTACTATTTAAAAAATTATCAAGAAAGTGTGTGTCAATTTATCAATGTGTAATTTTCTAATTTATGAATAACTACTATCTAAAAGGATATTTGTCTTATGTAAAATCTGGTTCTCATTTTTGGGTTTCTTTTACAGAACCCTTTGTAAAAGATGAACTATTAATTCACTGGAATAAGAAGACTCTCCATCACATTCTTAGACTATTTTTGCGTCATTGTTTTGGAGGTAGAGTTACTAACTGGTCCCTTTCCTCTTTTGGCTAAGGATGCAATCTGGAATTTGCAGGTTTCCCATTTGATATATGCTTTCTGCTTTAGGACAATGGGTGGCAGGAGAATATTGACATAGTGTTGAAATCAAGCAGGAGGGAAGCAAGGTAAAAGAGTAGGCATGGGAATAGTCTAGACCCTTAGAAATACTTCGGAATTTGTGAGTAAGAAGGAGTTGGGGTCCAGAGTCAGATGAGAAGTATGGAGGAGGGAAGATACAGGTATCTAAGTGAGAAACAAGCTATGAATAAAACCATAGAAGCAGTTTGGAAACAGAAATTCAGATGATGAAGGGTAAATAAGGTAAGACATTACACCAAAGGCCAGGCAATGAGGCAGTCAGGCAGGCAAGAATCAGAAAGTCCAGAGAAGTCGAAGTCAGAAAACAAATCATGTTGAGATACCCAAATGCATAGTCCGACTAATAGTACTAGCTCCCAGATGACAAGCAAAGGACAGCAGGAGCAAGGAGATTGATTCTGAGGCAAACTCTTTCCCAGTCAGAAGTTTCTTATGAATTTCCTGATGGCTCAGAAACCATTCCTAGGGCTTAGCCAAGATGAGATACACAATGAAAGGCATTTTGACTGAGGGGAAATGTGGGACTGAAAAATAAGGGCTGTTGTAAAGACAACTGAAAGTAATGGGCCAGTATAAATGTATCAAGTTTGTCTTCTAAACGTTGCCTAAAAAACAAATATCTGCTCTGCTCCAGTCCCTTCCCCTCCCTCCATTAATTATTATCCTCTTTTGTGGCTTTCTGGAAGTATTTAAACTTGGGACAAGTATTTGTTAAGTCTTTTTAGCTATATGGTTTGGAAAAAATAACAGACTGTATGTTTTTAAAAATATGATTATCTTCCTTGACCCACAAAGTCTGGCCATCAAAAGGCATGACCCAGGAACCTCTCTGGTTTAAGGTGAGAAAGGAGTTTAAGTTGATCGGGAAAAATCGTCAGTACTGTAATCTAGTTCTTCCTTATTTCTCCATTTCCTAAAAGAAAGAGAAGCTGATTGGACATCTGGAACTTAGATTCTGCCTGAATTTATGTTGGGCCCAGCTCTGAGGTGCAAGTTAGGTTAAAGACAATTCAGTAATTGCTTAATAATTTTTTTGTTGAGTTGAATTAAAGAGACCAAATGACGCCAGCATACTTAGGGATTTTAGAATCACAAAACCTGAGAGTTAGAGAGGATCTCAAAGGCCATCTAGTCCAATTCATGCCTTCATATGCACTGGACAGGTTTCTATCTAGCTACACATGGAGACCTCCAGTAATGAGGACCCTATAGGATGTTCAAGGTTGGAAAAGTCTTTAAAGATCTCTTTACCCAGCTCCCAGGACATATGGGGTGCTCAAGGAGCACTAGCACCTCTACCACGAGGGCATGCCAAGCCCTTTTCAGGGCTATTCATTTACCTTCAGTGTCCACCTGATGCACCTACCTGTCACCTGTGGCTCCAAGAAGCTGTAGCATGTTCAGCAGTTATACACTCCAGTAAAAGTGTCTCAGCAAATGGGCTAACTCAGGTTGAGGATAACAGGCAGGTTTCAAGCCAGTTGGTGAGTGGGGGTGTCTACCCTAAGCATGTGAAGAATTCCTCTGACAGAATGGGTAGATGAGAACAATTTGTTTCAATGGCCATGAGGGTGGCTGAAGCAGGTGCAGTGGAGTACGTAGAGCTTGGCCAGACATTGAAGATGTCTTGGCCAAGGTCATCTATATAACATTCTGGGCTATCACCAGTCATCTTGACTTTTGTCTTGTCACTGAACTTTGATGACTCTGGAAGAAAGAGTGAGGCTGATCACTTTGTGAAACTCTGCCTTACTTAAATCCAGTGCACGTATGGGTCATCATCCTGTGATTTCGTGGCTCCTCTTCAAAAATGAAGAACAAATCACCACCACAGCCCAATTCCCTCATTTTGAAGTTCAGGCACTCTTCTCCAATCTACCTTATCAGTTTTATTTTGCTTCACTTCTCTTTGTATATTCAAAGTTCTAGTTAAATTACATGACTGTCTATTCCTTGACCTTATGCTGTCCTCTCCTAGGTCATTAGCATGGTATACTAAATTTGGAGAGCTAAACTTAAGAATCACTGGATCTGAATTTGAATTCTACCTCTGCTACTTACTACCTGTGTGACTTTGGACAAGTCAACTTAAACATTCTGGGCCTCAGTTCCTTCATTTGTAAAATAAAGAGTTTGGACTAGATGACCTATGAGATTCCTTCTTGCTCAAGGTCTATAATCAAGTCTGTACGTTTTCAGAGACTAGCTCCACATTTCTGGAACTTAGGTCCTTTTCATCTCTAGATGTTATAATCTTTTATTTTTCAAGGTATCCTTCAGGCTACCTCCCCCATGAAGCTTCTCCTTATTCTGCCAGCTGGCTTACTTGGTTTTATAGATTTGATGTTTCTCCTATTAGATTGTAAACTTGTTGTGAGGAGAGGTGGTGATGGTGGTAAGTATGAACAGGGGTAGATCCAGTTGTTTCTTCTTCAGTATATCTCGAAGACCTTGAAAACTACATTGCACAAAATAGTCATCTAATCAATTTTTCTAAATTGAATCAAGTTGTTAGTTCCCTTGCCAAAAGTCATGTAACTAGTTAATGGCAGAGTAAGGGCTAAAATTTATTTTTCTGGGTTCCGAACCTTAATTCCTTACTCCTTTAACCATCTCTGATTTGTTATATCAACAGTTTGAGCTAGAAAAGTCCCTTTCTTTAAGAGTAAAGTCCATTTAGGTGGCAGATCAACAAAAACTTGTCAAATGCTTTGCTCTGGGCTAGGTGCCCTGGAAGATACAGAGAAGGTAGGATATCTTCCCTTGAGAAGTTCACAATTTTGTTAGGGGAGATACTAGCTATGTTCTTAAGCTCATAGGATTTAGAATTGAAGAGACTTTGGAGATCACCCAGTGAATCAGAGATTTTTAACGTAGATTCCATGAATTTTTTATTTATTTTTAAATTTTTTTATTAGTGTATTTTTCGTTTTCAACATTCACTTCCATAAGTTTTAAATTTTCTTCCCCCCTGCTCCCCAAGATGGCATGCAGTCAGATATAGGCTCTACACATATATTCCTCTTAAACACATTTTCACATTAGTCATGTTGCATAAGAATTATAATGAATAGGAAAAGCCATGAAAAGAAAACAAAACAAAATAGAAAAGAAAATAGTCTGCTTCACTCCGCACTCGGACTCCACAGTTCTTTTTCTGGATGTCGATGGCATTTTCCATCATAAGTCCTTTGGAATTCTTTTAGGTTCTTGCATTGCTGAGAAGGGCTAAGTCTATCAAAATCAGTCATTGTACACTGTGGCCGTTACCGTGTACAATGTCCTCCTGGTTCTGCTCACTTCACTCAGCATCAGTTCATATGGCTTTCCAGATTTTTCTGAAGTCCTCTGTTCATCACTTCTTACAGCACAATAGCATTCCATTACATTCATATACCACAACTTGTTCAGCCATTCCCCAATTGATGGGCATCCCCTCAATTTTCAGTTCTTGGCCACCAGAAAAGAGCTGCTATAAATATTTTTGTACATGTGGGACCTTTTCCCATTTTTATGATCTCTTTGGGATTCAGCCCTAGAAGCAGTATTGCTGTGTCAAAGGCTACGCACATTTTTACAGCCCTTTGGGCATAATTCCAAATTGCTCTCCAGAATGACTGGCTCAGTCCACAGTTCCTCCAGCAATGAATTAGTGTTCCAACTCTCCCACATCTTTTCCAATATTTATCATTTTCCTACTTTTTTGTCATGTTAGCCAATCTGATAGGTGTGATATGGTATCTTGGAGTTGTTTTGATTTGCATTTCTCTAATCAATAGTGATTTAGAGCATTTTTTCATATGACTATAGATAGCTGTAATTTTTTCCTCTGAAATTCCTCTGCGTTCATATCCTTTGACCATTTATCAACTGGGGAATGACTTGTATTCTTGTAAATTTGACTCAGTTCTCTATATATTTTAGAAATGAGGCCTTTATCACAGATACTAGTTGCAAAAATTCTTTTCCTTCCACAAATTTAAAAAAACCCTTGCCTTTTATATAAATGTTTGCATGTAGATCATCTATATTTTATTTTGTTTTTTATTATTTTGAAAAGAGATCCATAGCCTTCACTAGACCTTTATAGGGGCCCGTGACCCACAAAAAAGATGCAGAACTAGTATTAGTAATACTCATAATAGTAATAATGATAACTGCTAGTACTTCACGTGTAATACTAGTACATGTGGTATCTCACTTGATCCTCACCATAACCTTGTGAGGCAAGTGCTGTTATTATCTTCATCTTACAGATGAGGAAGTGGAGGCACAGAAGATTGAGTGACTTGCTCAGGGTCACACAGCTCGTAAGTGTCTGAGGCAAGCGTTGAAGTCAGATCCTCCTGAGTCTAAGGCCAATACTCTCCACTACATCACTCAACCACCTCCAATCCCATCATTTTATAGATAAGGAAACTGAGGTCCAGAGAAGTGAAGAACTTGTCCAAAACCACCAACTGGTTCAAGTATCAGCAACAAAGCCTAGCTTCAAACCGAGGTCTTATGGCTACAAATACAGTGTGCTTACTGTTTTATTCTGCTCCCTCTTGTAGGGTAAGTGCCAATGGGGGCATCTAGATTGGAAGGACTGAATTCTTATAAGGAAGAGATCACTTCCATTGAATAGAGAGAAGCCTTCATGGAAAAAGTGGTATGGAATTGAACCTTGAAGGATAGGTGGTTTAATCTTGGCCCTCAAGTATCTCCCTCATCTTTTGTCAGTATTGCAGAACATTGCTGCAAGAGAGTGTAGGACAGTAGAAAGAATCCAGGGCTTAGATTCAGAGTTGAACTGTGACTCTATTACTAATTACTTTTGAGCTCTTGGACAAGTTATTTAACCTTTGTGAGCCTCAGTTTCCTCATCTGTAAAATAAGAATATTGGACTAAACCCTGGGTCCTTAGCCTGGTGTATGTGAACTTTCTTTTTAAAATATTTTGAAAACTCTATCTCATTATACTTGTTTTTCTTGTAATCCTATGAGTTTTACAAACTTTATTCTGAGAAGGGGTATGTGGGCTTCACCAGACTGTCAAAGGGATCCAGGACACAAAAGCATCTAAGAGTCTCTAGAATAGATGAAATCTGTATTCCCTTCTAGCTCTAAATATATGATCAAATGCTTTTAAAATATGTACTTACGTAAAATGCTTTTATTGGCTTATAATCAAACAATTTCTCTTTGCTCTATCCATTTTTAAAAGTATTTTCCTAATAATCTTTGTCAAAAGCCCATTGTTCGCAAATACAATTCTAATTTTATATGCAGTTTGTGTATTTAGACAAATAGCAATACTTTTTGAAAGCTAGAACCATCCTTTGGTAATGGAAATAAAAGGCTGTGGATTAAAATTTTAAGAGGAATTCAGTTCAACAAACATTTATTAAGTATCTGCTCTGTGCAAGGCCAACCTAGTTAATAGAGGGCTGGATGTTAGAAAAACCTGTATTTAATTCTCCTTCTGACACATACTGACTATATGACCTGGGCAGGTCACTTAACTTTCAGTAGCCCAGGTAATCCCCTAAAACTAAAAGTTACAGAAAATTACCAGCATCAGTAGAATATGTTTCCCCGCTGATTTCACCACACAAATGAAATCACAATTTTGAATACAGACCCTGCCCCTTATAACCTTTGTGACCTTGGATAAGTCATTTTTATCTGTGTGACCTTGGGCAAGTCACTTAACTTGGTAAGCCTTGGTTTCCTTATCTGTAAAATACGGGTTAGACTGGATGGCCCCTGAGGTCCCTTTTAGCTCTAGATCTGTGAACTTTTGATAGATTACTTAATTTTTGCTCTCTTGAGGTTCAGTTTCCTCATCTGTAAAATGAAGCGCTGAGACTAAATCCTATGAACTCTTCTAAGTAATATGAAATAAGAAAGGCAATCAGAAAGGGCCTTAAATACCAGGCTGAGATGATTATAGTTAACCCAAAAGGGAAAGGAGTTTTCAAGGGCAGGGGGCATGGCATATGTGAGATGTCTATGTCTTAGAGTGATTTTTCTGGTGCCTTCATGAAGGATGAATTGAGGAAGAAGGAGATTACAGACAAGCAGATCAGTGAGGAGAATATTTTATTAGTTCAAAGGGAAGTTGCCGGTGGAAATGGGGGATGAAGGAAGGTAATGAGGTGCAGTGCTGAGGTGCAAATGAGAGACATGTGAAGGAAAAGGATATTTAAATGTCATATAATGATGATTTTAAGAGGTAAGGTTTTCTTGCATTATATGTTAGTACTTTTATCCTTGAATATTTAGACCACCACTCTCTAATATGTTGTCAGTTCTTGTCCCTTAATTTTTTGGGTTCTGCAAGTCTCTGAGTTTACAAAGGGTGCCAGTATTTCAAAACAATGTCTGGTCCAATGATGTGGGGTACTTTTTGGTGGTTTTGGTGGAGGGGAAGAAGGAACGTTTTTTTGTTATTGTATAATTTAAATGTTTGAAGATTTGATTTTCCAGTTCTGTCTCTGATAGCCACTTTCTAAAGTATTGTGATGTTATATTTTTCTTACAGCTTATATGATCAAGTTTGAACTAATACAGCTAATACCTCCAGGTAATGTGATAACAAATATTTTTCTAAATATGCTTATTTTATCCTTAAACAAATTTTGCTTGACTTAATTTTGAATCATTATTGTAAAATTATGAGTAGCTGTCCTATAAAAAAAGACAAGAAGAGTAAAGTGAAAAAACTATATTTCAATCTGCACTCAGCCAAGATTAGAAGGAAAACAGGAAACTGGGGGGAGGGGGGAATTTACAGCAAGTTTCTCTGGTAAAGACTTCATTTCTCTCTCTCTTCCCTTTCTCTCCATATATATATGTATGTATGTATATACACATATGTGTATGTATATGTATGTGTGTGTATATACATATATGTCTATACGCATATATTCTTCAGTCAATGGGCCTCACCTCAGTTTAGTTTCCTGTTTTCCTTCTAATCTTGGCTGTATTAGTTTTGTTTGTGCAAAATCTTATTAATTTAATGAAATGAGAGTTATTTATTTTACTTCCTGTGATCTTCTCCCTTGTTTAGTCAAAAACTCTTCCTTTATCCATAGATCTGACAGGCAAAAATTTTTCTGCTCCTGTAATTTGCTTATGATATCATTCTTTATATCTAAATCATGTCCCCATTCTGACCTTATCTTAGTATATAAAGTGTGAGATGTTGGTCCATATTTAGTTGTTTTGGGTTTTTTTTGCCAAATTTCTTTCCAGTTTTACCAGCAATTTTTGTTCATGCCTCTAAAACTTGGATCTCTGGGCTTATCTCACCTCAGACACTTAACGCTCACTAGCTGTGTGACCTTGGGCAAGTCACTGAACCCCAATTGCCTTAAAGTCAAGTGCAAGTCATGTCATTGTTTCTCTGATGGCGTGGTCTTCTTTGGCGACAAAGGACAAACTCACACTATGGTAATTTAGTGCAATGTTTTGTATATGTAACCTGTTCTACTGATTGACCACTCTAAATTTTACCCAGTGCCGGACTATTTTGATGATTACCACTTTGTAACATAGTTTGAAATCTGGTACTTCTCGGCTGCCTTCCTTCACATTTTTCCCCCATTGGTTTCCTTCATATTTTTATTTTGTTATTATTTTTTCTAGCTTTACAAAATAATTTTTTTTGTAGTTTGGCATGATACTAATAAGTAAATTATATAGAATTATCATTTTTATTATATTGGCTTAGCCTACCCACGAGCAAAAAATAATTTCTCCAGTTGTTTAGATATGTCTTTGTGTGTAAAGTGTTTTGTAATTGTCATATTCATCCTGAGTTTGACTCTCAAGTATTTTATTTTGTTTGCAGTTATTTTAAATGGAATCTCTATCTCTTCCTGCTGGACTTTTTTGGTTACATGCATGCACACACATGTGTATGTATATGTAATATATTCATGCATGTATACACACACATATGCATACATATAACTAATGATTTATGTGGGATTATTTTATATCTTACAGCTTTGCTAAAACAGCTAATTGTTTTGACTAGTTTTTTAGTCGATTCATTAGCGTTCCCTAAGTATACCATCATATTGTCTTGCTAGTTTTATTTCCTTGTTACGCTCTTTCAGTATCTTTTTCTTATCTTAATGCCAATAGCTGGCATCTCTAGTCCAGAACCAAATAGTAGTGGTGATAATGGTCATCCTTGCTTCACCTCTGATATTATTGGTATCGCCACTACAGATAATTCTTGCTCTTGGTTTTAGATAGATACTAGTTGTCATTTTAAGAAAGGCTCCATTTATTCTTATGCTTCCTAGTGTATTTAATAGAAATGGGCATTGTGTTCCATCAAAAACTTTTTCGGCATCTATTGATACAATCAAATTATTTTTGTTATTTATGTTATTGATATGGTCAGGTATGTTTATTTTTTCCTAAAATTGAGCTGTCCCTTCATTCTTGGTACAAATCCCACCTGGTCATAGTATAGTATATTGTGATATAGTACTGTAATCTCCTTGCTAGTATTTTATTTATTTACTTTTGTATTATTACCAGTTAGGGAAATTGGTCCATAGTTTTCTTTCCCCATGTTTGATCTCCCGAGTTTAGGTATCAAGACCATATTTGTGTCATAGAAGGAATTTCATAGGACTCCTTTATCTATTTTTTTCAAATAGTCTATATAGTATCATAATTCATTGTTCTTTAAATGTTTGGTAGAATTTATTTGTGAATCTACCTGGTCCTGGGGATTTTTCCTTAGGGATCTCATTTATAGCTTGTTCATTTTTTTTTCTAAATAGGGTTGTTTAAATATTCTATTTCCTTTGTTAATCTTGGCAACTTATATTTTTTGTAAATATTCATCTATTGCACTTAAATTGCCAGGGGTTTTTGCATATATTTGGGCAAAATTGCTCCTTCCAATTGCTTTAATTTCATCTTCATTGGTGGTGTATTCACTTTTTTCATTTTTGATACTGGTAATTTGGTTTTCTTCTTTCTTTTTTTTTTTTTAAATTAACCAGAGGTTTATTGCTTTTATTGCTGTTTTCATAAAACCAGCTCCTAGTTTTATTTGTTAGCTCAATGGTTTTTTCAGACTTTTAATTTTATTAACCTCTCATTTGATTTTCAAGACTTCCATTTTGGTGCTTAATTGGGAATTTTTAATTTGTTCTTTTTCTAATGTTTTTTTTTTTCAGTTGTTTGCCCAGTTAATTTATGTGCTATTTCTCTTTTTTATTTTTGTAAGTATTTAAATATATAAAATTTCTCCTAAGTACTGCTAGTCTCTGCCCTTTAAGGAGTTTTACAATCTGTTGGGTAGAGTGGGAGAAATAAAATATATACATTTATATACATACAGAATATATACAAAGTAAAATCCAGGAATTTTTTTTTTTTAGCAGAAGTGGAGGTACTATCACCTGTAGGAATTATAAAAGGTTCTCTAAAATCTTATGAACTTCTTTAAGTTCCTATATATAATTCATGTAAGTATATATACATGTATGTGTCTGTGTTTATATCCGGAAGATAAGTGACCAAGTAGGTGTCAGTCCTGGAGTCAGGAAAATCTGAGTTCAAATCCTACTTCAGACACTAGCTCTGTGACCCAGGACAAGTCACTTAATCTCTGGCTCAGTTTCCTCATATGTAAACTAGGGATAATAATAGTATCAACCTCCCAGGGTTGTGAGGATAAAATGAAATAATAATTGTAAAACACTTAGCACAATGTTTGGCACATAGTAAGCACTATGTAAATGTCATTTATACTTGAGGTAAATCTTAAAGATGGAGAAAGGTTTTTTAAGAGGAAAAGGTGATGAAGCTGCAGGTACAGATACATCGGGAGCTATAGCCACAACCCTGCACACAGGCAGCCCAGGTCATTGGGTCGTCTTCTGGCTGGACTGAAGCAGAGGTGGGATGTGTCGGCCCGCTGGGTGTCTGAGCAGTCGTTTTAAAGGACTGTACTGCTCACGTCCTGACAGGAAGGTGGGACTAGAAAAAGTTCTCTAAAAATTGGCTGTTTCACTTAACCTAACTTTGGCCTGCTTACCACGGCAGGGATCCTACCCTGTGGTTAAAACACACACACGCACACACATACACACAAACACACACGCACGCACACACACACACAAACACCCACACACACAAATGGAAGATGATTTTATTCACCCTGTGCAAGGAATGTGCACATGCTTATGGACAACGTGAAATCCAGTAGACCTGAAAGGTGAATGACTTTTGTTGCAAGAGAACTCTGCAGGTTTCTCATCCAAATAGCAGCTCTGACTAAAACAATAACAGAAAATAAAGGCCAGCATACCAAAGTCAGACTTGTGTCTATGTTTTTCTAGAATGACTGCTGTGATGGGGAGTACTCTGAAACTGGCATAAATTTCTTAATCAGAACTAATCTAGTCAAGAAACTTATATGCCTCCCAAAAGGAGTGAAGATAGACTTGTGCGAAGGCGATTGCCACTTGTAGGAAAGTGCCACATGCCCATCATGTAGGAAAGTGCCACATGCCCATCATCATTGTGTATGCTCCTACCATGATGAACCCCAATGAGGTCAAAGAAAAATTTTATGAAGATCTTCATCATCAATGTGCTGAAAGAGGACAAGCTTGTAACTGTGGGTGACTTTAATACCAGAATAAGCTCAGACTGTCAGATTTGACAGGGAGCCCTTGGTAGGAGTAGAGTTGGTAATAGCCATGGCAATGGTCACTTACTGCTGGTGATGTGTGAGTTCATGACCTTCTCATCACCAATCCTGTCTTCTATTTACCTAAATTTCCTAAGACTTAGCAGCAACATTGGCATTTAATAGACTACGTCATTGTAAGGAGAAGAGCCAGAATGTGAGAGCGAAGCTTCCGAAGCTCCTCCTCCTCCTCCTCTTCCTCCTCCTCCTCCTCCTCCTCCGCCTAGCTGCTGCCATCTGCTGGAGCTGTTGTCAAAAAAGTGCTATTTTTCCAAGGGAGAATTAGTGCTGTTTTGAGAGATTTCTCCTACCAGTATGGTTGAGGTTCAAATAACATATTTTCTTTTGTTAATCAGACCCATAGTCACCCTTGGGCAACATACAAAAGAGCCAATGAAGCAACTACTAAGGTCTTTTTTCTTTTTGAAAATGTTCCTAGGTATTCCTCTCCTTACTTCTAGCTGGTTTGTGAGGAATAAATTCTTTCCCACTCTGTCTTGCCCCTGGCAGCTAGATTCTGCCGCAAGGATCTGTACAAGGTCCATACAAATTACCCTGAAGCTTCCATAAGCCTCCCTGACATGCTTAGTATGAGTTGATGGGAGCCTGGCGGAGCTGGTAGACATTGTTCTCTATTTCTGCTACTAAAGTAAAGGTCCCTGCTTCTCTTATGTAGATAAACACTGCTCCACTTCCCACCCTCCAGACTTAAGTATAAGACCTGGAAACAGGAAAGTGAAACAATGGGCAAAAAGTGAAATGTACTTGTTGCCTTGTTATAAAAGAAGCCATGCTGTGTGCTTTAACTTTGATGTGATTCTATCTGTGCGGTCTAGTGTATTGAACCTTAGTATTGTTTGCTATTTATTATCGTCTTCATTTAGAGTGCGTTATTGATTTAGTGTGTGCCTTGTTCTTTTGGATTTGCCTTCTTTACTCTGTATCATTTCATATGGCTTTTCCATATTGCTTTGATTTTTTTTCTAAATGTTTCTAAAGTTTTTTTTCCTAAAGATCTATTATGTAGAACTTTAAGGCTTGAAAAGCACTTTATAAATGTTATCTCATTTTCACGATGACACTGAGAGGTAGGTGCTATTACTCTCATTTTACAGATGAGAAAACTGAAGTATATAGAAGTTCGGTAACTTGCCCAGGATCATACAGCAAATTTCTGAGGCAAGATTTGAACTTGGGTATTCTAGACTTAAGGTTCAGCACTCAATTCAGTGTGTCATTTAACTTACATATATATTTATTTTAGTTCCTTAGGATGTAATATTACTTATTTCATCATATTTACATATCACAGTTTATTTAACCATTTCTTATTTCTTCAGCATGTAGCTTGTTTCCAACTCTTGATTATTACAAGTGGTATTGCTATGAATATTTTTGTATAGATAGGCTTTTCTTCTTGTCAAAAACCTGCTTACTGTGTAAACTTAGTGAAAGAATAGCGAGATATGAACATGGAATCTGTCTTTTGATTCATATATAATTTTAAATATATTTTGGATAGTTTTTTAAAAAGATGGTTGTCACACCTACCCCTCCTCTAGCATATGTCTAGATCTTTCTCTCTCTGTACCCACACACATACACACATACACACACCCTCACACACACGCACTCACACTCACATTCACACACACACACTCACACACACACATCTGAACACTGTTCTGTTGCATTCCTTTTGCTATTTAATGTATCATATTTCACTTTACAAAAGTTTTTATTTTTGCATATTTAAACACATTAATTTCATCTCTTAGGAAATGATGAAATGTCCTTTATATCTTTAATAAAATCACTGAATCTCAGCATTAGAAGGGTTCTAAGTGGACAACTAGTTTAACTTATGCATGAACAAGAGTCTGCTTTTATTCAAGGACCTCTAAAAAGGCAGAACACTACCTACAAAGGCACTCCATTGCATCTTTGGATGGTTCCATTAGGAAGCTTTTCTATAAATTGAACATTAATTGGTGCCTCTCTGAAGCTTCTGCATGTTATTCCCAGTTTTGTATTCTGGAACCAAGCAGACTTCCCCACCCCCTATTCCACTTCCACAGGATAGCCCTTCAGATATTGATGACAGCTATCTATCTTCTTCTCTAGTCGCCCCACCCCACCCCAACTTCTGTCTTCCAGGTTAAATAGCCCTAGTATCTTCAATCAATCTGTGTATGGCATAATCTCAAGTCCCCTTTCCACCCTGTTTCCCTTCCTCTTAAGATACTTCACCTACTCAGTGTCTTTAAAATATGGCATCTAGCACTGGACACAATACACTAAATGTGATCTGTGGACTTTTAGTGTATTGGAATTGTCCGTCCTTGATCTTGTTCATTCTACCTCAAGTGACTGAAGATGTTTTTATCATTTTTTGCTGCCTATCCCATAAGTTCATATTGAACTTGTGGTTTGGAAAAATGTGGTGTAATTTTTTTACCCCTCTTTCCACTTGTGATGAAGTAGCTATTTAACTTTCTTCCAGTTTTAAAATATTGATTAAAAATTTAACCTTTTGACTTGTCTCACATTTTTCTCTCTCTTTTTGATTTGCTACATATTATATGAAGTATGGTTAAATTATTTCCTGTATCATTATCTGTTGTTAAATTTGAAGTCTTTATAATAATTTGAATCTATTTATTAAATACTCTTCATTTTTTTGTATCTTTGAACCACTTTTTTGCACAATTGTCCCTTTATAATAATGTTTTCAAATATTCAAAAATATGAGTGGATACATTTATAATAGTTTAGTACTTCAGTGGATCTTTGATCTCATCAATATATTTATTTCTTCCTATCAGTACAATTAACAATCCATCCATGCCTTTCTGTCCTGTGCAATTCTTGCCCATGTTGTCCTATAGATCCTTCCTTGAATATGAATACGTCACAGTGGAGGCCCTCCTCTAGGTCTTTTTACACTTTGTAGTTTCCAGTACAGTTCCTTGAGTGTCCATCTATTGCTGCATGTTACCCATGTCGTCTTACCCCATGACCACAACAAGCTCATTATCATTACTTGGAAAAACACACACTTAGATGCATACCTATGGTATTCTTTGTTCATTCTCCCAAGTGATATCTTGCAAATAGTTTCATTAGAATTGTATTATACCTCCATGTTAACTGAGGTCATATCATCATCATTACTATATTTGGGCTATTGAGAGGCAGTGCAGTGTAATGGAAAGAGCAGGTTATGATATCAAATACCTTCTTTGTAGCCATGAGCAAATCAACCAACCTCCCTGAGCCTTAATTTCCTCATCTTTAAAATGAAAGGGATTAGACTAGATCACTTATAATTTTTCATTTCAGATTGAAGATCCAATAAATAGTCACAATTTGGATTTATATGCTACTTTTTTGGAGGGCAAAGTCAAATTTGTACTTGAAGTTCATAGTTAATATACAGAATTGTTACACATCTTCAAAGGGAGGAGAAAAATAAATGGACACTGGGTGGCAGAATAAGACTATTATTGAGGTCCATAATCATGCGATTTCAGTTCATTGATATGTGAAAATCCTTGGATGAATTTTCTCTATCTCGGAGGAAAATATGCAAAAAATTCTGACTGTAGGATGTGTGTTTTAGAAAGCATCTGTAAATTAGTAAGCATTTCTTATTACATATTGACATGAATATTTGTTATTTTTCTTGAAATTCTATTTCCCTTTCCCATCTCACTCTCCTCCATCTCCCTTTTAAAAGACATTCAGTACTCTTGATAAAGTCCCTGCTTAGACAATTGCTTTCTCACAATCACCAGAAGCTCCCAAGGTACAGAAAATTCAGTCACCCTGTAAAGACTGGAAATAATGTGAATACCTTGACATTGTGAAGAAGAACACAATGGATTTGGAGGTAGAGGACCTCGGTTTATCTGCTGGTTCTGCCATTGGTTGGCTCTGTGGTCTTGGGAAAGTCACTTCAGATCTTTGGGCTTCAGTTTCTTCATTTGTAAAATGAAGCCTTTGGATTAGATGATCTCCTACGTGCTTTTCTGACCTTTAGCTCTAATGAACATACCAAGAAGTAATCTTCAACACTGTTTCAGCCAATTTTACTTCTTGTAATTTTAAAGATAATGGAAAAAAGCTCCATCCCAGTTCTCCAGATGTTAGTTTTTATCGTAGTCTTTGTTAAATACACTTAAGTATCTAATCAAGAAATATTTTTAAGTGCTTAATATGTAGTAGGCATTGTGGTAAGTATGTACAAAGTATTGTGTACATGTACAAATGAAACATTCACTACTTGTACTACGGTATTAAGTAATTTATTAAGTAGTTACTATGTACCAGGCTCTGCTTAGCAGTGGGGATACAAAGGAGGGTAAAAGACAGTTCCTGCTCTTGAAAAGCTCACCATGTAGTGGTAATTTGTGCTATGCTGGACTTGCATCTTAATAGGGGAGATAACAAGCCATATAAAAATATAGACAGCATAAATACAAAGTTAATATACACACACAAAATAATTAAATAAAAGGTAGTTTGGGAAAGGGAGTTGTGGGGGACAGGAAAGGCTTTTGCAAAAGGTGCTGGGGGAGCAATATCATGAAGGAAGGGGAAGGGGTTTCTCTGTGGCTGGAGTAAGAAGGGAATGCATTCTAGGCACAAAGGTGAATTTGAAGAATAGCGATAAGACCAGTTTTTGACCAGATAGGAGAGTATGAGGAGTATGAGAGTATAACCAGTGAGACTGTCCAGCTATGTATGAATTAAATATATTAAGTTAGAGCCTCTGCTGGGATTATTTGGACTCTACTGTTCAATTGCTAGTACACATTCAGATGAGCTATTTATTATTTCTCTTGAAATTCCATCTCCCTTTCCCATCTCACCCTCTTCCTTTTTAAAGGACGTTCAGTACCTTTGATAAAGTTCCTGCTTGGACAATTACTCTTTCACAATCACTAGAAGCTACCAAAGTACAGATAATTTAGTCACCCTTTAAAGATTGGAAATAATGTGAATACAACACTTGAATCAGAAAATTCTGTATATTGACAATTAACTTGAAGCATAATTTTGACTTTATCCTCCAAAAAGGTAGAATATAAATCCAAATTGTGGTTATTCATTGGATCATTGATAGTTGTAGATGTAGACTACATTGGTAGTCATCTAGTTTAATCCCATTTATTTTAAAGGTGAGGAAATTAAAAGTCAGAGAGACTGAGGGATTTGCTCATGGCTACAAAAAGTTAAGTAAGGAGTTGACTGGCTTTAACACTATAGCCAGCTCTTTCCATTGTGCCACACTGTCTCCCTTTAGCTCAAATATAGTAATGGTGATAATATTACCTCAGTTAATATGGAGATTTAATAAAATTACAATGCAATTATAAATTAGAATACTTGTTTTGTAAAGTAGGGGCTGTATAATTTAACTGTCACTTGAGTCTTGTCATGGCATCCTTTAAAAATATTGTATCATTGTAGGAAAAGTTCCACTCTATGGCATGAAGAGACCTGGGGGCTTGTCTTGGCTCTGCCACTAATATTAATAGCAGACATTTATCTGCTGTTTTAAGATTTAAACATCTACTATAACTCCAACCCTATTTTTACAACAACCTTACGAAGTAGGTAATTCAAATGTTATGACTACCATTTTACAGATGAGCAAACTGAGATAGAGTAGTGAAGTAACTTACCTGCGGTCAAAAAGCTACCAAATGTTGAAGCAGAGTTTTGAACTCAGGCCTTCTCACTCTAAACCCAGCTATTAGTTCCATTGTACTACATTACTTTACAGGGAGCTTATTTCTCCTTTATCAGCATCATTTTCCTTATCTTGAAAATGAAGGATTTGAACTAGAAGATCTCAAATATCTTTATAGGAAGTAGTTGTTATATGAGTCATCAAATTGACCTAGGCTTTTGACCTTATCACAGCAAGAAAGAACCACAGGGAAGAACAAATGACATTACTCCATTAAAATATACTTTATTTTCCTTTGGAGAGCAATTAATTGAGTCCACAACAAAGGACATAATGGCTGTAGTATTTTAGGATTTAAAATTTTCTCCTCACAGCAAGTCTGTGGGGGTAGGGAATAACAAATGGGAATACAATATCCCCATTTTACAGATATGATTATTGAGCAAAGATTAATTAAGTGATTTGCTCAGGGTGCCGTGTCAGAAGTAGGATTTGAACTTGGGTTTCTTGAGTCTCACACTAGTCCTTTTTTGGGGGGAGGGAGACAATTGGGGTTAAGTGACTTACCCAGGATCGCACAATCAGTAAATCTCTGAGGCCAGATTTGAACTTAGGTCCTCCGAACTCCAGGGCTAGTGCTCTATCCACTGTGTCCCCTAGCTACCCATAGACCAGCACTCTTAATACCACACCACCTCTCATGAAATCTGAAGTCTGAAAATTAAAGTTAAATCCCCTTGTATATACTACTGTATTGTCCCAAAGCCAATCCCTTCCTTTCTCTCAGGTTCATATTCTTCATCTGCAAAGTGACGGGATTAAACTAGTTGATTGCCAGGGTGCTCTTTAGCTCTACCTCTTGATGATATATCTTTGGAGCTGAGATAGCCTGGTTTTAAGTCCAGCTTCCCCAATCTGGTCTTCTCTGAATACATACTTGTAAGACTGGGATGGCTATTATCCTTGTTGAAATCCAAGGTTCTTCCCTAAATGCTAAACATTTGGCAATAATGCTTTTGAGTTTATCTGGGTTATTGGTTCAAGTTAAATTCTGGCTTGGTGCTTTGTCCAAAGTCTTTCAAATTATTTCTGTCATTGTGTCAGGGAACATTAAACTGTAGTGGCCAGCAGTATGATAGGACAGCCCTAAAAGCTATTGGAATCTTGTGTTGCATTAGTAAAGGGAGAATGAAGCAGATATTTACCCTGTTGTCCTCTGTCTTGGTCAGATTCCATCTAGATTATTGTACTCACTTCTGGGTATCATATTTTAAGGGGGACATTGACCAATATATTGAGAGTAGCCAAAATAGGGGATTCAAAGCCATGCCATATAAGAACTAGTTAAAAGAACTAGTTATGGTGAGCCCAAAAAAGAGAAGATTTAGATGGTGGCAGGAGGACAGGGTGACTGTATTCAAGTATTTAAAGGACTCTCAGGCAAAAGAGGAGCTAGTCTTACTCTGATTCTGAGACAAAACTAGGCAGTATGGTTGTAAAGAGTCAGATTTTGGCTTGATATAAGAAGATATTAATCAATTTCTAGATAGATTTAACCTCTAACAACAGGAAAGATAACATTTCCCAGAAACTCTTAGCCAGAAAATACTTGATCTCCTTGGAAGAGATAATGACAATCAATGGTGATATTGATTTAAAGTACAGTTGTGTGATAGCATGATCTTGAAGTCTTTTAGTGTATAGGAAAAAGTTGAACTACCCAGTATATGTGAAGCTGAGTGAAATACATGTACACAGGTATAGTTTTGAAATAGATTTGTCCAGGAAAGGCATGTGAACAGCCAATCCAAGTTAGAAACAGATTAGGATAGTGAGCAATCGTTTTGGTATCTCATGCAAGCAGACAAAAAAAATAAGCCATTCTTAGGCAGGAGAGCAAATTAAAAAAAAAATGGGGGAAATGGGCTAAGTATAAGGGAAACTGTGTTTTCCCCTGACAGTTTTGTATCTGATGATCCAGGAGCTAAAATATGTGGAAAGTATAAAAAATTTTGTAAAGACTGTTAAGCAATGTGGAATGAAATGGAAAGCCATGCAACTTGGGCTTTATGAAAAGCATGTATTTGTAGAAAAGGACTATTAGCTCATTTCAAGGAAGAATGTAAATCCTTCTATATTAGAAGCAAAAACAGTGGGGGAGTGAAACAAAGGAGAAGAAACAATAGCACAATTATTAGATAAAATCTATTGGGAGGTTATTCCAATAAAGATGAAGGGGCTATTCTAAGAACGCAATTAAAAATTGTAGATTATGATTTGGAGGGTGAAAATAAAGTTGAAAAACAAGGTGAAGTAGACCCAAGAGTAGAGTGAGTTACTAAATCAATATTAATTTGCAACAGAGGCAATTTGAGTTATATGTGATATATGTGTGTTCGTCCTTTGTTGCCAAAGAAGACCATGCCATCAGACAAATGATGACATGACTTGTACTTGACTTTGTTTTGAGTGAGGGAGGGCTGTGCAGGTCACCAGCCTCACTTCTCCTTCAGAGCCATCTGAATCCAGTGACCAGATATTCATCAAGATGACTGGAGATGACTCAGGATGAGAAAGTTGGGATTAAGTGATTTGCCCAAGGTCACATAGCTAGTGAGTGTCAAGTATCTGAGGTGAGATTTGAACTCAGGTCTTCCTGACTTCTGCACTGGTGCTCTATCCTCTGCATCATCTAGCTACCCCATGTGATATGTACCAGTTTGAAAAATGAAATGGAAAAATTCAAGACAGGATTTAAAAAACGTAACAGGCCAGGTTTAAATATAATTTTTGAAAGAACATACTATGGACTTGAAGCTTAATCATTAAAGAGAAAGATAGAACCTTATGTTATATTTTAAAAGATAGAATAAATGTAAGACTGAAATAGAGTTCCTTCCAGCTCTAGCACTTATGACCCGGGACTGGTGTGTGAGAACTGGATACTTCCAAGGGCACTTTTGACAGCATGCCATACATAGTGAGAACAAGGACAAACAGGACTGTGTCCACAAAATATTCAGAAACCATGATCAAATCCTTGGTGCATTTGATAGATCTGTGAAGGATTTTTGGAAAAAAATTATGGAGAAGAAATGCACATATTTGACTTTGAAATTCTTTGTCAAGGTAAAGCTGTAATTCCAGTGAGTATGGGTATGGATTTCAGCTGTATCAGCTGCTCAGTCCCTCACTGTCTGTGGACCCAGACCTCCAGAAAGTGGCAAAGTTTTTTTAGAGTCATTTTTACAGGTATTTGGAGAGGTTTAGGGGAGAGCTCAAGCAAGTCCCTGCTTTAATCCACCATCTTGGCTCCGACCTTCTTTATGAATAATTCTTAAAGCATTAAACCTCTTTTTGAACACCTTTTAATCTTTTTTTGGTGTTGATTCAGAAAGTACTTCAAGATATTGCAATGTCTGAGAGAAATTATTAAGAACATTCATTATCATTGTACTTTGAAGTATGTGATCTCAGCTTGAGTGTTCCAGCTTATATATAGTGCTAGATGATGTGGTTTTTATTGAATTAAAATGTAATCAGGATAACATAGCACTTTGTAAAATGTCTGCAATTAAGGGATTTGACATCTTATTTATTCAAAGATATGTATGTACATATTTATTTTACATATGTCTGTATGTATATGAACTTAATTCATTTTGTTGATGATTTTTGTTTTCACATCACATTCATTTTTGGAAGTACCACTTCCCTGTCACATCCCTCAAATCAAACTCTCTTGTAACAAAGAAAAGCAATTGAATGAAAATATCCAATACTATGGCCATGTCTGACAATGTGTGCAAGATTCAGTTGGCAATATTTTAAAAATAATTTCCCCTTTTAAGACATGATTTCATATGCTCAATTCTATCTAAGATCATTGGACTTAGAACAGGAAGAGGACCTTAGAGATCATGTAATCTAGACTCATCTTGCTGAAGAGGAAACTGAGGCCCAGAGAGATGCAGTAACTTACTTGCTCAAAGTTTTTAGGGAGTAAATGACTGAGAGAAGATGTTTAGACCCAGATCTTCATTACTCATTATCATTCAACTCTGATTCAGGCTGTAAATAGCATGGGATAAATGGAGCTTGGCTGAAGGATGCTAATACTGAGCGCACATTTCCTTCTCAAGGGGACAGATTTTTACAATCGTTTTCTAGGCCTTGTTCCCCTGAGTCAACCTCCATCAGGGATGTACTTGTGCACTTGATGGCGAATTTCTCCTCCTAGAGACTCTCTACGTAGATGACTCTCTTTGCTACTGCACCTACCCCTCCCTTCTTGGACTTTCTTTTGTACCAATACCAGTTTTGGCTCTTTACAGCTCTTCCCACAATATAATCACTACAAAGGAATTCAGTTCTGATTGCTGCCATGCACTTTCTATGGCATCTTGAAGTGCTCATCTCAGGAACATTATCAAAAAGTTGGGTTAATACCAGAGAAGGATGTTTTCTGTGAGGATCCTGCATTTGAAAGTTTTGGGAGAAGAGTAAAGGGATAATTTTTTTTTAATCTAATGATTTTCAGTACTCTTAAAACATCATATTAGTGATAAAATTACATTTGGTGTTAGTGTTACTATGTTAAATAATCCTTTAATGACACATTATTCAACAATCAATTAAGTTCAACAGGTACTTTGAGTTCCTCCCATGTACAAAACCCTGTGTTGGATGCTGGGGATGAAAAGACATAAAATTTTATTTAGAAGATTTGGATTTAGAAGAGACCTTACAGGCCATAGAGTTCATCCAGTCTATTTTATAAATGAGGAAACTGAGGCCTGGTAAAGTTAAGTGACTTGTGCAGGGGTCACATAGCCAGTAAATACCTTGATCTGAATCCCAGTCTTCCTGATTCCAAGTCCAGACCCCTGTCCAATTATGCCACAATGAAAAGTAGCAAGACATTCTTCGACATCAGGGAGTTTGCAATGGAAGGCAGTGTAAATACTGTACCATTAGTGTCAATATTGGTCTTACATTTAGGAGACCTGAATTTGAATTATATCTTCACTGCATAATAGTTGTGTCTGCTGGAGCAAGTTTTCTTTTTTTTTCTTTCTTTTGGGGGCGTGGGATGGTTACTGATTACTTTTCTTCTGTACATAGAAGCCACTAAGGATTTGGCCTGTGAGCATCACAAGTACATGGCTCCACACATCAACACCAGGGTTGGGGGTGAGAACAAATCAGTCTATCCCAGTCACAAGATGATAAAGGGTCTTCTGACAGAGAGCCAGATGATCAGGTAGTCTCTGGTATAAGACAGTTCTAACGAAGCAGTGAGAACATCACAGAAGGTTGAAAGGAGAGGGAAGTTAAACAGCAGAGGACCCTGCCCCCCAAAACAAGACTGGTCTAGTACTTGGTTCTTCCCATTCTTAGGACAGGAGCAGACTTCTATAGAGGTGACTGGTGCCTGTGAGCTCTTAGGCCTCCTAGCCACAGAGCTTACTTGGCCCAAGGGTTTCTGAAATTCCTTCTAGCAAATTTAGCTTTGCTGCCCAGCTCTTCCTCAGTTCTGAGAAGCTGGTTATGCTTGGCCAGGTGCTCAGATCGGCAGGGAGCAACAGTCTTGATCTTCCCAGTACAGAGAACCACCACCAGGTCTGCAATGAAGGTATCTTCAGTCTCCGCAGAACGATGGGAAACCATTACTCCCCATCCATTGGATTGGGCCAGCTTGCACACCTGGAGAGATTCAATCACAGAGCCAATCTGGTTCACTTTGAGTAGGAGGCAATTGCAGTCCTTCTCATTCACAGTCTTTTCGATTCACTTGGGATTGGTCACTGCGAGATCATCTCCTACTACCTGGATGCTGGCAGTAGCAGTGAAATTTTTCCAAGCTTTCCAATCATCCTGGTCAAAGGGATATTCAATAGACACCACTGGATAATCCTTGATGAAGCTCTTGTAGAGGGTCCCCAAGCTCAGAAAGGGAGATGTATCTGCTGGAATCATCAGGAGACTTGAAGTCTAAGTCATATTTCCCACATTGGAAGAATTCAGAGGTAGCAACATCCATGCCAATTATGACCTTATCAGTATAGCCAGCCTTACCAATAGCATCCTTTAGCAGGTCCAGAGCTTCTTTATTTTCCAGGAGGTTAGGAGCAAAGCCACCCTCATCCCCTATGCTGATGGCATCTTGTCCATATTTCTGCTTAATCACACTCTTCAAGTTGTGGTAGATCTCAGCTCCAATGTGCATGGCCTCCTTAAAATTTGTGCTCCATGAGGGAGGATCATGAACTCCTGCATGGCCAACTTGCTACCAGCATGGGAGCCACCCTTGATCATGTTGAAGGATAGACCGGGCAGGATGTCTTCATCATTGCCTGCAAGGTCAGCAATGTGACAGTACAGGGAGACACCTTTCTCAGCAGCTCCAGTCTTACAAACAGCCAGAGACACTCCCAAAATGGCATTTGCACCAAATTTAGATTTATTTTTAGTGCCATCCATCTCTATCATCAATTTGTTGATCTTCTCCTGCTCCACAATATTCAATTCCTTGCTAATCGGGGTCGGGGCAATAGTTTTATTGATGTGCTCAACCGCTTTTGAGACACCTTTTCCCATGTAGCAGATCTTATTAGTGTCTTGGAGCTCCAGGGCTTCATGGATACTAGTAGAAGCACCACTGGGTACAGCAGCTCAGAATTGACCTTTTTCAGGGTAGAGATCAATTTCAACAGTAGGGTTTCCACAAGAGTCAAAGATCTCTCTTGCCTGGATCTTGTAAATAGACATGTTGAGTTTCTGGATGGGGCTTCCTCCACTGAGCTCAGAGAACAGAGGTTGAAGGGTCTACCTACACCAAGAGGGAGCAAAATGCTGGAGCAAGTTTTCTTAACTTTTTCTGAACTTTAGCTTCCTTGCCTGGAAAACGAGGATTATTAATACTTGTATATCTATTGTTTTGAATAATGGCTTCTGCAAACCTAAAAATCTCTATATAAATATGAGTTATTATTATACTGTAGAAGTGGTTATATATATATACATACATTAGAAATGGTTACAAAATAATATATACAAAGGAGAGATCTGGGCTATATTGGAGAGATCCAATTTCCAATTTCTAGAAAAATGTGAGGAGGGAGGGATCAGTATCTCAAAGAGGAAGGGACATCTGAAGCTGAAACTTGAAAGGAGAGGATTTCAAGAGGCAGAAATGAGGCGGGAGTGCCTCTCTTCCTAGGGGATAGAACTTAAACTATTGTATATTGATGGGAGATGGCAAGATAATGTGAAACAAGGATGGAAAGTATAAATTAAGAATACATCATTGTGGTCCCTTCTCTCTCTGCCACTTCACTCATTTCACTCTTGGAGGAAAGGCATTAATCAGAAGAAGAGAAAGAAGAGGAAAGAAAATTATATCTACATATTTAATTTAAAGCTATTTATTTTCTTGGCTCACTATGCTGAAAAGATCCCTTTCTAGAGTTCTCATAAATAAAAACCCAACCAATCAACCAACCCCCACTCTTCCTTAGCTATAGAGTTTTTGTTTTGTTGTGTTGTGTTTTGTTTTATTTGCTTGTTTTTACAAAGGCTGCTATAAGCCTGAATTCCTTTCTCCTTCCATCTTCAATAACTGCAGTACATACACATGAGCATGACTTGTCTGGTGGCTCAATGTCAATATCTTCATTCACTAGGTTTCACATTGATGTTTCAGAGTGATAACATCTCTGTATTCTAAACCAACACATCTGGTAGTCAAGAGACTCTAGTTCTGTATTTGGTTCACAGATATGCCATGAATTAGCTGTGTGACTGTGGACAAATTCATTTTTCTGACTGTGACATGCTTCCTTCTCTCTATAATGAGGAGGTTTGAAAAGATGAGCTCAGGTATTTTCTATCTTGAAAATTCTGTGATTTCTTTTACTCTGCTCTGGCCTGGAATATCTTTTGATTGGCTTCCCAGTGCAGATTGATTCCTTGTTCGAGAGAGTTTATAATAGTAACTCATTTATATAATGTTTGAAGGTTTACAAAGCACTTTTTATCACAGTAAAAGTTATGATTCTACTTTACAAACTCTGTAGTTCCCTGAACTCCACATGCCATCTCCAGACTCTTTGTCTACAGGTTGCTGTCTCTCAAAACACGTTGCCTCTTAGAATTCTTAGCTTGATTCAAGACATACTTCCCATACCACTTCCTGCAAGAAGTCTCTCCTAATTCCTCTTATCAATATTCTTTCCCTCCTCAAATTATTATATGTTTACTTATTAGTTCCCATATGAAGTGTCAGTTCCTTGAAAGGAGGAACTATTTGTGGTTTTCTCTTAGTATATGCCCAGTGCCTCGTACAGTCCTTGCACATAGTAATCGTCATAGTAAGGCTTGTTGGTTTGGATCAGATTTGAGGTATAGCATGGAAGTATCATTACTCCCAATTTACAGGGACAGAAGCTAATGTACAGAGTAGTAAAATGACTTACCCAGTTGGAGATTTGAAACCAGGTCTCTTGAGTAGTGTTTCTTCTAAATCACACCATTGTGACTAGGCATATTTATGTTATAATATATGAAAGTATACATGTATGTGTGTATATATATAAAATTACATATAATATATATTATTTAGGTACATACACACGTGTGTGTGTGTGTAAAATTCCATGGAATAGAGGGACCTAGGAGGTATTTTTTAATGATAGAGAGAAGGAATTATATAAACTAATAGGCTCACGACAATCATATTTGGAAATATCCTTTATTTTATTATGGAAGGGGCTGGACTCTAAATCCAAGACTTAGAATTTATAAAATGGGACAATTGAATCTTTCTTTGATTGAGTCACTGATGCCTTGATCTGAATTGAGTATGATTTCAACCTGTTCCGAGAGCCATCACTGCCTATGCCTCAGTGAACCTTCATGATTCCAAGGGCAAGGATTGATTTATATTATTTTCTTGCCATCGATCCATTATTTTGTACATATTTTTTGTCTTCTTTTTTCCTTTATTTTTAGAGGGGTTATTGCTGGCCTACTATGAAGCCAACACACGGGATTTTCTGTTCCCTGAACCCAGGCTGACTCCTGTATATCCTGGAGTAGACCGAGAAGTACTGATGAAGACACCTCAAGGCTTCCCAGTAAGTTATCAGTGCCCAGCCACCTCTTGCTGTGTAAAGAAAACTCGGGATCTATCCATTTTCATCTCTGTTCTGATAATGCTTTGCTGCAGGACCTTTGGCAGACCACTTCATATTGAGGAGCGGAACCCATTTCCTTTTAGGGGTATAACTAAGCAGGCCTGGTTAACTCAGTGAATATTAGGCACTTAGGATATCAAACAGCACCCATACCCCACTACTGAACTGAGACCTGAAACTCTTCTACACCTATGCTAAGTCATACTCATAACCACTTTTCCCTTGGAATAGGTATAAAGTTTTATTTTTTCATTTTCCTCAGTAGATTTTAAAAAGAGGATGGGAAGATCCTGAAGCTATCAGCAGAAGGCAATTGATTTAGCATGAACAAATGCCACTTTGTATCTTGTTGTATTTTTAATTTTTCAAAGTGCTTTCATGCCTATGATCTCATTTGAACCTCAGTAGCTTTCTGAGGTAGGAAGGCAAGATATTTATTAGCTCATTTTATAGGTAGGGAAAACTAAGAAGAATTTCTTCCTCCAAGAAGTTTTCCCTGATTTACTCAGATAGAAATAATCTTAGATTTTCTCAATTTTTTTTTGTCTAGATCTCTCTTTTTCCCTTTCCTTACTTTCCCTTCTAGGTGGTATGGTGGATAGATAGATCACCAGTGCAGGAGTCAGGAGAACCTGAGTTCAAATCTCCCATCAGGTACTTGACACTCACTAACTGTATGACTTTGGGCAAGTCACTTAACCCCAATTGCCTCATCCCGGGTCCTGGTGACCTGTACAGCCCTCCCTCACTCAAAACAAAGTCAAGTGAAATCATGTCATCATTTCTCTGATGACATGGTCTTCTTCAGCAATGAAGGATGAACACACACTTTCCCTTCTATTGTACTTGTATTATACTTTCTTGTGTTATACTGTGTACGTACTATATTAGCCCATATAAGCTCATTGAGGGCAGGAGTCACATAATTTTTTATCTCTGTGTCTCTCATACTTTGCACAGGACTTTCCATGTGGAAAGTGCTTAATAAATAGTTTTTGAATGGAATGGGATTGAATATTCATGAAGTGATATTTTAGCACCTTAGGTTGGCGCATTATAACTTTAGGCAAGAGTATAAAGGTTTGGATATTATATGAACCAAGTCTTATTTTTATCACCTTTTGTGATAGTTCTATAATCATTGTGATGTCTTCATCAATTTCTTATAGTTAATAGATGAAGCTCTATTAAAGGACTTCTCCATTGCCTCTTTGTAGTATGATGGGGGAACATGAGCCATGGAGAGCCAGTGGAAAACAAGTTTTGGCAGACTCTGCCAAGCTGGAAAGGCCTCAACTATCACCCCAGTAACAGCTTATGCCCTACTGCCCATGGACCACACCAACTAATTATGGAGAGGCTCATTACCAACAGGTTGACATAATTTAGGTCTTAACTTCTTTGACCACAGCAACCTGGAAACAAAGAAAAATATGAAATGTTATGCAGTCCTATGTGGTTTCCTTCTACTTCCACGGTAATAGCTGCTAAATAGTGGGAAAGTGGGCAGAGGGCCAGTCCAATAGATGTTACTTAAAGCATTGGTGCTTTAAATGTGAGGTCTGTGCCTAACAACTAGAAGTAAATTGGTGTCCTACTGGGGAACCTGAACTATGTCAGTTTTGACCTCACTATATATTAAACCAGATGACATAAAAAACATAACAAAATAAAAAGAATGAATCAGTTTGTCCTCAAAAGGTTGGTAAGAGAGTTGGTGGGGTTTTTTTCATTGCATGTGCAAAAACAGTAGCTATTTCTCCTTGCAATAGTCCTGAGAAGCATAAATGAAAAAGCTACCATGAAGCTGATTGCAGTTTTTCATTGTAAATCTGTGACAGAGGAAAAAGAAGAAAAATTCTATAAAGAATTTGGCCAGATATTCCCAAAGAAGTCGGAATATACCATGTTACTTGATGACTTTAGTGTAAAGGCAGGCAAAGGGAAGAAAAAAAAAAACGCCATGCTGGGAAATACAGTTTGGGATTTTTAAAATCAAGAGAAAAAAGCTTGTAGAATACTTAGAAAGTGTCAGCATAACATAAATACTTTCAGGGGGAGTTGGAAAGCACTAGACAGTATGAGCACCAAACATTGTAATAAGAAATGAAGTTCACTATCTTCATAGAAAATGATTGATTGCTTATGTGATGGGAGTCATTTCCAAATCAACTATCTGGATGCAATTGGACCAGTTTAATTAAGACAGACTTCAAAGTCAAAACCAAATTAAAAGGTGAAATAAGGATCAGAAAAAAATATCCAGTTAGCAGCTCCAACTTGACATATTTAAGCAAAGCTACTGATTTTGAAAAGTAGGAAAAGGGATGAAGGTCAGGCAGTAAGTCAGTAAGCATCTATGGTGGCACAGGCTGGGCCTGGAGGCAGGAAGAATCATCTTCCTGAGTTTAAATCTGACCTCGGACACTTACTATGTGGCAAGTCCTATTTGCTACGGTTCCTCGTCTGTAAATGGAGCTGAAGAAGGAAATGGCAAATCACTACAGTGCTTTCTCTAGTTGTGGATGACATTTTCCATCATGAGTCTGTTGGAATTGTATTAGATCATTATATTGCTGAGAAGAGGTAAATCTAATCAAAGTTGGTCATCATCCTAGGTTGCTGTTACTATGTACAATGTTCTCCTGGTTCTGCTCACTTCACTCAGCATCAGTTCCCATAAGTCTTTCCAGGTTTTTCTGAAGTCTGCCTGCTCATCATTTCTTATAGCACAATAATATTTCACTACGTTCATGTACCACAACTTGTTTAGCCATTCCCCAATAGGTGATAGGTATCCCCTCAATTTCCAATTCTTTGTCATCATAAAAAGATCTGCTAGAAATATTTTTGTATGTGTGGGTCCTTTTCACTTTTTTATGATTTCCTTGGGATACATATTTAGTAGAAGTATAGCTGGATCAAAAGGTATGCACAATTTTATAGTCCTTTGGGCACAGTTCTGAATTACTTCCCAGAATGCTTGGATCAGTTCACAACTCCACCAATGATGAGTTAGCATCCTAATTCTTTCACATCTTCACCAACATTTACCATTTTCCTGTTTTGTCATATTAGCCAATCTGATAGGTGTGATGTGCGAACTCAGAGTTGTTTTAATTTGCATTTCTCTAATCAACAGTGATTTAGAGCATTTTTACATGACTCTGGATAGCTTTAATTTTTTTCTCTGAAAACTGCCTGTCCATATCCTTCAACCATTTATCAATTGGGGAATGATTTGTATTCTTATAAATTTGACTCAGTTCTCTATTTGTTTTAAAAATGAGTCCTTTCTTAGAGATACTGGCTGTAAAAATTCTTTCCCAGTTTTCTGTTTCTCTCCTAATCTTGGTTGTGTTGGCTTTGTTTGTACAAAACCTTTTCAATTTAATGTAATCAAAATTATCCATTTTGTACTTTGTAATGTCCTCTGTCTCTTGCTTGCTTATAAATTCTTCCCTTCTCCATAGATTTAACAGGTAAACTGTTCTTTGCTCTCCTAGTTTGCTTTTGGCACTTTACATCTAAATCATGTACCCATTTTGACCTTTTCTTGATATGTGATGTAAGATATTAATCTATGCCTAGTTTCTGCCATACTGTTTTCCAGTTTTCCCAGCAGTTTTTTTGAAATGATGAGTTGTTATCCCAGAAATTGGAATCTTTGTGCTTATCAAACAGTAGATTGATTACTGTGTCTTGGGTCCCTAACCTGTTCCACTGATCTACCAGTCTATTTCTTAGCCAATACCAAATAGTTTTGATGGTTGCTGCTTTATAATGCAGTTTTGATCTGGTATGGCTAGGTCACCTTCTCTAGCATTTGTTTTCATTAATTCCCTTAATATTCTTGACCGTTACTTCTTCCAGATGAATTTTATTATTATTTTTTCTGGCTCTATAAAGTAATTTTTGGTAGTTTGATTGGTATGGCACTGAATAAGTAAATTAGTTGAGGTAATATTGTCATTTTTATTATATTAGCTTGGCTTCCCCATAAACAACTGATATATTCCCAGTTATTTAGATCTGATTTTATTTGTGTGAAAAGTGTTTTATAATTGTGTTCATATAGTTCCTGGGTTTCTCTTGGCAAGTAGACTCCCAAATATTTCATATTGTCCACAGTTATTTTAAATGTAATTTAATATGTAAAAATGCTGATGATTTATGTGATGATTTTATATCCTTCAACTTTGCTAAAGTTGTTAATTATTTCAAGTAGTTTTTAGGTGATTCTCTAGGATTCTCAAAGTTTACCATCATATCATGTGCAGAGTGATAGCTTTCTTTCTTCATTGCATATTTGAATTCTTTTTCTTCTTTTATTGCTGAAGTCAATATTTCTAGTATGATATTGAATAACAGTGGTGATAATGGATATCCTTGTTTTGCCCTGATCTTATTGGGAATGTTTCTAGCTTATCTCCATTAAATATAATGCTTGCCAATGGCTTTAGATAGACGCTACTTAATATTTTAAGGAAAACTCCAGTTATTTCTATGTTCTCTAGTGTGTTTTTTTAAAAAACAGAAATTGATGCTATATTTTTATCAAAAGGTTTTTCTGCATCTATTAAGATAATCATATGATTTCTCTTAATTTTTTATTTAATTAATTTTATGATTTAAGTTTAATTAATTATGCTGATAATTTTCCTAATATTGAATCAGCCCTATATTCCTGGTATAAATTCCACCTGGTCATAGTGCATTATTCTCATGATAAGTTGCTGTAATCTCTTTGCTAACATTTTATTTAAAAATTTTACATCAATATTCATTAGGGAAATTGATTTATAATTTTCTTTCTCTGTTTTTGGCCTTTCCTGGTTTAGGTATCAGCACCATATGTGTATCATAAAAATAATTGGGCAGGATGACTTCTTCACCTATTTTTCCAAATAGTTTACACAATATTGGAATTTATTGTTCTTCAAGTTTTTGGTAAAATTCACTTGTAAATCCATCTGACCCTGGACACTTTTTCTTAGGCTTTTTGCTTGATGACTTTTCAATTTCTTTTTCTGAAATGGTGTTTATTTAAGCATTTTATTTCCTCCTCTGTTAATCTACATAATTTATGTTTTTTGAATATTCATCCATTTCACTTAGATTGTCAGATTTATTGGGACATAGTTGGGCAAAATTGCTCCTAATTATTGTTTTAATTTCCTCTTTATTGGTGATGAATTCACCCTTTTCATTTTTTTGATACTGGTAATTTGGTTTTCTTCTTTCTTCTTTTTAATCAAGTTAACCAAAGGTTTAAATATTTTGGGTTTTTTTTTTCATAAAACCAGCTTTTAATTTTATTTGTTATTTCAATCATTTTCTTAATTTCAATTTTATTAAAATTTCTCCTTTTATTTTCAGAATTTTTACTTTGATATTTAATTGGGAATTTTTAATTTGTCCTTTTTCTAGATTTTTATTTGCATGCCCATTTCATTGATCTCTTCTTTCTTTATTTTATTCATGTAAGCATTTAGAAATTTAAAAATTTCCCTAAGAACTGCTTTGACTGTATTCCATAAATTTTGGTATATTGTCTCATTATTGTCATTCTCTTGGATGAACTTATTGATTATTATAATGATTTGTTGTTTGATCCACTCATTCTTTAGTATTAGATTATTTAGTTTCCAATTAATTTTTAGTCTGTCTTTCCATGGCCCTTTATTGGGTGTAAATTTTATTGTAATTTATATGTAATTTTATTCATGATCTGAAAAGGATAGATTTAATATTTTTGTCTTTCTGCGTTGGATTGTGAGGTTTTTATACTTTAGTACATGGTTGATTTTTGTGTAGGTGCCATGAACCATGGGAGAAAAAGGTGTATGGCATTCTATCTCTATTCAGTTTTCTCCAGAGGTCTACCATATCTAACTTTTCCAAAATTCTATTCACCTTTTTAACTTCTTTCTTGTTTATTTTGTTGTTAGATTTATCTAGTTCTGAGAGAGGGATGTGCAGGTCCTCCACTAGTACAGTTTTGCTGTCTATTTTCTCCTAAAACTCACTTAACTTCTCCTCTAAAATTTGGATGCTACATCACTTGGTAATATATATTTAGTGTTGATATTACTTCATTGTCTATGGTACCTTTTATCAGGATGCAGTTTCCTTCCTTATCTCTTGTAGTTAGATGTAATTTTGCTTTTGCACTGTCTGAGATCAGGATTGCTACCCCTGCTTTTTTTTTTTACTTCATTTGAAGCATAATATATTCTGCTCCAGTCTTTTACCTTTACTCTGTATGTATCTCTCTGCTTCAGATGTGTTTCTTATAAACAACATATTGTAGAATGATGTTTTTTAATCCACTCTGCTGTCCATTTCTGTTTTATGGTAGAGTTCATCCCATTCACATTCATGATTATGATTATTAACTGTGTTTTTTTCTGTACTTTGCCCCATTTATACTTTTCTCCTTCCTTTCACCCTTTCCCTCCTTACCAGTGTTTTGCAAAATTCTGACTACTGCCTCCCTTAATCTTCCTTCCTTTCTGTCAACCTCCTCCCTTTTCTTTCCCCTACTAATTCTTCTCTCCCTTCTTCTCTGCCTTTCATCTACTCCTCCCTTTTGTTTTCCCTTTCTCCTCTTATTTCCCTATAGATTAAGATGGATTTCTATAACCAACTGATTGTGTTTTTATTTTAGCCAAATTCGATGAGAGTGAGGTTTAAACAATGCTCACCTCCCTCCTTTCTTTCCCTGTACTGTAATAGGTCTTTATAATGTGATATAATTTAGCCTAGTCTGCCTCCTCCTTTCCTCTTCTCCCAGTGCAGTTTCACCCCTTAATTATTTTAATCATCACATCAAAGTCAACTTATTCCCACACCCTCTGTCTATGTATACCCCTTTTAAATGCCTTAATAAAGATACAGTTCCTAAGAGTTATAAGCATCATTTCTCCATGTAGGGATGGAAACAATTTAACCTTATTGACTAACATGCTTTTTTTCTTTCCTGTTTACCTTTTTATACTTCTCTTGAATCTTACATTTGAAGATCAAATTTTCTGTTCAATTCTGTTTTATTGTTTCATCAGGAATGATTGAAAGTCCCCTATTTCACTGAATGTCCATCTTTTCCCCTTAAAGATTATGCCCAATTTTGCTGGGTAGTTAATTCTTGGTTGCAAACGAAGCTTCTTTACCTTTTGGAATATCAAATTCTAACCCCTTTTATTTTTTTTTTAATGTAGAAACTGCTAAGTCCTGCATAAGCCTGACTGTGGTTCCACATCATTCATATTGCTTCTTTCTGACTACTTGCCATATTTTCTCCTTGACCATCTGATAATTTTGGAATTTGATTACAATATTCCTTAGATTTTTCATTTTGGGATCTCTTTCAGGAGGTTATTAGTAGATTTTTTCAATGACTGTTTTGCCCTCTGGTTCTAGAATATCAGGACAGTTTTTCTTGATAATTTCTTGAAAGATGCTGTCCAGTCTCTTTTTAAAAATTATGACTTTCAGGTCATTCAAAAATTCTTAAATTATATCTCCTGGATCTATTTTACAGGTCAGTTGTTTTTCCAATGAAGTATTTTACATCTTTTATTTTTTCATTCTTTTGATTCTGTTTGATGAATTCTTGTTGTCTCATAGAGTCATTAGCTTCTACTTACCTGATTCTAATTTTTAAGGAACTATTTTCTTCAGTTAGCTCTTATACCTCTTTTTCCATTTGGCCAATTCTACTTTTTAAGGAGTTATTTGCTTCAGTCAATTTTTGTCCTTCCTTTTCCAAGCCGTTAACTTTCTCTTGCATACCTCTCATTTCTTTTCACAATTTTTCTTCTACTTCTCTTATTTAACTTTTAGAATCCTTCTGAAGCTCTTCCAAGAAGACTTATTGGGCTTGAGAGCAATTTATATTCCCCTTGGAGGTTTCAGATGTAGGTATATTAACAATATTGTTTTCTTCTGAGTTTGTGCTTTAATCTTCCCTATCACCATAGAAATTCTCTAGGGTCAAGGTTCATTTTTACTTCTTGCTCATGTTTTTTTTTTTTTTTTTTTTGGCCTTTTTCTTGACTTTTATAGTTAAACTCTCCTGTTTGGGCACAGGAATCACCATCCCATGTTTCATGGGGGGCAGGTGCCTGGTCACTGGCTTTGTGTGCTGGGTATCAGGTGCTGGCAGCTGGAGGCTGTAAGGGTCTGACAGTTTACCTGGTGCTGAGCTGGGGTCCTAGTCATCATTTGGTTTGTACTGAGGTGAGGATTTTCTGCATTTCCTGGGGGTTGCACTGAAGCACATGGAGAATGTTTGCCTGTTTGCCCCAGGCTGGGCTGATGCACCTGGAAGTCCAGTAGCTGGAAGATGACTGATTGCCCTAGGCTGTGCTGAAGCCAGTGGAGGTCCAGCCACTGTAGGATGCCTGCCCACCCAGGGCTCTACTGAAGTATGTGGTGGTTCTCTGAGCTGGAGTCTGCTTGTTCCCATGGCTGTGCTAAGGTAGGTGGGGGTTGTTGGTGTTGGCATTTGACTGCTCCACCACTATGTGGCTCAGGATCTCTCTCTGGTTTACTGCGGTGGGGCTTGCTGCTGGCTTTCTGGGATGCTTCCTGTCTTGCATTATGCTCCCCTTTTACCCAAGTGACATGGACAGTTTTGCCAATTCTCCAAGTCTCCTGAACTAAAAGACTGCTCTACTCTATTTTTCTGCTGACTCTGCTATTCCAGTATTTGTTCTGATGTTTTATGGTTGTTTGGTTGTTCAGAGGTAGATATGGGAGAGGGACAGTGATTTACTGCACCATCTTGGCTCCCAGAACTCACCACTATCTTAAATGATAGCCTGTGCAAAGTTCAGATGGAAGAGGGACCTCCTATAGATAATGGTATCCTCCAGGTGGTCCCATTTGCCAATGATATTGTGCTGACTGAATCTAGCTTACTGCAGGGCTTCTTCAGTGAGACTACTTATGTCCACTCAAAATAAACCACTCTAACAGTTCCCATAGTAGAAACCTAATAGTTGAAGAATGTGTATTGCCCAAGTTGTAACATACAGTTGGATAGGGAGCCCATTGAGTTTGTCAGGGACATTGCAGACATAGACATAATAGATTTTTTTTAAAAATAGTTTTAGCTTCCAGACAATGATTCATATTTCCTAAATCAAGCTTTACTCAATTGACAAAAATTCTTTGGCTTATTTTATATTTAATTCCCAGAATGAGTTCTAAGGACTACTTACTTTTGTTTTTTATTTTAATTACTGATTTAATTTTTTAGTATTTTTTTCATTGTACATTTTGTCTATTTTATTGGGTAGTCTGCATAGTGGTGTGGAAAATAATGTTGGATGAGAAGCTAAAAGAGACCTGAATCATAATCTTGGTTCTCATATTTGTTAGCTATGTGACCTAGATTGTCAAGTCTCAGTTTCCTTATCTTTAAAATGAATATAATAAAATTTTTCCTGCTTAACTGACAGGGAAGTTGTGAAGAAAGTGCTTTGTAAGCCTCAAAATGGCATAGTGATGTAGGTTTGATACTTTAATACTTACTAGATGTGTGACCTTGAATAAATCAGAACTCGCCAAGCTTCAGGTTCCTTATTTTTATCTGCATTATTTTACAATGAAGATAAAGAGATTTATGATAACATATACATCTACCTCCTCAGTCTTGATGTTAGAAAAGTCCTTTTTAAACCTTAAAGCACATGTAAGTGTGATTTATTTATTCTTCTATTTAATTAACCAAGCACATATTCTGCTATGAGAAAGATACTATCATTTCAGCGATTTATCATTACAGTAGGGCCCAGCTATTATGATCATAAGACCTCAGTGATCATCTTGAAATAACTTGGCTTATCTAATTGTATCATTAGTACAACTTGTCAATTTCATTATGTAAAAATTTCCTACTTTATTCATCTTTCCAGAGTTCTTTCCTCTTCTGAAATTTATTGTGCAGCATATTGCATTCTAATTATGTTATTTATTTCCCTGATCTTGATTTTTAGCATAATGTGATGATACAGTGGCCCATCACATAACTTCAGTGGCCTTTTCTCATGACTATTTATAATTATGTGCTTTGTGAGCTATGTTGTGTTTGTCCTTCATTTTCAAAGAAGACCATGACATCAGAGAAATGATGACATGACTTGCATTGACTTTGTTTTGAGAGAGGGAGGGCTATGCAAGGTCACCAGCCTCACTTTCTCCTCCTGGGCCATTTGAATCCAATGACCAGATATTTATCAGGATGATTGGAGATGGCCCAGGAGGCAATGGGAGACCTTGGCCTTTTTAGGCTAGGCCCTTTCATGTACCCACTTAGAGGGAGGTAATGCCCATTGAGTGAATAGGCCTCTTTAAGAAGCAGTCAGGGAATGGCCCTTTTAATGAGCAAAAGAAAAGAAAAAATAAATCAAACTGGGAGGGAAAGAGAAACTGTTACTATTGATAATCACTCTAAGCCAGCCATTAAGTGGAGCTTGGGTATCGTTGTTTAACCTTTGGCCTTCAGAGTGCACTGGGTTTAACGTTTTGGGAACGAGAAGAACGGAAGGAAGGAAGGAGCTGTGAACTACGTATAGCCAGATCAAATAAGTTCTACCTAGACACATCTGCTTTCATTTTTAGGTTGCTCTAAGAAATTAGCTATTACAACTGTATTTCAGAGCATAATCTTTATATTTGGAATCTATGTGGCATAGAGCACATTGGTTGAATTTCTGACCTTTCAGTTTACTAACAATCTCTCTGAGCCTGTTTGCTCATCTGTCAATGGGGATAATGATATTTGTACTACCTATTGTTGTTCAGTTGTTTCAGTCTTGTCTGACTCTATGTGACCTCATTTGCAATTTTCTTGGCAAAGATATTGGAGTGGTTTGCTGTTTCCTTCTCCAACTCATTTTATGGATGAGGAAACTGAGGCAAACAGGGTTAAGTGACTTGCTTAGGTCATACAGTTAGAAGTGTCTGAGACCAGATTTGAACTCAGGAAGGTGAGTCTTCTTGACTCCAGGCCTGGCACTGTGTCCACTGCCCCTTATACTACCTATATTGTGGGATTATTGTGAGGAAAAGGCTTGATCAGGCTTAAAGAGCCATATGGATGTGAATTGCTACAAAGCATATGTAAGATGGGGAAAATATTACTTACACTATCCACTCAGTGAGGTTGTTTGCCTTTCTTGGACCTTTCTCTTCTCTGCTTTCTTTGTCCCCAGTTTAGATTATACTACAATTGTCTATGCCCTTGTTTATGTCTTTGCCCTTAGATCCCACTGCTACTTTGCTTTTGGACTGTTTTATGCTGTCAGTGGACATTACCTTTTGCCTCTGGTTCTTTTGAGAACTGTTTTAATTGATCTCTTGCTCATTTTTTTTTGGTTATAGACATACTGTAGTCCTGTCCCTCCCTTAACCTTCCATCATTTGTTTGACCTCAGACCCATAGTACTACATCTCACTTTAGCTCTTCTTGAAGGCTCTAGGTTGTCCTATATTGCAAGCTTTGCTCGTGAACCATGCTCAGGTTACTGAGAAAGTCTCAGGTCATTTAGCCTGAAATGTGTAGGGCTAGCTTCGGCACACTTCATCTTCTTTGTGGTCAGCTATTATAGGGAACATCAGCTGAAGGGGCGGTAATTATATTAAGACTAGTGGTGGGTAGTATTGTCATTGAGAAGCCTCATGGCATAAAATGTTAGGAAGTCTAAGGAAGTATGACAAATGTACTCTTTATCTAGAAGTGTTTGTGTCTAGATGTGATAAAGTTGTCAATCTCGATATTGTTTAGATATGATAAGATGTAAATATGTGATCTTAAAATTCTTCTATTTAAATATTTATTGGCAATGAGTGGGATTTGCCATTAACATGTTAGAAAGAGTACTAGATTT
The DNA here is from genome assembly GCA_023548195.1 of Bettongia penicillata ogilbyi. Classification (NCBI taxonomy): domain Eukaryota; kingdom Metazoa; phylum Chordata; class Mammalia; order Diprotodontia; family Potoroidae; genus Bettongia; species Bettongia penicillata. The sequence goes on from JAJHZJ010000612.1 coordinate 356,623, forward strand.
AGTCAGGGAACCTGGTTTTGAGACTGTTCAGGCACTAATGAACTACCAATCAATCTATCACCAAGCATTTATCCAAGCAACCACTGGGATCCAGGCCCTGTGCAGGGCACTGCAGATAAAAGACAAAAAACAGAGTACTTCCTGCCCTTAAGAAGCTTATATCCACCAAGTGAGCCAATAGAGAGAGTGCTGGACATCGAGTCTGGAAGACTCGAATTCAAGTCTGTCTCATCTTCCTCATCTGCAAAGTGAAGATAATAATAGCACTTCCCTTCCAGGATTGTTGTGAGGCTAAAATTAAAAAAAATTTTGTAAAGCTCTTTGTAAACCTTAAAGCACTATAGAAATATATATGTATAGAGAGAAATATATATATGTATATATATATATATACATACATATATGAAGCACTATGTCAATGTTAGTTGTCTATATACAAAATGTGTACAAGGCACTTTATTTTGCCAGGGGAGGCGCTAGCAGATGGAGGTATTGGGACAGGTCTCACGTAGAAGGTAGCATTTGAGCTGAGCTTTGAAATGAACTAAGGATTCTGAGTGGCAGAGATGAGAAGGGAAGGGGCAGCCTGTGCAAAGGTATAGAGATAGGATATGGATGCTTCTGTGTATGAGAAACAGCAAGAAGGCCAGTTTGGCTGGACAGAAGAGTATGCAGAGTGAGGTGGGGAGAGGATGTACAATAATGCTAAAAATGCAGGTTGGAATTAGGTTGTGAAGTGCTTTAAATACCAAACAGAAGAATTTAGATTTGAACCCAGAAGTAACAGAGAGCCACTGGAGTTTATTGAGCAGGTAAGTAACATGGTCAGTCTGTGCTTTAGGAATATCATTTAGTGGCTCTGAGGAGAATGGATTGAAATCAGGAGAGACTTGAGGCAGGTAGATCACCTAGGGGGCTATTGCAGTAGTTCAGGTAAGAGAAGATGAGGGTCTAAGCTACAGAAGTAGCTATGTGAATAGAGGTGAGGGGTTGGATAGGATAGTGGTTATGGAGGTAGAATTGGCAATATTTAGGAAATGATTTTCTTCTTCCTGATTTATAATTTAACGGATCTCTACTTACCCTCCATTGCTTCTGAACGCTCAGGAACCAAAAATAAGAATCCTCCTTATGACAGTCCCACAGGAGCCAACTTAATGGGAAACAAGCAAGGGCCTTTTGAGGAAGGGATCTTAGACACTGGAAGTGCAGAATTTCTTTTTGTGGAAGGTCTTGTTTGATAATGTACCGGTTAAGGAGCAGCTTCATGTTCCTGCTTTGCAATAAATTCTTTTAGAAGCCCAAGAAAGTTGGTGAATGAGATACCAGCCTCAGAGGAGTCCATAGTGTTGTCTTATATAAGTCTTTGTGTGCTTACAGCAGGAAGCCACAGTTGATGAGAACACGACTCCAGCTACATCACCCGAAAGACTCCTTTGCTCTGGTACATGCTTAAGCTCTTGGTCCCTTTGTGGGTCTTCACTTGATGACTGGCTCTGTTGACTATAGTTTGGCTGTGGCTTTCCATGGCTATAGCAAAGTGTATATGTTTTTGTTTACATTCTCCACCAGGGCATTTCCTTGCTGGTGGTGGCAATGAATCTGAATCCCTGCGGTAGAGGCCATAAAGAGATACTAAAGATGATAGTGGGACTTAGCTTTGGAAGATGAAACCAGGGAAGATTAGCTGGAACTGTAACCCCACAAAAGTAATTGAGAGGTCTTCAGATGTAGGGGAGTGATGGCAAGGTGTGCCTGGAAGGAACACAGACATGTGCTTACTGTAACTACATAAATAGCAATGCATCTATATAGATCAGCATATATGTATAAAACATTATTCAGTATTTTTTAAGGAAATGGATGTTTTCTAGTTATACTACAACAGGAGTTTTTGGCAAGCAGGGTTGGCTACTCCTTTAAATAATTTGTCATTATCTCTCCCAGCCCTGTGCTTTTAAGGAGAGAAAGAGATGTTTTAAAAATGAACATGGGGGAATATTCCTGCCTGATCTCATAGGTATTTCCATTTGGTGGAAGAGCTGCTCTTAATACTGGCATACAAATCAAGCTTGTTCCCCCAGATGCAGTCTTTGAGTCACTTTAACAGCTGTCATATTGTTAGATACTCTGTGTGAAAACAAAAACCCTTGTGTTTGCTTTTCATCCTAGGCATTAGAGCAGGAAAGTACCTGTTACTTCATTTATATCCCCCTGGGAGGTCAGTAAAAAATTGTTACAGTATGATAAAATATGATACAAGATGCATTGATTAAGCATCTATTGTATGGACAACATTGTAAAAGGTGCAAGAGGGTTTACAAAGCTGGGATAAGCCACATTTTTTAGCTTCAAGTTTATAATTTAGTCAAAGGAAGACACTGACATAGCAGACAGCTATAGTACACAACATTCCAGGCTAAGGTATTAGAATTTTAAAAAATAACTCAACCAGATTCTTTTGAGGTCTGAAGACAAAGGTTGTTATTAACAGGGAAGAGGGGGAGTAAGGGAAGGCTTTGTGGGGGTAGTGGCATTTGAGCTAGACTTTAAAGGATGAGGAGGAGTTCAGGAAGGAAGTGTGGAAATTTCAGGCACAGGGATAACATGAACAAAGGCAGGTAGATATAGGAGAGTAAAAGCCATGTTCAGGGAATAGTGTTGGATTGGAGCTCCAGTTAGGCTAGGGTGTTGAAAACACATTCTGAGCCTGAATGTGGCATTTTAGAAAAGATAATGGAATTCATGGATTATGACAATGAGACAAAATGGAACATCTGTTATTTTACCATTTTAGGATAAGAGATATTTTCAGTGACTTCATTTGTTCCTTTTGTCTATTTTAAGGGCATTTCTCCAAAAATAGAATTTTCTACAAGGACATCCATCAAAGAAGTCACTTTTCCATTAAAAAGAATGCTTGTAAGTATAATTAAGAAAATCAGCACAACAAAAATGGGATATCTCTTTGTAGCTAGTATTTGTTTGACTTAGAATGAAATTTAAAGTATTTTAGTCAAGTTTCAGTTTTGGATTAGCAAAGTGCTTCTATGAAGTTTAAATCTTTATTCAAACTGTTTGTCCAACCTGAATATCAAAACAATAGCGAGGTCTCCTTCAGGAGCATTCTGTATTAGTATTCTGTGTAGCTCATTTGGCTAGAACACGATGTCACTGAGGTCAAAGTTATTTGATCCTCGAATATATAGCTACTTGTGCTTTATTCCTACCCACAAGTGCTGATGAGCCAGCCTGTAAATCTTCACCAGTGGTTATAAGGCAAATGTATAAAGCGTGGGTGGAGAAACACAGATTTCTCACCATTCCTGGTCAACCAAAGGTAGTTTACGTCAGCTGATAATTGTAGCAACTGGTCATCCATGTGTGCCCAAGACAACCAATGAATAATTTTAAGGTATTAATTAAACCTCAGGAAATTATAATTATAGAGTTAATTATAAGCCTTGGGGAAATATATATATGCATATGTATAATTATATATAATTTGAAAACATAAATGAGTTGTTTCTTTAACTAGTTTTAGTGGTTGAAAAAATGTAGAAAACTAAGACAGATTTTACTTCATGCAAGGCAATGCCAAGAAAAATAAAAATAAGATGTCTGAAGACAAATTAAATTTATAACAAACCAATAATAACTCTTCCTACTAAAAATGAGAAGTGTCACAGAGTAGATCAAGAATTAAAACTCATCTATATGTTGCTCACAGAAAACACAGTTAGTGCAAGAATATAATGCTAAATTAAAGTGAAGAGGTGGTTCCAAACCATCATTATTTACTTATAATTAAAAAAATGAATGGAATGCAGAAATGATATTTGATAAAAGAGAATTCAAAGGGCTTCACCTAACGGTAAAAAGAAAATGTGTAGTGAACAGATATGTGACAAATTACATTTTGTATATACCAAACAATTTGCTAATTAAATTAATAAAAGATAAATAAAAGAAGAACTTGACAAAAGTATAATAATAATAGAAGACTTCAGTGCTTCATTATCAGATTATGATAATTTAAATAAAAGGATCAACAATCACAGTTCTAATTTGATAATTTAGTAAAATAGAATTAAAATATTTGGAGAGTACTAAATGGAAGAATTGGTTAATGAGCACAAAAATTGATAATATAATAGGCTACAGAGAAGTCCTACATGAACTTTTTTACAAACAGAAAGGATACAGGCTATCTTGTCAGACCATAACGAAATAGAATTAGAACCATAAAAGTTTTAATATCAAATGAAAACTGATAAAAACCTATTAAGCTACATTTAGCTTAAAGATGAAATAAGAAAAATGATACCAGAATGTTTAAAAACCTGACAACAATAATACCATGTTTCAAAATCTTATTTACTTTTCCTTCTATGCCTGCATTTTGCATTGCAGTCGTCTCAGTTGTTTCAAATTTCCTAGTGTATTATTAGACTTACCGCTTTCTTCCTTCAAAATTCTAATTTCTATCCTTTTTTTTGATGTCTAATTCTTTTATTGTTTCATCGGAAATATTCTTCTATTCTTGGAACTACTTCGTTGTCCTTTATGGGGCTTTCATATAATTTACTATGATATTTTCACCTTTCTTAGAAGTCAGTGTGGTATGGGGACTAGAGAACTGACCAGAAAGACCTGAGTTCAAATTTGACACACACATGCTGATTCTGTGACCTAGGGTAATCCATTTAACCTTTCAGTTACCCTACAATTCTCCCTCCCAGCCTGATGAAGTTATTTTCCTTTGCCTCATTAAAGGGGCCATCCCCTGATTACTTCTTAAACAGGTCTTTTCACTGAATGGGTGTTATCTCACCCTAAGTGAGTATCTGAATAGACCTTGCCCTAAAGGGGCCAAAGTCTCCGAATGCATCCTGGGCCACCTCCAGTCATCCTGATAAATATCTAGTGACTGGATTCAGATGACTCCAGAGAAGTGAGATTGGTGACCTGCACAGCCCTCCCTTCCTCAAAACAAAGTAAAGAGCAAATCATCTCATCATTTCTCTGATGGCATGGTCTTCTTCGGCAACAAAGGATGAAGACAACAGCAACAGCTCTACAATTCGTTAAGACTATACATTGCAGAGAAGGGATTCACATACATTGGGGTAGAAGGGGTTTCCTTATCTAAAAGTTCTTATACCAATAAAATCACAGGTCCTGTCCTTATATTTGCCATATTTTATCTGTTCCTCTGAGGCTGACCTTGTGGCATTTGATTGCAGTCCCTGCTATGGGGAGAGACTGAAGGTGATGGATCTTGACCTTGGAAATTTTGAGTTGTAGAAGGGCTCAGCTTATTGTGAGGATGCTGTATATAAAGGGTGCAACTGCAAGAAGACTTTTGGGACACTTTGTAAATGTGAATTATAATTATTGTATTACAAATACTGGTGATATTTGAATTTGAACCAAATTGTCCTTAGAAAACAATATTTAGGTTCAAAAATACTCTCTTAGAAGTTCATAGATAATAGGATTTAGTGCCTTAAAAATTTTGGACTTCATCTAACCCAACCTTTTCCCTCCAATCAATTTATTTTTATTATTTAAAAAAATTCCATTTTGTTATTTTCAGTTCCAGATTCTTTCCTTTCTCTTAACTCCTGCCCTGTGCATTGAGAAGGCAAGGAATAGAAAACCCATTACAAATATACAGTCATGTGTGGATGGGTAAACTAAAGATTGGAGAGAGGTCTTAGTAAGAGGAAGTAACCAGGATTCAAACCTGACTTCAAGGGAATGTGCTAAGTAGAAAAGCCAAGGCTACCCTCAACTCCGTCACTTGGGTTTGGATTGTGGGTTTCAATCGTATTTTCTCTTTACCCTTCTTTTACAATAATTTTTTTTTACAGGAAGAAAGATTGCAACAATTGAAATCTGGCTCTGCTTCATCTTTTAAACGCGTGCTCAGTCCTCATGTACAGAACGTAAAAGCCACACTAAAGGAGAATACTTGTGAGAAGCTTAGCAAACGCTCGAGGTCTCGGTCTCCATCACCACACGTGACCCGGCGCCTTTCCCAGGAGCCGCAGCCAGTGCAGCGGAACTCCGGATCTTGTAGTTTCAAATCCACACCAGAAACCAAACCTCCATTTGTAGTTAGACATGTAAGCCTTAATACCTCTCTTCACAAACCTTTGGGTTAGGGTGGGAATAGTGAGGAGGTGAGGGGGTGGGGAAGAGGGAATCTTATTGCAAAAATAAATAAATGAATACATATATAAACAGGGGGAATTAAAGAGAGGCCTGAAGTTGTATAGTATATCCATCCATGTCTTTATGCAAACATTTGGATAGTTGGTATTATGGAAGCAAAATTTTTAGATGTATCATTGTATTTTTCATTTTCCTCCTAGGGTAAAAGTGGGGAACCTGAGTCCTGAAGCCACATGTGGCCCTCTAGATCCCCAAGTGCAGCCCTTTGACTGAATCCAAACTTCACAGGTTAGTTTGGATTCAGTCAAAGGGCCACACTTGAGGCCACAGGTGGCCTCGAAGCTGCAGGTTCCCCACTTTTGCCTAAGGTATCACATAGCAGGGACACTTGACTTCCATTGAAGTGTTATTCCTACCAGTAGAATGGGGACAGTAAAGGTCTGTCATTGTAATTTGTCCATCAAAAAGGCTCCTCACGAGGCCCTTGACTTTTTTCATTGAAAGTCATAAAGATGGTTATGGTCTACCATGGTGGAGGGAGTCCCCACATCTACAAACTTGTGCCCCGTAAGCTGAATGGGGCTATTTCTGTGTCCCCTGTGCTGCTCGGAGCAGGCATAGCCTTTAATGCTGATAGGGACCTGAGCATTTGTTTTTATTGGATCAGAAAACCCAGATGAGCACAGTGGTCACTCAGGTCATTTTGGAGGTCACTTGGGTTGTATGTAGCAGAGCCTTTATGATCAATTCTTAACACCTTTCCAGAAGCCAATAAGTCTAATTCTGTAGGGCATTCAGTGAGCCTCATCCATATTTTTCAATTTGATTAAATAAACATTTATTAAGCCCAAAGTATGGGCAAGGCCAGAGGTCATAGGAGGTCATGGCTGGAGAGACAGCCTTGAAGTCAGGAAGACCTGGGTTCCAGTCAGAGCCTGAGAGTTCCCCATACCAAAGAAATCAGTAGTCAAGACCAAACAATGTACAGGACTTCTAGGCTTTGACAATTCAAAGTCGAGCAATATTCTTTGTTTTTAAATTTGTTTTAAAATTATGTTGTTGCCTTTTGTTTTCAAACTGTCACTTCCCATTATCACCCTTCACAGAACACTTACTTTTTGTCACAAACAAAAATAAGTGAAACCGAGTGACACATAGATTCTCACACTTGATTTCTCTTCCTCCTTTCCACCTCCAAGACTCCTCCCTTCCCCAACCTTTTTAGAGGAGGGACATCTCTTTAATTATCAAGTCACAAAGCTTACATTCTACAAGTCACTTAGAATCCTAAATCCAGACTAGGGTATATAAATATTTGGGAGTTTTCATACTGCGGTCCATGAATGAAAAACAACCATGAAAAAGGAAAATCTCAATGATAGCAAACTACCTTACAGTGATAATGACCCTGAGGCCCTGAGAAATCTGAAGTACCTTGTGATCCATCAATGTAATGTTACATTATGTTACATATAATTTCAGCATTAAGGGTAGCTCAGTTCATAACATCTTGAATCCATTTCTCCTTAGCTATAGAATAATTTCAGTTTGCTAAAAAGTGCTTAGTTAATTTAATCACACATTCTTTCAGCTAATTTTATAGTTTTTAAAAAAGAAACTTTAAAAAAGATCTGATAATTAAATTTTTTTTGTATATCATCATGATTCTCCCTCTGATTTCTTCCTCTACCCTTCCAAGAAAACTAGCCCAAATGACAATATTTTTAAAAGACAAAAAAAAAAGGAAGGGAAAAAAGTCCGCAATACATTGAAAGTGTCTGAAAATATGTACATTGTGCCACACTTAAAACGACCCTCCTATTTTTGTAGAGGGGAAGGATGGGGGGAGTCTTCTTATATTATTTTTGAAATTATGCTCATTTTTTGAAATTTTACAACATTCACTTTTGAATATGTGTGTGTGTCTATGTAAAATCAGATTTTGCTCTATTGAATCAAATTATTTTCTTTCTTTTATTGCACCTAACAAATAGTAAATACAATTGAATTTTACATTTTTTGTACCTTTCAGTCAGTTGTATGATTATAAAGGTGTGTCCTGCTAAACATTATTTTGCAAAAGTCTACTTGTTTACCACTCATATATTCTCCAAGGTTATATACTACATACATGTGTAGATGATTCCTATAAAAATTATACAGTTGAGAAAGTACCCATAGGAGTCAGTAGTAATTAATGTTCTCATTCCTTTTTTAGGGTGATAATGCCATGTGTGATATCCTTTCAACTTTTGGATATATTCTCTTGTATTATCATGTCTCTTAGTGCTTGCAAGGTTGGATCACCTGCAGGTGATTTCTGTACTAGTATTCACTCATTTAATGTGCTTATATACAGTCAATTTCATTTCTGTATATACTGTTCTGCATCATGTCCAACACATTTCAACTTGCGTCTGAAAGAAAGTATTCATGGTATTTAGCAGTATTAGTTAGTCTATACAAGTCTTTGTTGCTTTTATTTTCTCTAAAACTGAGAATGGGTTTCCAAAATATATTTATACATTGTTCCCTATGCCCTCCATTTGGAAGTTACTAGGTTTCCAGATATGTGTTGACTTGTTTTTGAGGATATTGCCAAATTCTGTATTTATTTACGTTATATTCATGCTGCATATTTTTTATAAATGTACTCTATCTTCATTAGAATGTAAGTTCGTTGAGAGAGGGGATTATTCCATTCTTTGGACTTGTACCCCAGTGCTTGGCACATAGTGGGTGCTTATGATTATATATAGATTGATTGATTCATTCATATAATTTCCCTTTCTCTTCATTCTTGGTGACATATGTTGATGTAGATTAATTAATCATTTCATAAACATTAAATGCTTGCTGTGTGCCAGGCATTCTACTGGGCACTGGAATTGCAATTTTCTTCATGATGATTTTCCGTTTATGCATATCATGATCACTGTGAGAGAAAATGACCACGTAATATAATACTAAGCTCCAGTGGCACCCTGTTGCCTCTCGGATCAAACGCAGAATTCTCTGTTCAGTGTTCAAAGCCCTTTGTAACTTTGTCCTGCCCTACTTTTCTAGTCTTACACCTTACTCCTTGCCATGTACACTTCCACAAGCAAGGCACTTCATCTTTTGGGTCCAGGTGTTTTCTCTGACTGTCCCCCATACCTGAGTTGCTCTTTTTCCTCATTTCTGCCTAATGCCTTCCCTGTCTTTCTTTATCTCATGCAGGAAATCTTTCCCAACCTTTCAATTCTAGTGCCTTTTCTGTCTTACTTATTTCCTCCTCAACCTATCTATTCCTTGTTTGTACATATTTATTTGCTGCTTGTCACCCCTATTAATGACTGTGAGCTCCTTGAAGGCAGGGACCTTGCCTCTTTTTGTATTCTCGTTGCTTAGCCCAGAGTCTGGCACATAATAGACACTTGATAAATGTTTATTGACTGCGTGATTGAAGCAACTCATGAAACTAGATTTTTTTATTGCCTTTGGGTACATGAAAAAGATTAACTCTTTTGTTTGCTTTTCTAAGCAGAACTTAAGTCATCCTTCTATTTAGCTGCAACTTTTTGTCTTTTTCCTGTTATCCTAATATCAATAATGCTGTAGTTTAGTTCTTCTATTAGAAGATTTCTTGTTCATTTTTGCAAAGCTCTCACTCATTAGAGGTAACTATAGTTCTTATTTATAGATGTCTAAAAACTATGTGATTCTTAATACCTCTTGATGCCCTTTCTGTCATATCATCACCAAAAATAGAAGGTAGCAGTACAGGACCAGGGACTATATCGTATTATGATTTGTTTCATGGGCTGCTATGGCTATCACCTAATGTCCAACCTACTGGGTGTGAGCCTTTTACCCCTGGCTAAGTTGATCTTGGGACAACAGACTGAACGTTTCATCAGGGATATGCTTGAAGCTTTTCTAGCATGGACGAACTTTTTATAGTTTATAATCCTCTGGCATAGCTTTTGTTATTCTAGGGTTATCTCTACTCTATGAAAAGTCATCACAGTAGGGCTACATTACATATCCTTTAATATACTAAAAATACCTAAATTGCTTTGCAACCTTCTCCTTTTTAGCCTGTAGAACTCGAGATTGAGGGAAAGGCAATAAAGGAAACAGTCCAAAAGGTTAAGCAAGTTCTGGTGTAAGAGGTTGGGGCTACCCAGCAGCACATATACTATAGTCATCCTTCTGTATTTCTGGCCTGAGAGGTAGGAAGGGTTTAAGGCTTAGATTTGTATAGAGGGTAAAATAAGGTTCTATATGAAGAGAACATGGGCCTCAAAAGGACCAAATTTGGCTTCCCAGATGGAGATTAGGATTCTACATCCTTTGGCAGAAAAATAATTATCTCTAGAATATACACTGAAACTCACCTACCTATGTACCCCCCACCCCACCCCCTTTTATAGCCTTTCCACTATTTTTTGAAGGATGCTGCAGCTTTTTTCCCAGGAATCTAACTGTTGTTATTGTGAAAATAACATTTGCAAGGACAACGAAAAGTTGCCTGGGAAATTGCATCCTCAGTCTCCAAAATGTCTCCTTTACTTGACTTATTTGTTTTCTACTGTGAACTTTCATACAAATGAACGAAGGAAAAGGTTTAGGGATTTAGTTTTCAAGATGGGTAGTGGGGAAGTGTGCTCCAGGCTTATCTTGGAAAAACAAGATTTCCTAGCCCATTCTCTACCACTAGTATCATGTCAAATTTTCATGGAATACTAAATTTGGTTTCATGTCATTCCTTTACTTTTAGGTAGACAGTTCAAAGCCATTTGGTGAAGAGATTCCTTTAAAATCACACACTCAAAAGCCCAGGAAAAAAGTGGATTTTAACTGCTTTGATTTTCCGCTGAAAAGAGGTACATTGGTTTCTTCTCTTTTTCTCCTATAATGTAATATGATTGATACTTCATATTGCTCTGTGGGCTTTCATACGGTGGAAGCCTAAGTTACTTAATTAATTATGGGTTCAGTTATCACCCAGGGGAGCTTTATGGAGTTCATGGGCAGAGGATTACCCTAGATAAGTGACAAATAATAATTCCTATTTCTAAAATGTATGTATATGTATGCATGATGTCTACATGGGTTGTCTAAATAAGGCTTGTAGAAGACATTGATAGAGTTGGTCTGAGTTCTGGACTGCTCCCGAGGAGAAGAGGAAAGTGGACAGCTGGGGACAAGGAAAGGAGGAGAGAAGGGACAGGCAAGCCCCAGAGTACCACCAGGTTCTCTTTTATCCATCTACCAGATTAGAATTACATCAAGCTGCTCCCTAAATACCGTTGGTCTAGAAGAAAAGTGCAAGAGATTCAATACAAAAAAGCCACTTTCCTGGTTGCTCTCAATGGGAAAGGGTTAGCTCATGTTTGCAACTGCAGGCTTAACTCCTCACCAAACTCTAGTTACACAAAACCCTATCACATACAGTGAATACCAAGTACATTTATTTATCCAAACAGATAGAAATATGCAGATATGCCTGAAAATATGCAGAATATAGAGCTCTTAAGATGGGAGCAAGATGAGATCTCAGTTTACTTAAGAGAAAGGTCCTGATCTCACTCAATGGGAAATTCTCAGAAGTTTCTATGGAGATAGCCTGGAAAACAGGGATATTTAGAGGAACCAGCTTCCCCAACACGTCTACAGATTCTAAAGTGCGTCCCTTTCTCTGTACATGTCTGGAGTTGGTCCCCAAGAAAGTCTGTAATCATCCATGTTTCCGTTCAGGAAAGGAATGAATGTTTCCCTTTTCTAATACCCTTGTACCAGCTCTGCCCCTCATGCAGACACACTGCATTGTATCAGTATTCTCTCCTTTCCACCAATCTATAGTTACTGTCTGCATCCTGCAAGCTTCCTGCTTGGGATGCTCCTTCCTCATCCAGGTTGGGTGGGAGTCAGGCTATGTTCCCTTAGCACTTTAAATTATACAGACTGCTACTTACTGCCTGTGTAATTCACTTTCCCTTTTTGAGCCTCAGTTTCCTCATCTGTAAAATCTTGAAGGTTGTATTAGATGAGCTCTAATGTCCCTTATTGCTCTAAATTTATGATCCAATAATTGAATAGCTTGATAAGGTGCAATATTATTCTTCCCAATTTAGAAATAAAGAAATATGGTATAGGGACATTTAGTGACTCTCCCACACTCACACAACACATTCCAGAGGCAAGATTTCATCTCTTATTTTCTGATTCCAAGACCAGAGCTTTAGTGAAATCAACTGAGACATGCCCCTTTTGAGAGCTTTCTCATCTAGGAAAGGAACATAGATGAAGAAATTCTGTGGACTTGTGATTACATTTATATCCTCTCTGAAGTAAAGAATAAAAATATGAGTTTTTGCACTGGCTTTTTAAATCTAAAAAATCAGTAGGTGCCAAGCTTCTCAGTGTGGACAGGTGATGGGTGGGGAGAAGGAAAACTGGTCTTCTTCTCCTCCAAATTCTGTGTGAGCAGAAAGGGAAGGTCAGCTTTAGTGTTAAAGTTATATAAAGGTCATTTGGCTTGGTATGTTTCCCTTGTGATTTAAACCACAAGATTTTTTCATTGAACTAAATAATCTTAACAATTTGAAAGAGAATGTATAAAATGTTGGATCTGGAAGGAGCCATCTAATCCACACTCTTCTCATCTTATAGATGAGGAATCAGACTAGAGAGGAGGTGATTTGCTCAAAGTTCCACAGTTAATTAATGACAGATCAAGGTTTCGAACTCAGGTCTCTTGCCCTACATACTCATTTTTTTTTGTCATTAAGCCACAGTTGTCTCTCTTTATAGGTACATTTTGTTCCCTACAAAAAAAGCAAGCAATCACTGACATCCCATCACTGGCAATCAGTTATCTCCAATTACCATTCTTACCAGATAAAAGGAAACTACAACTTCCTTTGGTAACAAATTGTCAGTGGTTTTTTTTTTTGTTTGTTTGTTTTTTTGGCTCTCAATGACTGAGAACTGCCAAGCAAGATATATTCAAAGGGATTTGAACAGAAAGTGATTAATCATCTTGGATATTTAATTGAACTACTCTGAATTAAATTTCACCAGACATCTCTAAAAGTAACTCAGTTTTCTCTGTTACTGGGAAATCTTAGTTTGCAAGATTACTTCCAGAGAAAGGCACATGGAGAAGAATTCTTAATTAGCACTTAATTAGCACAATAAGTTATTAGAATAATTTATCTCTAAAGATCTTTTTGATTAAGATATATAACACTTACAGAGTCAAAGGCTCAGAGAAATGGAGAGTCATGTGAAGATCATACAAGAAATCTATGGCGTTAGAGCTACAATTAAAGTGGACATCCAGGACTCCAACTCTAATGTCAATTTCCAGATCCATCTCTGACACTTACTACTCATGTAACTTTGGATATTTAGTCTCCCTGGACACCTTATTTTGTTCCTCTTAAAAATGAGGGGGTTGGACCTAGAGGTATATAGACCTCTAGATCCGTGATCCTGTGTGAACCTGTGATGCTTCAGTGTCTCCTCATGGCATGGAAGCAATCTTAAAGACAGCTGGGTGGCAGAGTAGTTTGTATCTGAGCTGGAGTCAGGAAGACCTGAGTTCAAATCCAGACTCAGATACCTCCTAAGCTGTGTGACCCCATGCAAATCATTTAATCTCTATTTGCCTTGGTTTCTTCATCTGTAAAATCAAGATAGTAATAGCATATATCTCTCAGGACTGTTGTGAGGATCATTAGTTCATATGTGAGAAGCTTTGCAAACCTTAAAATGTCATGTGAATATTGCCTATTATTGAAGGGTAAACAAGAGGAAAGCAGGTTTGGACATGTTATATTCTGCTGGAAAGGTTTTAAGTATGGCTCCAGAAGTACATTAAGTATGGATAGGCTTATATGAGTAGACTGACAACAGAGATGGTAAATCTTTGGTCTCAGTTTTCTCATCTGTAAAATGGGGATAGCAATAGCACCTATATCCCTGGGTTATTGTGAGGATGAAATGAGGTAATATATGTAAATCACTGTGCAAATTTTAAAATGCTATATCAGTCAAGAACTCTTTGTCACACACACACACACACACACACACACACACACACACAAATGTAATTTGAGGAGGATACCAGCAGCTGAATGAGGGGGAAGGCTTGGATCATGAAAGGCTTGAAGTAGAAGATAGTGCAAGATTCAATCAGACACTCTTAGAGGTGAAGAAGGAGTCCATTTCCAGCATGGAAAATGACCAGAGTAAAGGCACAGAGATAGAAGATGGAGAGCTTCATGTGAAGAACAGCAGGAAGGCCAGCTGGACTGTCCATCAAGGGCAGGAAGGGGAGTAATGTATAATGACATAGAAAGATCACTTGGCACCAGGATGTAAAGACCTCTAAATGCCAAGCAGAGCAGTTGCGATTTTGTGCTAGATGAAGTAGTGAGCTCTTGGAGTTTATTGAGTAGGGGAATGACATGGCCAGACCCTCATTTAAGGAAAATTGTTTTGGAAAAGTGATAAGAGATTTTGTAGAGGTGTTGATTTGTCTCATGATTGAGTTGTCTCACATAACTATGAGTTATGCTGTTGCTGAGGCAACATTGCCTAAGAGACAGGAAGATTTGAGTTAAAATTTGGCTTCTGTTGCACACTGGCTGTGTGACCCTGGGCAAGTCACTTAACTTTTCACTACTCCAGGAAACTCTCTAAGACTATATTGCAAACCAATTGCTTATCTTCTTTGGTAGAGGGAGCTTCCTCACAAGAAGTTCCCTACACCAGTGAAATCACAAGCTTAGACACTCCCATTCCCATTCCCCTCGCCCTAAGTGTTATTATTTCCTCATAAATTTAATTGATATAAAGCAGGATGTCATTGTCAGTAACCCTTGATTTCCTTGTCAAGCAGAGAGAGATGGTAAATGAGCAATACCAATTTCGAGTACAAACTAGTTTGAAATATATATGGAGAATGATATGGAAGATTATGAATGGATGAGTAAGGCATTTATTAAGGCATTTACCATGTGCAAAGCCCTGTGCTAAGCACTGGGGATACCGAGAGAAAATATAACGCTCTTCAGGAGGTCTCATTCTAATGGAAGAGATGACACCCATGAAGGTTTCAGCTGCAAGATGGAAAGGTTCCATAGTTCTTAGGGGACAGCAGCAAAGCAGATACTCTTTCCTGTCATTTACACTGATAAATCATTTGCATTTTGGATGTTGAATCATTTCAAGAACTTTCCTTTCTGGGTCTTTAATAAATGTGAGCATAGCTCCTTGTAGGAGCACTTGCAAGGATACACCTCTACAGGAGTAGCTTCTCAGGATGAGGGTCACAGGGAGCATTCCAGCAGGGCTGAACGTATCATTATTCCCTAGACTCTTGGGTGCGGGGACCTGGAATATTTCTGCTGGGATGTGAGGGAAGATGGTGATCAAGGTGGTTATGGTCTGACTTGCTTGGTACATGCTACCTCCTGTGTCTCCCTCGGGGTGCCTTGATGCTTCAGCTAGACTGATTTGCCTGTTCTGTGGGTGGCAATTGGTGAGCAGTTAGTGGGGATGGGTGCCCTCCTCTCCACAGGAGTTGACTTCCCCAGATGATGTCAGCAAAGGTTGACCTGGGAGTGGGACCAGCAATACTACCATTTCCAGGGCTCTTATTCCCATATGCCCATGGATAGCAGTTGATCATCAGTTGTTGCTGACTTCAGTACATTCCTGTTCAGAGCTTTTGCTTAATCTTAGTTTGAAAAGACTATGATTTCAAATCTCTAGCTATATGACCCTGGACAGATCATTTATCCTCTCAATGTGCCTCAGTCAACTCCCTAGGACTTGTCTATAACATCATGGATGGGTTGGAATTTGTGTTGATAAAAGGAGTTTTCATATTGGGAGTTTCAAACACCAATGAAATTGAAGCTGTGAATTTGCAGATAGCACTCTACACTTTTCAAAGCATTTGACCCTACTAGAACAAAATTATATCATAGGTAGGACATAACATATATGAATAACTTTCTAGGAAGAACAGTTCAAACTCACTGACAGGGTTTCAAGAACAATCAGTCAACCATCATTTATTAAGTATTTATAATGTGCCAATACTACAATAAGTATTTATTATATGTAAAGGACTTAAAGTATTTAAAGTATTATTAAGTATTTATAATGTGCCAATACTACAATAAGTATTTATTGTATTTAAAGGACTTAAAGTATTTATTATTTATAATGTGCCAATAATACACATATTTATAATGTGTGCTTACATGAGGAAAAGGGATAAGGCAAGAAAAAAGTGTATTCAAACTGTCCCCAAGGTTTATCCTGCTGTTTCCTACTAACAGCACAAGTACTTTCTCCCCTTGCTTGGACTAAAGTGGATACTTCTCTTTTAAGGGATTTTATCCTCATTGTAGCCACCATATTTTGTCCTAAAGCTGATAATTAGTGCTAGACCAAGAGATCAGAAAGTCTGCCTTTTAAATGCCTGTGTCTTAAGGAAGACTTCACTTGTAGACAGGATCTAAGATGGTGGGTAGTGGACTCTGAAAGTGACAACTGAAATGACAAGTGAGAGATAAAGTGTGGTAATTGATCACATCGAGTTTTTTTTTTCTGTGCTACAATTTAGGAACTTAGTGGCAGAGAAATGATGAGTCATTGACATTTCTGTTCCTCTTTTTCCAGCCTCTTCTCTTGACAGTATTGCAGCTGACATGAAGGTAATTTAAGAAAATTTTGGAGATGCCTTTTGTTTTTATATCACATTGATTTCCAAATATCAGAATATTCTTTCTTACCTCCTCTTTCCTCCTTTCCCCTTCCCAGTGAAGTTTATCTTGTAATGAAGATTTTAAAAAATTTGGGAAAACTAACACATTGATTCTATCTGACAACATATGCAACATTCCTCACCTGTGAAGATAATTTTAAAAGTAACACATCTAAAATGGCACATTTTCAACTCTGTTCTATTGGCAACAGTTCTATTTCTCTAGTCAGTGGTGGAAAGGTCTCTATCTTTCTACCACTTCACAATGTTTGCCTCAACTGTCCCAGAAGGAGGGGCAAGTCCTTGTTTCAGCCAGTTATTCCATTGTCTTCCACTCCCCCCACACACCCATAGCCTCCTGTAAGTCACACTTGTTGTCTCCTATCCCTTTCCCTAACTCTTCCTCCAGTTGCACATTGATGCCTATGACTCCACTTGAGCCTGACTCACTGACTGGTGAATCTTTGTCTAGAACCTCTGTGTTCAAAGATCTAGCTAGCCTTACTGCTCATTCCCTACTCCCATCCTGGCCTACTTGTAGCTCTGGCACCCTAGGGATGATGATAACCTGAACTCATTCATCAATGGTTGAAAAAAAAAATTTTATATTACATTTGAGGTCCAAGCTATTTCCCTCTCAACCCTGCACAAGAGAAAGCTAACATTTGACATAGATACATATGTGAAACTATATAATACATAGATCCACAAATCAGTTCTTTTCTATTTTCCCTCACCATTTATCTTTTTCTTTTTAGCCCCTCTTTTCTCAGAAGTCTAATTTTTGATCATTGCCTCCCTAATTCAGGCACCCTTCTAGGAGTCCCTCCCTTATCTCACCCCTGAAATTCTCTGAGAGTTAAGAAGACTTTTATGAAATATATATGTTATACTCTCTTTAAGCCAATTCCATTGAGAATAAAGTTCCCAAACTACCTGCCCTCCACATTATCCTCCCCTTCACCTTAGCATTTCTTCCATTCATATCTCTTTTGTATGAGGTAATTTGCTCCATTTTACCTCTTCCTATCTAGTTTTATTTTTTAGGATTCTCCCATCATAATAAACTCAACACCAAGCCTTTTATCTACATATACTCTTTTGAACTACCCTAGTAATGATAAACATTCTTACGAGTTGCAAATACCATTTTCCCACATAAGAAGTAAACAATTTAACCTTATTAAATCCCCTATAGGGACTAGTCTTTCACACTTTCCTTCTTATGTTTCTCCTGATTCTTGTAAGTTAAATTTTTTATTCAATTCTGGTCTTTTCCTCAAGAATACCTGAAAGTCCTTTAGTTCATTAAATATTCATTTTTTTCCTTTGCAGGATTATACCCAGCTTTGCTGGGTAGGTCATTCTTAGTTGCAAAACAAGCTCTTTTGCTCCTCCTAATATCATATTGCATGCCCTTCAGGCTTATTATAGAAGCTGCTAAATCTTGTGTTATCCTGACTGCTGTAGTTCCACAATGTTTATATTGTTTCTTGCTAGTTGCTTGTAATATTTTCTTCTTTGAAACTTAGTTATAATGTTCCTGTGAGTTTTCATTTTGGGATTTCATTCAGGTGGTGATCAGTGTATCTTTTAGATTTCTATTTTACCCTCTAGTTCTAGAACTTCAGGGCATTTTTCCTCAATAATTCTGGAAGTATAGTGTCTGAACTCTTTTGATCATAACTTTCAGGGCAATTCTTATATTATGTCTTCTTGATCTATTTTCTAGGTCAATTGTTTTTCTAATGAGATGTTTCACATTCACTTCTTTTTTTCCTATTATTTCTTGATGTCTTATAAAATGGTTAGCTTCCCTTGCCCAATTCTGATTTTTAAGGAGTTATTGTCTTTGTTAAGTTTTTGAACCCCTTTTTTTTCAGTTGATTGACTACTTTTAATTCTTGCTTTTCTTACATTACAGTTATTTCTATTCCCAATTTTTCTTCAACCACTTTTGATTTTGTTTTTTTTTTAAAACTCTCCCAAGAGCTCTTTTTGGGCTTATAACCATTTTACATTTTTCTTTGAAACATTCCAAGAAGCTGTTTTGTTTTCTTCTGAGTTTGAATCCTGATCTTCTCTATCACTGTAGTAGCTATCTGCGGTCAGGTTCTTTCTCTAATATTTACCAATTTTTAATGGCTTATTTTTTTGTCTGTTACCTTTATGTTAAGGTCAGGCTCTGTTTTTCATGTCATTATTTTCTGAACTCTTATCTAGAGGCCTTTGACATTTTGGTTCATCCAGTGTTCTATAATTCAAGACCAGATGTGGTCACTGCTTCTCCTGGAAAATTCCCTTGTTCCCTGTGGTCCCTTAGGTGAATGTGGGGATAATCTTGACCCTCTGCCCTGGAACCAAAACCAGGATGCTGCTTACATAACTTCCCCCAGGGATTGCTGTTTGTTGACTCAGTTGTATCTGCCTGGAGGTATCTGCACTTCAATCTGGCCAAGCCACCACCCCAAGAGGTCAGATATTGCCAAGTTTTCTTAGGCTGGACAGTTGCTTTGTCTGACTTTTAATCATTCTTGCCACTCTACAATTTATTTTGAGGCATAATTTTAAGTTATTTGTGGGGAATGTGGGTAGTTACTTGCCTTATTCTGCCATTTTCCCACAATTCCTCCCTTGATGATTAATATACTCCCACTCTTCATACTGTACCCACAAAAGTGATTTTGAACTACTCAGCTGTCATTGTACAGTCCCCATTCTGCACCTGCCATTGCATGGTATCCATTCCCATATCTCTCACTACCTACCCATATCATCTCATTCTGAAACTACCCACCCTTTCCACTGTGCCCCCTGGAATAAATACCTGCTCCATGGTAACAAACAATTTCATTTTGAACCTTTTCCTTTCTCACTCTTTTCATCTTCTCATACTCACTGAGACCTGGCTGTCTCTTGATGGCAGCCTACCTGGCCACCTTCTTTAGCACTGGTTACACTTTTACTCTGGAGGGGGGATTTAGAATACTCCTTGATCCCTATTGTCATGTCCAGACTCCATTTCCACCAACACTCAGTAACCTCACTTCCTTTGAGATTCAGCTGATCCATATTTATCATCCAATCAGTATTCTGGTAGTTGTTATACACAAATCTACAAGACACTCTCCTTTCTTCCTCAGTGGGTTTAGTTCACTCATAGTCTTTCTCTGCTCTTCTCCCCAACTCCTCTTCTCACACTAGGGGACTGTAACATAATGATACTCCTTCAAACACTCTACCTTCCCAGTTCCTTGACCTAACTCATTTCTCATGACCTACTTCTCCATCTTTCTCAGCTACACATGGAGATAAACATACCCTTGATTTTGACATCCCCCACAACTGTTCCATTTCCATGCTTGTGAACTATGAAATTCCTTTATCTGATCATAATCTGTTGTCATTCCATATTTCTTTCTGCCTTGAAGCCCCTAACCCTGTTCTTCATCTTCACTGGTATTTCCAATCCCTTTCCCCCCAGGCTGTCACCCCTCCACTCATCATATTCTCCTTCCTTCCCCATAACAACCCTTAGTGAATCAGTTCAACTCTATGCTGTCCTCTCTAGTTCCTTGTCTCCTTATTTTATTACCTATCTTTCCTTACCAAACCCTTACTTTGGTTAGAGTTCCCTTAATGAAAGAATTAAAAAAAAGCAAACAAACAAACCAACCAAACAACAGTTATTTATAAAGTACTTACCAGTGTTCTTTTAGTTGCCAAATCTAATGGCCTTTTCTCTGTCCTCATCCTTCTGGATCTCCCTACAGCCCTTGAGACTTTTGAGCACTCTCTTCTTGAGACTTTTTTCTCTCTAGGTTTTTCATAATACTGTTCTGTTCTGGTTCTCTTTTTCTACTTCTTGTCTCCTCTATGGTCACCTTTGCTGGATCTTCATCTACGTCATGGCTGTTAACCATGGGTGTCCCTCATAGCTCTGTCTTAGGTCCTTCTTCTCTTTTCCCTCTATACTATTTCACTTGGATATATCATCAACTGTCATGGAATTAGTTACTATTTCCATGCAGGTGATTTTCAGATTTGAACTTATCTGAATCATAGATCTATTTATCCAGCCATATTTTTTCTCCTCTTCATTCTTCTATCTTCAACTACCCAAAGAACTCCTTGAACTGGATGAAGTGCTGGGGAGAAAAAAAAAGGCAAAAACATGGTCTCTGCTCTCAAGGAGCTCAGGTTCTAATATCTATATTACAGCATCACAAGCCATATATAGCAGAGCAATTGAAAAATCCTAGATATGCTTGGAGGATGTTCCTGGCTGTGGGTTAGATGTCTCTCTTTCTAGGCAAATGTGGGGAGGCTTAAGGGAAGCTGATCACCAGTTAATGAATAATTTTGGCACCCATGAAGGACTTTTTTTAGAAAAGGATCTCCACAGAAAGGTGGAGATCCTCATTGGCAGAGGGAATACCAATTCTGATGAATTGGCCTCTGGAAGTATTGAAAGGGAAAAGGATCTTTCCATTCACTCAAGATTTTACTCTGTATTCACAGACACAGATAACTGTTTATTTGTACTTTGAGAGCTAAACATTATCTTTCCAGCTCTCCTAACTCTCTTTTTGTTTTCAGGAGATGGATATGTGGTCAGTTTTCTTCCTTCTCCTGATTTTCTTGTCCTCCCTCACTTAATTTAAAAAAAAAAAACAACCAATTAAGTAATAAAGCATAATGCCTTCCAGATTTTAAAGGATCAAGAAGAACGGAGTTCACAGAGGCGTGAACTGTTATCTCCGAATTCGGATAGGTGTGGAAATATCTTGTCTAGTCGTTGTAACCAAGGGGATTCCAGTTTTCACCATCCAAATACATTTGTTGTCCATCACCACAGATCACCTGCTCCACACCTGAATTATTGCCTTCACCATCACAGGTTTGCATTTTAAAATAATTATAGTCCTATTGCTTGAGAGTACATCATTAGGAGCTGATCAGGAGGAGATCAGATACAATTAACTTCTTTAAAATATTTCACTTTCAACTATTTGGAAAGAGGAGACAGTTACTCCTTTGAGAGCCTATTATGGAGGTGGAACGTTTTACTTAATAGTGAATAACATAGCTAAGAACCTATTGTTCATAATAAGATATATGGAGGAAGGAAAGCCTAATTTCAACATTAGAGATAGGGACTAGACCAGTGATTTCATTTGTATATGTATGGAATTTCTTAATGGAGAAGTTTCCTCTATCAAAGCAGTCTGTTGCCTTTTCATAACTTAGAGTATTAGAGAATTCTCTAGCAACCACTGAGGTTAAATGATTTGTCCAGGGTCCCATAGCTGGTATGTGTCACAGGTAGAAGTTGAACCCCAGGTATTCATGACTATTGCGTGTTACCTTTATATTCTAATTTTATATATTCCTTAAATATACCCCTTATATAATGATTTTCATCTGTTACAAACTAAAAATTCTGAACATTTTATAGAAGGCTGAAAATTGGGAATATTTGACCTCCTTTTGCAAGGGATGCTGACATGGAATAGGGCATAGATAGATAAGTAGGTTTCTAAAAGAAGGAGTAATATTTTGTCACAGGAGTCTTAATTTTTTTCCTCTGGGTACTACCAGTGACTATAAAGGGAGGAAAAATTACACATTCAAAAGAACATGGGCATTCACACAAGACTCATTGAGTAGATATTGTCAGAACTCAGATGACACACATTCTAAAAGAATATATTCATTCTGGGATAGACAAGGAAAAAGAATATGTGCCACTATTGAAAGGAAATGCCGGAAGTTTTCCAGAAATTATAGAGTCTGTTGATTTGGGGTTAAAATAGACTTATAGAAATAAATCATTTAAATGTAAAATGTACAATGACAAAATTAACTTTTGATTATCCACTCTAATTTAGAGAAAAAAATACAAATAATACCAAGTAATGGTTATTCATATTTGACTTTAAAATATATGTAAGAAAAATGACAGCAAATTATGTTGCCTAACAACACAAATAATGACTAACAAAATGAAATGACTTGTCTGTGGTCACACAGGTCTTTAGGGACTAAGTAGGGATGAACACTTGGCCCCTGTAATGCTAAATTGACATTTAACTTGTACCAAAATTGCTATAAATGTTTGGAGAAAGTGGAGATTACTTTTGGCTAGGGTGATGTGGAAAGGCTTAATGGAGGTAAGCATTTAAGCTGGGCACTGCAGAATGTAGGTAAGATTTTGTTAGGTAGAAAGGAACAAGAGACAACAAGGTGATTATATAAACAAAGATGCATAAGTAAAAAGTTACAATGTTACAATGTATGTAGGAAACAGTAAATAGATATTTGGTCAGAACCTGTGGTTAATATAGGTGAATAGGGTTGATATTGAAAATTTAGGGTTTAACTGAATTGAGTGGTCATGTTAAGGAGTCTGGACTTCCTATGGCAGATAATGGTGTGCTCTTGAAGGTTTTTGATGAGGGTAGTAGCATGGTTATATTTATGCCTTGGAAAGATTCATTTTGCAACTGTATAGTGGATAGATAGGATCAAATGGAAGAAGGGAGACCAGATAGGAGACTATTTTTAGAGAAAGAGGTAGTGATAAGATGAAGTAGGGTGCAATGAACAAAAATGTGCTTTTTGCAAGTGAATTATTTACAGTTTTAGTGCTATTTTTTCATCTAGTGAGCAGAGAGAAGGTTATGGGTATACAAGACATGGCATGATGCTAGAACTGATAAGATTTGGCAACTGTTTTGATATGGGTGGTATTAGAGAGAGTTTTCAAGCCCTATATGTCTGAGAAGATGGTGATGCTGATAACAGTATAGAAATTTGGGGGGGGTTAGTTTAAGTGGGGATGATGATGAGTTCAATTTTGAATATGTTGGATTTGAGGTACCAGTGGGAAATTCATGTGAAAATACCTTGCAGTTTGAAATATGGTACTGGAGTTCAAGAGAGAGATTAGGAATGGATATATAAATCTGGGACTCATCTATGTAGAGGGGATAACGGACCCTGAGGAAGCAGATGAGATCACCCGGGAGAAAGTATAAAGAAAGGAATGAAAGGTATCCCGGAACAAAGCCTTGGTGGATACCTTCAGATGGTAGGAGATAGATGATGATATGAAAAGGGAGATAGAAAAGAAATGATCCAAAGAATAGAAGGAAAACTTAGAGAGTGTCATCGAGTCAAGAGAGAAGAGAATATCTTATTGAAGAAGCAATGTAACAGGATTAACATTTGCCAAGTGGCTAGTTAGGCTTAGGGGTGCAGTCTGTGAACAAAGTTCCAAGGGGTCAAACCTGCAGCTTGGGTTTTGTCAGCCTCGTGGCCTAACTCACTGACCTACCATGAATGCAGGAACTTAATAAATTACTTAAATATTTTCAGTACTTAAATAAATTATTTAGGTATTCTTAGAGAACACACTTAGAAATGTGATTGGCATTACATGGAAAATAATGGCCACTTTTGGGAAGTGTGCTATATGTACAGTCATACTTTAGAATTTTGGGTTCCCCTCTTCCTCCTCAATTTTATTTATTGACTGAATTAAGATGTCTAGGGACCTGGTTAAGGCTGAGTCTAGTTTGCCACATATTCTAAGAGAGGATGTGGAGCTCTTTGATGGAAGAGATGTGGAATTTGATCATTTAATCTATCTGATAGGTTTTGCTGCAGCCCTCACTTCGCTTGGGAGAAGATTCATCAAAGGGTACGGGATCTTCTGACCTCTCGAAAAGCCCGACAACGACTCTACCTGGTCAGTTAAAACTAGACAGTAGTTGGCAAAGGAAAAATGGGCTTTTCTGAGATAACTGATTTCTGTGATCACAGGTCTCTGTGTTTATTTCATTTTTGCCTTTTTTATTGCTGCTATTTTTTTTAAATATCATAGTCTTTTCTTGATATGACTTTTCTTACATAATACCAAATCACTTTCTGGGACAGTTGGATTAATTCATAACTTCATTCAAAATATCTAGTAGTGTACCTTTGTTCCTACTGTACATCCATTATCGACCCTTTCTTATCTTTTATTGTCTTTCCCCATGTGATGGACGCTAAGTGAAACTTCAAACGTGGTTTAATGTATATTTTTCTTATTAGTGATTTGGAACATTTTTCATGTGGTTGTTAAATCCTGTGGATTTTTTCTCCTGGGAAATTATTCATTGTGTGTGATTATGAATAAACCAGTTCATTTTTTATTTATAAAATGAGAGTGTTGGCCTCAGTGGACTCTGAGGTTCCTTCTAGCTCTGAGTCTATGATCTTGTGAAACTCTGTTAACATTCTTTGAACAATTATCTGCTGGTTATTGAGTCTTGCTGGTCTTATATTTTTATGTCAGTTAAACCTGTACTTGTGTTCTATTACCTTACAATCTTTTCTTTAGGATTGATATAGGATTGTTATTTGTCCACTTGGCCATGGCCCATTTGGCCTTCATTAAAGGGTCAAAGACCACAGTGTGAGGTAGAACAGATTTGTATTTGCCATCCATGAAAAGGTACAACTAGTAAAAACAAGAATGGGAGAAATACAGAATTCTTAGAGTTGAATTCATGGTGACATCTTTTGCCACTTGACTAATTATAAGAAGATGTTTGTAACCCATGGACAGAAACTCCTAATACTCTGCCTTTTGCTGAGACAGTAAGTATTCAATCACAAATACAGGCAAATGAGTTACTGATGACAGTTAGTGCAATCCCAACATAGCATAATGATCTAGATAAATTTGTCTTCTGACTTTTGTACTTGTTGATTCACCATGGGAGAGACAGACATATCAAACAAACATGTTTAATGAACTTGTTTCTTTCGTATCCATGATTTCACTGGTTCAGTATTCCCTACCCTCATATAGAATGCATTCTTTCATATCTTCTCATCCTGTGCCATGTTTTTTCTATAAATCCTTCACAAAGCATTTTGGCACTGTAATTCTAACCATTTATTTTTCTTTTCACTCTCATAAAGGGATGGTACCAATGCAACACTCAGGCTGGCTAGCTATGATGTTTGCTTCATGACTTGGCTGCCTTCTTTTCTGGTCATACATGTCCCTTGAAGTCTTTTACTTTTCCACATAGAAGTTATTGTTGTAATAGGCTTCTTAAGCCCAGGGCATCTTTTCCATTGCCTTTTGGATAATTTCTCATTGTGATTCTTCTCAGATCATAGTGTTTTCTGATTCATAGCCATATGGTGTTACTGAGAGAAGACTGATCTTAAAAAGCTGACCTGGGGGCAATGCAGAGTTTGGAATAACTCTGAAAGCACAGCACAGTCTTCTGAGTGAAATTCAACCTAATCTCATACGATTCCACCATTTGTGTTTAGCCATAGTCCCTGTCCAAGGGATAAATGTCATTGGACACATTTAATGGGCTGCCTGTTATAGTTTGGACAATATGCATTTCCCATCTACTTTGTTTTTCTAATGTGAATACTTAGACCAATCTGGCATGCAATACTATGCATTTCACTGAGGAAGTTTTCTCATATTCTGGAGTTTAATGTTATTAATACGTCATCTATGGTTAAGATCATTTGGAGAATTTTACCATATGCAGGGAATTTTTCTTTTTTTTTTTGACTTTGGGTAGCACATCTTCTGTCACACAGGCAAATACCTGAAGTGAACATGCATCTTTTTCTTAATGTTGGTACCCAGCAAATTATTGAAGAAAGTTATTTTCATAATTGAATCTGTCATAAAATCTTTTATGATTTTATTGTATGTGAGGGAGACATGAAAACTGCATTTTATTCTAGTGAGAGAAATACATTAAAACAATGAACAGCAAATAGGGGTTATAAAATTTATATATTATATGTATGTATTATATATAGTTAATGACATTATATTTTAAGGGATTGGAATTAGACAAAATGGGAAAAGCACTCTGTTCAATCATAGGGATGTTGGAATTCTGATCCTCCAATATTAATATTATTTTATATATGGATCTGTACTGTATTCTTTCCCACCATCATTTTCATTTTTTCTTTGCTCAGAAGAAAGCTCCTTGGAAGACTTCATTATATTTATGTTATTTTGAGTCTAAGGTCAAAGAGAAAGGTCCCTTCAGTTTCATGCCTACTTTCTCTCATTTGCTCACTGTGTGTAATGTTCTTTTCCTTCTTCCTAGTCATAGCCTTCCGTTACTTGTCTTTTTAGTGTTGATACTTTTAGGCATGTATGAGCTAGAAGAAATCTAGCTGATAGCTCCCTGTTTCTCACAAATGCTTCAGCTTCTTAGTGACTGGTTCCTGGGTCCTAGAGTTAGATGATTGGATCCACAGCTGGAAAGAGAATGACTTGCATCTATGCAAATGCTTTAAAGTTTATAAATCCTTTCTCTCTTGACATCTCTGTGAGGAAGTTAGTGTAAATAGTATTATTCCCAAATTACTCCTACAGTTGCAGAAATTGAAGTTGACTTAGATGACTTGTCCAAAGTTAACAAGGGTGATAGGATTTGAACTTGGATATTTTCTGCCTCTAAGTCTAATACGTTGATTGAAAGGGATCTTAAAACCATCTAGTTTTACATATAAGGAAACTGACGCTCAGTAATCCATACAGAACAGATGACGATAGGGAGCCCACACCCATGACAGTGTATTACTTTTGTCTTCTCTGTATAGTTCATGTTTTCTTCATTTTTTAGCCAGCTATATTGATAATGTTCATGTGAATGAATGATGGGGCTAGCCAACTCCTGTATTCTTTTGTAGGGAGTAACTGACTCCGAAGTTGATGAAATCATTGAAAGAAGAACCCCCTGTTTGAGACTCTCCCCACTACAAGAACCTTTTGAATGCAGATATTTCTAAGCGGTTGTCGCTTGTATAGGTAAGCAGCTTAAGCAATCCTTTCTTTCTTTCAATTTACTGGCTTAATATTAGTTGTCTGATATCAAAGCAAAATTTATGAATTTATAAAGCCTATTTGTAGAGAAAAATTGGAGGGGAAATAAGGATGATAACCTTTCTTTCTGTGGTATGATGCTTATTATTCACAGTTAGCCCAACAAGCTTTCTCCTTTATCTTTCAACATTGACATTTTAGAAGTGTTTATTCTTCCAACCTTGGACTGCTGCCTTTTTGATCTGTACTTTGCTGTTCAACAGAAACCAGGGATTTCAGTTAATGAAATGTCACTGCAAAGACATTCAGTTAAATTCTATTCAGTTCAATGAGAGAATGAATATTTTTAAGTGCCTATAATGCACAAGGCAGTATGTTGCATATTGTAGGGGAGGGAAGACACAAGAATGACTAAGGGCCAGTCTCTACCCTCAAGGAGCTTTCTATCTAATAAGGGAATGAGGTAAATGTAGGTTACAATATGATTGAAGGCTTAGGAGAAATTAATCAGTGGCCAGAGACATTCAAGGAATAAGGGATTCCTTCTACCTGGGAGTAAGACGGGAGTAAAGGAAATCACTCTAGAGGATGTGACACTGGGCTATGACCTTGTGCTCTGAGAGCAGATGGCGATCTTGTCAGATTTATAGATGACCTGAAGCTGGGAGAGATAGCTGACATGATGGAAAGTCAAGGTTCAAAAGGACAGATTAAAATTATGGAAGAAACTTAAGTTGAAGTTTAATTGGGATAAATATAAAGTCTTCTGCTTAAGTTTAAGGAA
Source organism: Bettongia penicillata ogilbyi (assembly GCA_023548195.1). Classification (NCBI taxonomy): domain Eukaryota; kingdom Metazoa; phylum Chordata; class Mammalia; order Diprotodontia; family Potoroidae; genus Bettongia; species Bettongia penicillata. The sequence continues at coordinate 385,231 of JAJHZJ010000612.1, forward strand.
TCAACTGCAAGTGTGCAGGATGGGGAAGTGAATGTAAACAACGGCTTGTGGGATTTGAATGGACTACCAGATTCCCATCAGTCAGCAGTGTGGTGTGGCAGCCCCAAACCCCCTGATGCAATCTAAATCTGCATTAGGATGTAGTGACCAGAATGAGCCACACTATATGTACACTGTGCTGATCAGATCACATCTAGACAACAGTGAAAAGTTTTGGGTGACACATTTTCAGATGAACATAAGAAACTCATTGAGAGAAGTGCATCCAGAGTCATTAGGGGATTAGAGAGCCTGCCACATGAGAAATATGCTGCCAGAGAATCAGTTGAAGAAACTGAGATTTTCACTTGGAAAAGAGAATACTGATCAGGAGCTCCATAGCTGTATTCAAGTGTCTGAAAGAGTGTCATGCAAGAAGGATTAGGCATGTTCTTGACCCCAGAGGGCAGAAATAGCAAGAATGGGTAGAGATTACAGAGAAGCAGACTTATATTTTTTATAAGTCAAGCTTCCTAACAATTAGAGTTGTCTAAAAATAAAATTGGTTGTCCTTGTCATTAACACAGTGCCTAGCACACAGTAAACACTTAGTAAATACTTCTTGACTGACTTCCCACACCTTGGATATTTATCAGGATTTCAGTTTTGCTGTATAAGCAACCTAGGCCTGTTAAAGGTACACAAAGTGGTCAGCCTAGTTAAACATATTGTATGTGGTAATAGCCCTTTCTCTTCCTTAAATATCCTTGGTAATAGTGGCATGTGAAAGTTCTTGACTAATTAAAGTGGTGTGCCTTTCCTATGTCTGGGATGCTCATCCAGGTATGACAATGGGAATTGTAAAAGCTTAAAATTCAACCCATTTAGTTAAACCTGCTGGCACCACTGGCAACCTTTCCTATTCATATATTCTGTTGAGAATGCTATAAATGTAGTTTGCCTGTTTTCTAGCAAGGCTTTTGTAAAAGAATCTTATGCTAGTCTTGTGAAGAAGATGGAGAGATGAAAATTAGATTTTTATACAATTAGAAAATTTCGGGACTGTTTAGATGGCCAGACTCTTAAAGAGCAGTTGTTAGTGCGTCAATGCCAGTATGGCAAGGGGTCTCTATGGGTATACTGAGGGAATTTGTGCATAGCTCATATTGTTTAACATTTTTATCAGTGACTTGGATGAAGGTATATATGGCATTCTCATCTGATTTGCAGGTGAAGCAAAGGGAAGAAGAATATCTGGATGATAGAGTCAGGACTCAAAAAGAGTTTGCTAAGTTAGATGGAGCATTAAGCTGACTCAAATAAAATGAAATTAATAAAGATAGATATGATATTTCAATTTAGGTGCAGAAGCTTAATTTATAAGCATAAGATGGGAACAGCGTGGTTAGAGATCAGTTATTCTGAAAAATATTTTTTTTGAGGGGATTGTGGACTGCAAGCACATTGTAAGGCTGAAGTGTGATGCGGCCGCCAAAAGAATGATTGGACTGCATTGAGAGAGGCAAAACTCTTAGGAATAGGGAGTTGATAGTTTCATAGTACTCTGCTATTGCCAGACTTCATCTGGAGTAGTCCATTCAGTTCTAGATGCCACAGCTTAAGATGGGTGTTAACAAAGTGGAGAGCACCCAGTGGAGAACAACCACGTTGGTGAAAAGCCTCTAGTACATGTCACATGATAATCAGCTGAAGGAACTAGTCAAGGTTAGTTTGAAGAAGCTAAGACTCCAGGGGCCATGAAATCTGTTAGTATTTGAAGGACTGTCGTATGGAGGAAAGATTAGACATGTTCTGTTTCGTCAGGGGGCAGAATCAAGAACAATGAGGGCAAATTGCAAAGGGAGGCTTCCTAAACTTCCTAACAATCAGAACTGTCCAGAAATCGAATAGGCTGTCCAGAGAGGTAGTGGAGACCTTTGGAGGTCTACAAGCAGTCTGAAGGAACATTTACATACGATGTTAAAATGAGATTTCCTTTTGGGCTGCTGAGATGCCTTTCAAATCTCAAATCCAGTGATTCTATGAGTTGTGAGTTCACAATGGTGGTACCAATGCAGTCCAGCTCTAGCAGTTATATCGCTCACATTCATGCTGAACCAGCTAGCAACTTATTATTAGCTGCCACAACAGCAGGCCTTGGTGCTAGCCTTGGTGCTGACTGCTTCTAAAACATTGCTAATGATAACTCAACCTTTGCAAGGTCAAAGTTACTGTTCCATTGGTTGTCCTACACCTCTAGTCTTTTAGAGAAGATGAGGGTCCCATTTCCATCTATGTTTCATTCTTGAAATAGCTATCCTCAGCTAACTGATTTTTCACATACTTACCATTGTCTTGATTTTTCTTCTTCCTCTTCTACTATCCAGATAAAATCTGTAATTATCAGGGAGCAGACCAGCCACAAAGCTCAGGGGTCCTTCTTATGAGTTAAAGTGTCAGGTTTCAGCTACTTGGCCCATCAGCATGTTCAAGCAGCCCTAACCACCCTAATCTAGCATATTTCTTACCATTGTCTCAGATCTCTATAAAGAGCAATTTTAATCTTTTATAGTCTCAGTTTTGGTCTCCTAGGAATGCATCTTCTATTTGTAATAGAGTCAATATGGTCCATAATATTTCCTCTTAATGCATTGTCTCTGCAGAACCAACTAAAGATCCAAGTATTACCCTATCATTATTGCATTTCATTTGGGTTGACAGTACAATTCATTTTCTCAGTTTCAAAATGTCAGTGAAAAATACTTTAGAAATTTTATTTGTTTCATTTAATATCTATTAATATGTTATCTATGGGCACTGAGAATTCAGAGATACAATACACAGTCCTCACTTTCAAGGAGTTTATAATCAAATAGTTCAAGATGAATCCATAGATAACATAAGTTACATTTTGATAGATCCATAGGAGTGGTCCAGAGTAGTATCAGAGATGGCAAGGATGTGACTTGGGGATGGTTGAGAATGAGGAAAGAACTAATGGAGGAGATAGACTCTCATTTGGGCCTTAAAGGAACATTTCACCAGGTGGATTTGTCATGCATAAGAGCAGGAAGTCCAAAGGCACAAAAGTGAGGAAATGTAGGATAGGATTAGGTCTTGGGCAAGTGGTCTGGTTTGATTGGAGTACGGCTTGTGTGAAACGGAGTATTGGAAAAGAAGGCTGTAGTCAAATCATGAAGAGATTTTAGGACCTGACTAAGGAGTTTATAGTTTTTTGGTAAACAATGAGGAGCTTCTAAAAGTTTTGGAGCAGAGGATGGATGTCACTAGACCTGCATTTTAGGAATATTAATTTGACAGTGATGTGAAGGTCGTATTGGGGAAGGAAGATATGAGGCACAGAGACAACGAGAGCAGTTAGGAAGATAATTCAGGACTCCAGGTGAGAGGTAAGGAAGAACTAGAACACTTTTGCTATCTTTTTGCTGGTAGCTAGGTGGCACAGAGAAGAGAGAACTTGGCCTGAAGTCAGAAGAACCTCTATTTAACTCCCACTTCGGATACCAGGGCAAACCCACTTAACCTTGGTCTGCCTCAGTTTCCTCAGCTGAAAAATGGGGATGATAATAATAGCACTTATCTCACAATGTTTTTCTGAGGATCAAATGAGATAAAATTTGTAAAGCAATTCGCACAGTACCTTGAACATAATAGATGTTATATAAATGCTTGTTTCTTTCACCCCCGTTTCCTCCCCCTCGCTCTCCTCTGCAAAGATATTATACTTCTAGAGAAGATTAATATACAGAATAATATCTTTCATGTTGAAAGAAAAATATCTTCAGTAAAACCCTCTGGGGTAGAAATTTGTTGAGGAGTTTACTGGCCTCATAATTCTCCACCTTGACAGATCCTTATACTCCAAAATTGGTTAATATTCTTGGACTATTATGCAAAGGGATGATTACTTCTCTAACTTGCCTTTGAGTTCCAAACATGGAACAGAAATAAGGAAATTGGGAGAATGGCAGTTTTGTAGGGAATATAGATTTTAGTATTTAACAAATTGACTTTAATCTTGCGAGACACCCAGGAAATCGAAGACATGGAAATGGAGATTGGAAGAAAGGTTGAGTTTGGAAATATTAATTTTGGAATCATATATAGAGAGAAGTTAACTAAGGTACTGGGAGTTATTGATTAGGTTGTCAATGGAGAGATTGTAGAAAGAAAAAAAGGTGACTGTGGATGAGGCCTTGGGGTCCACTCATACTTAAAGGGATGAGGAAGAGGAGCAGTGGAGGAAAGTGGAAAAGGATCTCACAGCATAGGAAAGAAGCTAGGATTGGGGCATCATAAAAGCCCTTCAGTGTCAGGAAACACACAAGTTATAGTTTGCTTATTAGATTGCAAATTTCTTTTATATCTATCTTTGTACCCTCAGTACTGAGCAAGGAAGGCCTTGCACATAACAGGCATTATATATAAATACGTTTATATTGAATCAGAAGAAAATAAACATTACAGTTATGACAGTGATTTCTTTTCATCCTTTTAAATGTGCCTGAAATCATCATTCTGATGGAGCATTAAGGTAGTTGCACCTTAGTTCGAGCTCCTTGCTGACTTCATTCTGCTACATATGTTAATCCACCCCTTTCTGTTAGCTGTATAGATTTTACTTTCCTTGAGTATAGAACTACTTTATGAGCTCAATGCCTTTGCTTGAGCTGCCCTTTAATGCACAATCTAATCTTTCACCTACATTTTGGCACCTTCATGATAGTTAAAAAAGCATTTATTGAGTACCCACAGGACAAAACTCAGCTAGGAAATTGAATCTCCTTAGTTTTCCATTCCTAATCTATCACTCAAATATATCTACTAATAGAGAATATAGGAAAGACCAGATTGAACCCTCTTTTTCTAGGTTTAAACTTCCTGAAGGACAGGGATTGTTCTACAGATTACATGGGCTACTCCCAAGTAATTTTCAAGCTAAAAATTGTCATTGACACAGTGGATTCTGCAGTTTTTTTTTTCAGCTTTCCCTTCACTCTCTTTATCTTCCATCTCCTGTGTCTGGATCAGATGCTCAAGTACCTGAAACATGTGTCAGAGAAGTAGGGAAAGCAAAAACACTAGAAAACATCACAATTTGTAACTTAGAGAGGTGAAGGTCACAGCATATTACTGTCCTTCACAACTTAGAAAGTCACGCAGCACAAAGAATTTAGAATCCAAAACCCACTCCTATCCCAGCTCTGCCTGTGTGAAATAGCTAATGTACCACCTCATATTTCATTCTGATCTGACTCCTGAATGTCTAGCCTCACTGTCATTGAAGGCACAGCTAATTCCCTCAATTGCCACATGGGACACATGCCTTCCATCACTTTGGTGCACAGAGACAGCAGGATAATTCCATGTTCTGCAGCTTTCCTCATTAGAATGCTCCACTTGAAAGATTAAAGGACAAATGCTGGGTCACTACATCTTTGGTTTCAAAAATAACCATCCAAGGATTTATTAGGTAGTTATCCAGAACATAGCTTATAATTACCAAGTTAAGTAACTGAGACGTGCCAAATTACACCATAGCCTGCTGTTACGACTCATGAAGCTGGCACATAATGCTCTGTGCTTCGTGTATACCTAATCAGGGAGGTGGCGGGGGGGTAGGGGTTGGAGAGGAAGAGTTTGTACATAGCACCTTGTGATACTTTAAGAAAAAAAATTAGATAAAATAAGGTTACCTCAAAATCCCAGCTCTAAAATAGTCTTCCAATAATTAGCAAACAATGCCTTGAACATATGAAGAGCTTAATAAGTATGTATTGAACCAAATTGAAATGGAGTCTTCACTCAAATTGAGGATCTACTGGTAGGGAGGGAAAATTGAACATTCCAGGAGCAGGTGAGATGAGTGTATAGACCCCTCACTTATTTTGTGTCTGAAAAAATACAAGGCATGGGAAAGGATTGGAAAGGACCCTGGGAGTATTGCTTTCCTTATTACCGACACATGGCTGCTGTGTATTCATAGGAAAGTATAGCAGGACACAGCATCTCTGAACCAGGCAAATTGTCTAAGATTGAGGGAGATAAACTGGGAAAGGGGGATCAGCGGATATCCCTTACATGTAACAGAGGGTGAATTCAGTTTAATTATATTAATTATATTTCATTTTTCCCCATATACAAATATCCTAAAGCCTCCCGCTGATACCCTATCGTCACATGAAGGTGACCCTGAACTCTTGAAGGACATGCCAGCAGACGGCTAACTCTCACAGATTCCACCAACCTAGAAAGAAAGGCTTAGGTTAGAATCCCCATCAATGATAGAGCTGTCTGTTGTCTGAGGGGCCCAGTGACTGTGTGTGCTGGTCAGCCAAGGTCTAGCCCAGCTAAGGGAAAAGAGAATATTGGGGAAGGATTTTTTTAAAGGAGGGAAAACAACTTTGCCTTTGGCATGGGTAGGGAACGTATTTGACCTCTGTAGAAGAAATGAGTGCTCACACCAATGACTTCATGAATCCCTGAAGCTTTAAAATAAGGCAGTAAATGTTCTGTGCTGTTAGTGATTTTATGCTTTTTCCCCGTTCCAGGACTCTGGATCACGATGTTCCTAAATGTACAATGCAGAATGCGTGAGAGCCATAGGGGCAGTTTGCACAACTCATTTAAAGTAACAGTATATGCAGTCATGTTATCTCTGACCATCATCTTGTTCTGTCTGTTCACTTTGAATGAAATTCTATACTGTGTGTTTTTACCAGGTAAGAGTTGTTGATTAAAATAATTGGAGTTTGGGGCTTACATTTTCAGTGTCAATTTAGAATTTTGTTTTTTATGGAGAGCAATGAAATATGAACAAACCATGATAATGTGGTGGAATGGACTGATTTGGGCATTGATAAAAAGCAGCTTTTCTGAGTAACATTGTCAGAATGGTTAAGACTCCAATACAGGTGTACCTTGCTTTAGGTAACAGATATATGTCTTTCAAATGTAAATCCATTTTTTACGAGTTGAATTCTATTTAAAGCATAACAGGACTGCTTATTCCTCCAGAGAAATCCTGTAATGAACCCTGTCTTTCATGCTGAGGCACTATGTGTGGTGCGGTGGAAAGAGTATTATGTTTGAAATCAGAATACATAACTTGTATGACCATTCCCTGACACCAGCTCCCTGGGTGTCTCTGAGCAAGTCCTTTCCTCTCCATCCTAGTTTCCTTCTCTGTTAAATGTGGGGTTCAAACTATATGATCCCCAATTTCCCTTCTATTTTGAAATCTAGACCTAGGTTCACCTCTCAGTTCCAGTACTTGCTAACTCCATGACCATGAAGTAGGTGCTTCATTTAAGCCTCAGTTTCTTTATCTGTAAGGTGAGCATAAGGATATTGACAAAGTTCCATGCATTTGGTACTTTTAGGTGAACCAAATGCCTTTTCCTCTGTAATCTTATGAAATTGGTAGTACAGATATATTTATCCCCAATATACAGAAGGGGAAGGTAAGACTCAGAATGGTAAAATCACTTACCCGTGGTTATACAGCCAGTGTCAGGGTGAGAGGGAACCTGTATCTCCTATTTCCAAGTCTCGGGCTTTCTGCTATGCTGCTATGCTGTGAGGTAGGCTCTGACCCACCTATCTCTCAGGGTTGGCGTGGGGAAGGCACTTTGTGAACTTTAAAACACTATTTAAATATGAATGAATAACAGTAGGAGTAATTCAGGTTTTCATGTATCTGATATGCTTGAAGGGAGGTACACCTGTATTAAAAGTGTAAAATCACATGAATCACGAAGGTTCATGGCATCTGTAGAATCTAGTTCTTCCTTTGAAGTCAGAATTTCCTCCTGACACATTTATAAAGTGAGGAAAAACAATCCCCTTCCCTGTACTATAGTCTAAAATCAGACAGATGTTTGTACCATTCTTACACTGTTCAGAAGCTCAAGCATTTTTCTGCATGAGCCTCTGCAGATCAACGGGCTTCATCAGATCTGTTCCCCAGAGCAGGGGTTTTGGGGAGTGGATGGGGCATCCTTCCTGAATGCCATTCAGGAGATGATGTATAGGTGTATGTCTGCATGGTATCACCACTTGGAGACAGAAACCAAGTTCTTCACCTTCCTTTATGATACACGGAGCTCCTTCCTAGCTTTTTAATTGAACAACAAATTCTTTTCCCCCTTAATGGTTTTATTCCTTCTGAGGTAGAGTTGAAAATTCTCCCCTTTCCATCTCTTCCCGCAGACCCATTGATCTTCTTGAAACTCAGTGTCATAATTAGCTTACATTTATTTAGGTAGCTAGGACTTTTAGATTTATAAAATGTTGTACCTCCATTATGTCATGTGATCTTCACAGTCACCCTCCTAATTATAGGGTAGCAGGGAACAGTTGGTATTATGATACCTTGTTTCTCAGATGAGAAAACTCAACCTTAGAGAAGTTAAATTCATAGAATCAATCATCAGATTATATATAGATCCAGAGCTGTAAAGGACCACTGAGACCATCTAGTCCAGACCCTTATTTTACAAATAAGGAAACTGAGTTCCAGTGAAGCTGAGTAATTTGCCCAAGGTCATCCCACCAGTGAGTGAGGGATTCAGAATTCAAACCCACATCTTCGCGGAGTCTTTTTCACTACACCATGTTCTTTACCAGTCCTAGATTAAATGATTGGAATAAAGTTTATTTTTATATTCTTTAAAAATTCTCTATTTCCTTTGAGTTTTAATTTATTATTTTGCAATCATCCTCTAAATAGGCTTCAAAACACAATATATTATATAAACCAGTTAAGAGCTACAGGAAAATCTCAACACGCATCTAGAAATTGCCTGCAAATGGGATTTTTATTAACCATAGAGAACCAGGGGAAAGTAATGGATGTGGTATCTCACCTATAAGTGTATTTACACCATGTAATTGTAACATTCAGTTCTCTTCATTGTTCAAGCTTAGTACCTGAGTTCTACGTAGGGACATTTATTATCCATATGTTAAAAATTATTGCCATTATTTTTTAAAACACTAAATAAGCCAAAAATTTAAGATCCTGTAACTTTCCCATTCGACTAATTCTCTTTTTCACATGTCTTCTTAAAATAATTCTCATCAAGTTGGTCATGTTTTCCTTTTGGAGAGCATTATTTGGTTCATTTTTTTCTTTTTGTGTATGTAATAAGCGAATGATTTTATGAAATGGTGGGATTTGGATTGTTTTGTGGGACCTGATGATGAATAAATGGAAAGAAAATAAAACCTCATCTTCTTGCTTCAATTTATTGATTCTTTTCTTAATTTTCACTGTCACTTAGCACAATGCGCATCACATTGTAAATCCTTAGTAATTGCTTATTGCTTGTCTACCTGTCAGTTTGTTATATTTCTAAGTAAATATATACATGGGCATGTATATCCTTATTGGCCAGCCCTTCTATTATAAGCTTGGATCTTTTGGGGGGTTGTATTAAAGATAAAAGGTTTTTATTGGTGTAATTGGATTCTTTTTTTGTTTCCTGAAATTTCATTTCTTCTCAGCAGAGTAAAGAGCCACCAATCTAATGTCAGATGGGATGAATTCTGCCTGTGCTAGAGTGTGCATTCCATGAGGTTCCATGTCTAAGCTATCTTTTTATTTGTATCTCCCTTGGATTCTGGTATAGTGCTTTGAAATAGAATTTAACCAATTGTTGATGAGTAAATTAATACGTGAATTATGTAATTAAAATGGTATTTCTTAGCCCTACTAATAGCCATCATTTAACCTATTGCTGTGAAGTCTGTACATTGCTATATAAATATCAGTTTCTGTTTTTTAAGAGGCATCCTCAGATAGCATTTGAAGTAGAGATGAGAGTGGAACTCATTTCAGGCATGGGGGCTGGTTCAGCCTTCACAAATTCTCAAAGGTGGGACATGGAGTTACTTCAGTTGTGTCTGACTGTTTGTGACCCCATTTGAGGTTTTCTTGGCAAAGATACTGGAATGGTTTGCCATTTCCTTTTCCAGTTCATTTTATAGATGAGGAAATTGAAACAAGCAGGGTTAAGTGACTCACCCAGGGTCACACAGCTTATAAGTATCTGAGGTTTTGAAGTCAGATCTTCTTAACTCCAGGTATAGCACTCTATCTACCACACTATCTACTGTTTCTCACAGCATGGTAAATGTACGTTCATGTTGCACAGTTTGTCGAGCCTTTGGCTAATCAATTGGCACTTCTTTCCTGTTATTTACTCTTACAATAATGCTGCTGTCAGTAATCTGGTGTTTATAAGGACTTTTTGTTTTTGATCTGTTTGAGATTTACATCTAGCAGTGGGATGGATCTCTAGGTCAAAGGATATGGACACATAGTCGTTATTTAAAAAGTAAATAGATTTTCATTGCTATCTTTGGTTTTACATTACCCAGATTTCCCACGGTATTCCTTCCTTCCCCCCTCACAGATAACTGTCCCTTATAACAAAAATTAACAAAAAGATGAGAAAGAAATCACCCAAACTGATCAACATCTCAAAAAAAAAATCTTACATGCAATATTGAACCCCAACAGGCACCATTGAAACAGGCACTTCTGAAAATGAGAAGTGAGAGAAGGGAGTTTCTTCTGATATCATCTCTGGGATCAAGCTTGTTCTCATAGTTTCACCACAGAAAATTTTGATTATTTTGTAGTGATTGTACGTTCCATTTTCATTGTTGTCACTGTGCACATTATTTCCTTGGCTCTGTTTACTTTACTTTGTGTCAATTCACCTAAGTCTTTCCATGCTTCTCTATATTCATCATGTTCATCGTTTCTTAGAGCACAGTAAAATTCCATTACATTCTGGTGCCGTTTGTTGAACTAATCCCTAAATGATGGAAATCTATTTTGCTTCTAGTATTTTGCTGCCACAAAAGTTCTGCTAAGAATATTCAGTCTTTATGGAGATTTTCTTCTTAACAATGATCTACTTAGGGCTATATGCCTACTGACGGGGAATCTCTGGGTAAAGGGTATAGATATTTTAACCACTTAAATTGTTTCCCCATATGGTTGGATCAATTCTCAACTCCAGCAACAGCATAACTGAGTGTTTATCTTTTCTCTCCTCAATTTTATTTACTATTTCCACCTTTCCCCCCTCTTTTTTGGAGGGGCCAATTTGCTGGGAGTGAGGTGAAATTTCAGAGTTGCTTTGATTTGCATTCCCAAGCTTCCCTCCCTAAAAACCCCCCAACAAAGCAAAAACTGCTTTTATTTTATTTTTTTTCTGCCTCATTTAAAAAAAAAACTTTATTTATTTATTTTTAGTTTTCAACATTCACTTTTGTAACATTTTGAGTTCTAAAATTTCCCTCCTCCTCTCCTCTTCCCTCCCTAAGATGGCATGCAATTTGACATAGGCTATACATGTACAATCATATTAAACATATTTTCTCATTACTCAAAAAAACCCATTTTTAACATCATTGTTTTTACTGATACTTTATGACAAAAGTAGCCATGTATAGTTGTTAGGCCTCTCATATCAGTTCTATTAAATGAAATGTACAGAACTGGGTCTAATTCAGCTTAGCCTCCTTGGGCAGCTGTGGAGTTAGGAGACCTATATTCTTTCATAGAACGAGAAGATGTAATTGAGTTGGGACCTATGTCTTGGAGAGAGTTCCTCCATTTGTAGGATCTTAGACCCACTGAAGCATTAAAACATATATATTAGGCTTTAGAGCTTGAAGAGATTTCATAGTGCATCTGGTCCCCTGAACTCTTTTTATAGATGAAGAAATTGAGGCCCAGAGAGGTCACAGTAAATGACTTGCCTGAGGTCACTGAAGTCACAGCAAGTCACAGAACCAGGATTTGAACCTATGTCCTATGGCTCTGGAGCTCTCTTTCTACTCAGTGGATGAAGTGCTGGGTCTGGAGTGAGGAAGACCTGAGTTCAAATCTGCTCTCAGATACTTACTAGTTGTGTGACCCCTGGCAAGTACCTCAGTTTCCTCATTCATAAAATGACCTGGAGAAATAAATGGTGAACCACTCCAGCATCTTTACCAAGAACATCTCAAATGGGGTCACAAAGAGTTGGAAACAACTGAATAACACAACTGAGATACACTAGATATCCTTAAGATTGCTTCAACCCACAAGGCCGTTTTGATGCTTACTGTGTATGTGGAGGAAAGGGGAAGGGTGCCAAGCCCATACACTATGTCTCAGCTTCAAGTTAATTTATTACTGAAATCTGTGGCTGATGTTAAATGGTGACATGAAAGCTTCCTAACAGTATATTCAGTCATTTTTCACTCATGACCAGTTCCCTGTAGCCCTATTTGGGGTACAAGTGGCAAAGAAACCGGAGTGGTTTGACATTTCCTTCTCAGCTCATTTTACAGATGAGGAAACCAAGGCAAACAAGGTTAAGTGACTTGTCCAGGATCACACAGATAATATCTGACGCCAGATTCATACTCATGAAGTTGATGAGCCTTCCTGATTCCAAGCCTGGTGCTTCATCCACTGTACTACCCTCCCTAGTAGGAGTCTATCTAAAGTCTCAGTTTGAGAGCCTACTGCTATTTGACAGTTATTTAGTATCATCCAGGAACAGGGTGCTAAATAAAATACGGAGTTAGACTCCATCCTGCACACATCATTTAACAAAGTCAGTGTAAAAGAAAAAGGAAGGACAATGGACAGCAAGGTCAGTAAGGGTTTAGTGTCAATAGAATCATAGCATAACAGATTTGAAGAAATCATGGGATGTGGAAGCTGGAAGGCCCTTTGGAGGTTACTTAGTGCTACTCATTCATTTTACAGATGAGAGTATTGGGCCATAGTGGAAAAATCCAGTACTGAAAACATGAAGTGGAATAGGGTACAATAAAGGCAGAATGTATAGTAGAAAGTAAACTGTAGAGGAGTCTAGAATTCAGACTTCTCCTGTAGACAATAAGTAGTCATTGAACATTTTAAAACACAGATGTTAGGTGATTAGAGCAGTATTTTAGGAATATAACCTTAGGGGTCCGTACCATTTGGGTAGGGTTACTCTTACCTGCCAGAAGTGTTGATTGGGTGGGAGTCATGCTACTTGAGCCCTGAGGTGAATGATACATGCAATCAAGTCACCTTAACTTGGATAGTAATAGAGGTGGGAACCTTCAGTGGAGGTAGGCATGTTGAAAAGACCTTATGGCCATCCAGTAAGATTCCTTTTCTTTAATGGCTGTCAGGGCTGTGGGAGCTGAGAGAAAATAGCAGAAACATTTCAGATAGTCCAGAGGGATGTGGGCGCTGAATATTTGGAGAGAGATCACAGCACTTAATTATTGAAAAGAGCAAATAGAGGGGGTGACAATAATATGAGGCAAGACCAGTACTGCGGGAACAGAAGTGGATGGCATAGACAGACAATGGCAACAGATGCCACGGTGGCAGAAAATGGCATACTGAGAGAGAGCAAAATTCAGTGATGCCTAGCAAGAGCAGATAACAGCAGTTCAGCACTGAGTTCTGGATCACTGAAGGCAAAGAGAGGCCAATGCCTGGAGAGGTCATGAAGTGGGAGGACCGATCTACCAAAAAGGAGAGAGGCATAGAGTCTTGACAAGCAAAAACAATCCTAGACGTTCCTGATTTGGACCATCACTCATTAGTACTGTGTCAGTCCAGGGGGTTGGAGTTCACTGATATTCTGATGTACCATTCTCCAAAGTGGGCTGTGTTTACCCCAGGGGTGGAATAAGATGATATAATGGAAGGTGGAAGGAAAACATTATAATTTCCATTCAAATTTATTTTTTTCTAACAAAAAGTGAAGAGGCTTTAATGTTTACTCTATAGATTGACACTGACAATCTCCCTTGGTCCTTATATCATGCATATGTATACGGGGTGTCTTGAGAGAAGAGTGAGATTTTCACTGAGCAGATGTATTCACAGGAACATCTTCACTTGTTCCTTGACTTTCAGCATATTATATATATTGTGATTATTGATGCCAGGTTAATTGGATTTACAGATCCTGTTATGTAGTTTTAGCTACACTAACTCTTACAAAATGGGCAGGTAACTTAAAAAGATTCCTTCACAGAAACTGTGGCTTGAGGATAGTATTAATAATGCAGCAAGAAAATAGCAGAACTGACCATTCTACTACTCCTCATACACATTTCAATCACACTGAGTTGGGAAAATGATGATCCAATCAGATCTGATACGTAGTCAGGCAAAATGATTTGAAATGATCAAGATTATCTGACATGGATTCCACCATTGTCAATGATGAACACAGAAGGAAAATATGAGTTATTAGCTTTGCTTTCCCTGTGTTGTCTTTTGTGGTTGTAACCATCCACTGCCAACACTGTGGTATGATCCATTATCCGATACAGCTACTACTCATTGTTTGCTGGTTTCTGTTGTTTATTTTGTCCTTAGGACCCTTCACCAGACAGCTCATTCTGAGGCTCAATGCTTCTGACATTATTGCTAATGGGACCATGACACACTTAGACATTAATCTCCTATTACTTATTCTTGCTTTTGTCTTCTGTATTTACTATTTATAAATCTAATTTGGTGAATAGTTTCTCCATGATTTTAGACAGCCCCACTTTCTCCTTCATCATAATTTCTCTTTGTTTCTTCTTGTTGCTGAGAACTTCCTTCATATCATGCAATTTGGGGAACAATTCAGGTAATGGCATTTAGCAACACTAGGATGGTCAAAATGGTTTACTAGTGCAGACAAACACAGGATGGGAGGGCATGGATAGATGGACAACAGCTCATTCAAGAATTGAATTGCTTATGGTTTTGTGTATTCCTTGGGGCATCATGTAGAGATGTGGTGGGCTGACCTGCAATAAGGTGTGTCCTCTATACAAAGACCCAGAAGTCCTGGACACTCACATGTGTGTAGGGTTTTCAGACAAAGGTCCTGCTGTGCCAGCTGCCAAGATGATGGTGGTGGGATGGGGTCATGACTTCTCCTGTAGACTTTTAGTCCATGGAATGACAAGAATTCTCATTTATACAGCACTTTAAAGTTGGCAAAGAATTTTATAAACACTTCATTTAAGTTCCACAACCATCCAGTGAAGTAAATACCATAGATATTTTTAACTCTGTTTTGTAGATGAAAAAAAAAATGAGGCTCAGAGAGTTTAAATGATGTGTCCAAGGTCACACACATAGTAGGTATTGTTGGAAGGGTCCAAATCCAGGTCTTAGGGATTTCATTGCACTACCATGCCTCTCTACCTATTCTCTCTCTCTGAATCTTTTCAAAAGTACTCTGGGGTACAGATTCCCCCTCCTTCTGGGAAGGAATTATTGGAGGTTGTGGTCATTTTCTGCTAAGTTTTGTGGACAATGTTGTCGAAGGGATTGTCCTTCAAATGCTGGTTATATTGGATGGCTTACAAAGTTCATCCCAACTCTGAGATTCTGGTTTTTTTAATGTTTCAAAACAATTTTTAAATCTTTTAATTTTGTTTATACAATTTAATCAAGATTAACCAATTAAAATAGAAATCTCCAGTCTTAAACGTGATGGCATTTGAGTGTAACAAAGAGGAGAAGTGGGTGCCCCTAAAGCACTGCCTTCATTTCCTCTCTTTTCCCCTCTCTTTCAAGGAAAGCATTTCTAGTTGTCTTTATTTTTTTAAAAAAAATATTTAATTTTTAATGTATGGAACAAAACAAGCATTCCCATAACATAGCATCATTAAAAAAGATGATTGCCCATGAAACTGTGAATCTATTATGTACAACTTAACTATTCCTTTTAAATATATGTTATCTTATGAATTTCTTTTTTTCCTTTTTCCCCTCCCCCAGTCCTAGAGATAATCACCATTAGACACAAATAAGCATATATATAATATACATAATATTATATATATATAATTATTCTATGCATACTTCTATTTATCAGTTCTTTCCCTGGATGCAGATAGTGTCTTCCATTATATGCTTTTTTGCAGCTAATTTTAGTATTAACAATAACCAAAATTAATATTTTCTCAGTTCTTAAAACGATATTGCTTTTACTGTACATCATGTTCTCTTTTGCTTTTCATTATCTCATGCAAGTCTATTCATATTTTTTTAAATGAATGAACTCATCATTTCTTATAGTACAACAGTATTTCATCACAATCACACACCTCAACTTCTTCAACTATTTCTCAGTTGACCGGCATCCCTGAAATTTCAGTTCTTTGCCACCCCAAGGAGAGCTCTGATAAATATTTTAGGACATACTGGTTCTTTATCTTTTTACCTAGTAGTGGTATTGATGATATTGTTATTGTGGTATTGTTATCATAATAGGATCCTTCTTATTAATCAAAATCAGGTCCAGAAGAGAATGAAGCTGTCCTTCCCTTTTTGGAAGATAAAATGATTAAGACAAGTCAAGATTTTATTCTCTGTCTTAATATTAGCAAAAAGAAAACTCTGGAAATGTGGTTCAGTGAAAAGGGTGCTGGGTTGGACCTGAATTTAAGTCCTGGCTCTGTCACTTGCCATGTGGCCTGAACCATCATTTAACCTCCCTGAGACCTTAGTTTCTCATCTATAATAAAATTAGGGGTAGTGCCAACACAACTCTAAGATTCTTTCCAACTCTAAATCTATGATCTATGTCAGATAGCTAACATCACCCACTCCCCACATCATTAGACTTTGCCTCTGTTCTAAGTTGATGATGTTTTCTTGGGCAGTAATCATCTTACGTGGTCTTTCAAGGTGTCCACTCAATGGACAAATCACTTTTGTTTCTCCATTGATCCCTACTCAAATTCTCTCTCCCACAGTTCCCTGTTCCAATTCGGTAATTTTCTCACATTATTTCTTTTGAATAAAGCATAACCTTAGAGATATATTCTAATGAGTCCCCTATCTCACCAAAGCTAAGAGTTTGTAAATCTACTTCCTTGAATTCTTAAGGAATATAGTTTCCTCTGTTCATTACAAATAATTTGTGCATTTATGCATAGACATCAGAGTCCCTCGGTTCTACTGATGACCTTCTTCTTGGATACTGTCTCTTGTAAGTTACTGGTCTTCTCCATTGATATTGTTCTTTCTATGTTGTATCTATTACTTTCTTGTATATTGCTTGTCCATCATATATAGTTTTCATCTTTCTCCTTGTCTTTTCCATTTGAAGCCCTCTAGAATAACCAATATATGTATGTATATCTGTTTTAAAATACAAGCATTTTTTTCTTCTTTCCCCTCCTTCCTCTTAATTTAAAAACAAAAAAGAGGAGAACATCCTCAGAAAAAATACGCATGGTTGAACAAAGCAGATTCCCATATTGATCTTGTCCAAAAAATGTGGCTTATTCAGCATTTGAGCCTATCACCTCTATTCAAGGGAGTGAAAGGGTAAATAAAATGCTTCATCTTTGTTCCTTCTGCAGTTGTGATTAAAGACAAATATATTTTAACCAGTCCTCCTTAGGAGTACTCTGTCTCTGGCCAAGGGCTCATCATTACAGCATTTGAGGTTATGGTCCAGAAATCCAAATCCTGTTCTCAGGCACCATCTCCTTAATTAGCTGTTTTTCTCTTCCACTTAATCATTTTCTAGGAATGTTATACCGGAAGCATGCTTTGAGTAGAAATTGAACTAGATGATTTTTGAGGTCCCCTCCAACTCTGTGATTCAATGGTGATTTCTAAGGGAAAGATGATAGGGAAGGAAGCACAGGGGAAAGTAAAAAGAAGGATTTAAATAGAATGAAAAAAAGGAATATGAAGTGGGATACACATTAGCAAGAAAAGTAAAGTAACAAGATATGAGAAAGTTGAACTGTTTTTAAATTATGAGCAGAATGTTTTGCTGTGGAAAGACTGTACTCTGGATCTGGAATTAGAGGATGTGACTGTGAAGTGGCTCTGCCACTTATTACCTGTAAGACCGTAGGTAAGTTACTTTACCACTTCCAAGCCTCAGTTTCCCCTACTAGGCTAGATAACCTTTGAGGTTTCTTTTCACTCTAAATCCACGATGATATTTTGGAATTAATGTTTGTTGCCTGTTTTATTATTTTGAAATTCAAGTTATCAAATACTGGGTATTTTCAACCCTGGTCCTATCTTGCCAAGATTATCCATATAACTTCTTTTTCTCTTTCTTCATTCCTTTTCTTTGGATTTTCATTGATTTTTTTTCCCTTGAAACAACATTATTCTTTGTCCGATTTCCACTTGCAGATTCTTTTGATAAGAAGTTTTTGATTAAAAAAAACAAAAATTCCACTACTTACTCATGATGCTGTTCTAAGCAATGAGAATATTTTAGGGAAAGAGAAATATCTAAACTCTCCATTTAAATTTAATTATATCTAAGATGGGAGAGACAATCAGTAAATATTTATTTTATTTCTTTTAAATATAAATTTATTTATTTAACTTTTTACATTCATTTTCACAAAATTTTGGGTTCCAAATTTTCTCCCCATTTATCCCCTCCACCCACCCAAATACACCGAGCATTCTAATTTTCCCTGTCACCAATCTGCCCTCTCTTCTATCCTCCCTCCCTTCTCTTGTCCCCATCTTCTTTTTTCTCCTGTAGGGCCAGAAGACTTTCTATTCCCCATTAACTGTATTTCTTATTTCCTAGTAGCAAGAACAATACTCAACAGTTGTTCCTAAAACTTTGAGTTACAAATTCTCCCATCCCTCCCTCCCCACCCATTCCCTTTGGGAAGGCAGGCAATTCAATATAGGCCATATCTGTGTAGTTTTGCAAATGACTTCCCTGATAGTTGTGTTGTGTAAGACTAACTGTATTTCCCTCCATCCTATCTTGCCCCCCATTGTTTCTATTCTGTCTTTTGATCTTGTCCCTCCCCGAGTGTTGACTTCAAATTGCTCCCTCCTCCCATTGCCCTCCCTTCCATCATCCCCCCCCACCCTGCTTATCTCCTTCTCCCCCACTTTCCTGTATTGTAAGATAGGTTTTCATACCAAAATGAGCGTGCATTTTATTCCTTCCTTTAGTCAAACATGATGAGGGTAAACTTCTTGTTTTTTTCTCAGCTCTCCTCTTTTCCCTCCACTAAAAAGTCTCCTACTTGCCTCTTGAATGAGATATAAATTACCCCATTCCATTTTACCCTCGTTCCTCCCACTACATTTCTCTCTCACCATTTACCTTAATTTCTTTTAAGATATGGTCCCATCCTATTCAATTCACTCTGTTCTCTCTGTCTCTGTATGTGTGTGCATGTGTGTATGTGTGTGCATGCACATGTGTACATGTGTGAGTGCGTGTGTGTGTGTGTATGTGTGTGTGTGGTCCCACCAACTACCCAAATACTGAAATGTTTTAAGAGTTACAAATATTGTCTTTCCATGTAGGAATGTAAACAGTTCCCCTTTGGTAAGTCCCTTATGACTTCTCTTTGCTGTTTACTTTTTCGTGCTTCTTCTCATTCTTGTGTTTGAAAGTCAAATTTTCTTTTCAGCTCTGGTCTTTTCATCAAGAATGCTTGAAAGTCCTCTGTTTCATTGAAAGACCATATTTTCCCCTGAAGTATGATACTCAGTTTTGCTGGGTAGGTGATTCTTGGTTTGAGTCCTAGTTCCTTTGACTTCTGGAATATCCTATTCCACTCCCTTCAATCCCTTATTGTAGAAGCTGCTAGATCTTGTGTTATACTGATTGTATTTCCACAATACTGGAATTGTTTCTTTCTAGCTGCTTGCAATATTTTCTCCTTGACTTGGGAACTCTGGAATTTGGCCACAATGTTCCTAGGAGTTTCTCTTTTTGGATCTCTTTCAGGAGGTGATTGGTGGATTCTTTCAATATTCATTTTGCCCCCTGGTTCTAGAACATCAGGGCAGTTTTACTTGATAATTTCATGGAAGATGATGTCTAGGCTCTTTTTTTGATCATGGCTTTCAGGTAGTCCCATAATTTTTAAATTGTCTCTCCTGGATCTATTTTCCAGGTCAGTTGTTTTTCCCATGAGATATTTCACATTCTCTTCAATTTTTTCATTCTTTTGGGGTTTTTTGGTGATTTCTTGGTTTCTCAGAAAGTCATTAGTCTCTATCTGTTCCATTTTCATTTTGAGAGAACTATTTTCTTCAGTGAGCTTTTGAACCTCTTTTTCCATTTGGCTAATTCTGCTTTTGAAAGCATTCTTCTCCTCATTGGCTTTTTGAACCTCTTTTCCCAATTGAGTGAGCCTATTTTTCAAGGTGTTATTTTCTTTAGCATTTTTTTGGATCTCCTTTACCAAGGTATTGACCCGTTTTTCATGCTTTTCTTGCATCTCTCTCATTTCTCTTCCCAGTTTTTCCTCCACCTGTCTAACTTGCTTTTCAAAATCCTTTTTGAGCTCTTCCATGGCCTGAGCCCACCAGACATCCCCCTGGGATGTCTGGGATACTGAGGCCCCAACCTCCACATCTTTCCCTGATGGCAAGCATTGTACTTCCTCATCAGAAATGAAAGGAGGAAGTAACATCTGTTCCCCAAGAAAGTAGCTCTCTATGGTCTTATTTTTCTTCCCTTTTCTGGGCATTTTCCCAGCCAGTTACTTGACTTCTGAGATTCCTCTGCACCCCTGCCTAGATCTGCCCAGCTAGTGCTTCGGGTCTGAGATTCAAATGCTGTTCCCCAGCCTAAGGGCTTTCTGTGGCGGGTGCAGCTGCTATTCAATGTGAGCTTAAGTTCTGTTGCTTGGGTGGAGGCAGGGCCACCTCTCAGGCTCAGTTCCCTCAGGGGTTTATGCGTGAGACCTTCAACAATGCAGCCGTTGCCTGCTTGGGGAGTCCACTGCCGCTGCCTCTGCCTCCGCTGCCTCTGCTGCTCCCTCTGCCTCTGCCTCTCAAGGGGGCCCAAGTCACAGAGACACCCCGCTCCCCTCTCAGCCAGCCCAGAAGTCTCTCTCACTGACCTGTAGCACCTGTGGGTGGAGGGACCTTCGCGGCTGCCGGATATTCCGTTCCTGAAGTCTGCTCAGATCTGCTCCTCTGGGGCTGCACGGCCAGGGCAGCGCAGGGGTGGGTTCCATGTCTGGAGCATGACAGACCTTTGGGGTCAGCTTTCCAGGGCTCTCTGGTACAGAAATCTCTTCCACTGTGTTTCTGCGCGGCTTGCTGTGCTCCAGAATTTGTGAGGAGTTCTTTTTACAGAAAATTTATGGGCTGTGGGTTCGGAGCTAGCATACATGAGTCTTTCTACTCCGCCATCTTGGCTCCTCCCCTCAGTAAATATTTATTAGCCTTCTATCATGTGCCAGAAACTGTGCGAAGCACTAGGGATACAGAGAAAGGCAAAATATAGTCCCTGCCCACGGAGACCTTACAATCTAATCATAATAGAGAGTAATAACAGAGGCAAATGCCTTTCCTGGAGCCACTGAGCAGTAGTTTTGGAAGGAAGACAAATCAGGGAGGAGGAAAGACTCAATGACTTTTCAAAGGTACTGTTGTGGTCTTTGTTGGGTTTGCTTTTCATTCTTGAAGAGGACCATGACATCAAGATGACATGACTTGCAGTTGACTTTGTTTTGAGTGAGGGAGGGCTGTGTAAGGTCACCAACCTCACTTTCTTCTCCTGAGCCATCTGGGTCCAGTGGCCTGATATTCATCAGGATGACTGGGGATGACTCAGGATGCAATGGGAGACCCTGGCCCTTTCAGGCTAAGGTCTTATCACATTCTCACTTTGAGTGAAATATACCCATTCAATGAATAGGCTTGTTTACATAGTTACTCAAGGGATGGCCCCTTTAATAAAAAAAAATCAAACTGGGAGGGGATATATAGATGTGTATATATTTATATAATAAGATTATATATACTTTTTTTACATTTTATAATCTAAACATTTCTCTATTTTTCAAACAAATGTTCCCCCTCATGTATATTTAAAAGTCACTTGGGAATTGGCTATAAAGTAATTAATGTAAAATTAATATCATGAAGTCCAAAGTGTGACCTTCTTTAAAATATATTAGAATAGCAGACTTCTTGAAAAGAAACTCAGCCTCCTAGGTCTGCATTCCACTTCTGATTGATCATATTGGTATTGTGTCAGATTTTTCTGGAATATATAGGGTGGCATATTTCTATTAGAGAAATAGCTCTTTCTTTCTTTGATGCCTTTGGTTTTTGGATGATTAATCTGGTACTGATGACCTTTGTTCTTTCTTATCCTCTTGCCTAATCTGGGGAGTGTCTGGATAGCCCAGATAGGCTTCTGATGAAAGCCAGATTGAAACTCTGGCAAAGTGGTAATAAATGACTCAGGGGAAAGATTGGTTGGCAGTCCTTCCTCTTTGCTGCTAGCTGGTATTAATACCATGGTTATGAAGTCGGACAAAGGGTACAGGCTTTTCTGCTGCCTGGTAAACACATCAGCTCTCAAGAGCCCATCTTAATGGTTTCCTAGGGATTCACTGAAGGGAAGCCATTTTTGGCAGAGACTTCAGATGAACTTTTCTGTTGACCTCTTCTTGCTTTTGCAAAGGTAACACTTGGCTCATCTTGGAAAGAAAACCCTATGGAACCTTAAATATAAATGAGATTTGAATTGTTCTGGATTAAAGTAACCTTTCTAAAATGGTCCACCATTGGTATTCCGTGAGAGGGGTAACAGAGCAGTAGTCTCAAAAAGTGGAGGCTTTTGCATGATCTTCAGTGCTCTGTGGTCAGCTAATCAGTGAGTGGGACTGTAAGTTATATCCCCTCCTCCTCTCAACAGCCAATGTAGGATTTGTCTCCAACACAACCATATCTATGCTCAACATTCCTCCATTCTGCCTTTTCTGCTCTGCAATCTCTCAACCTTCTCCTTCTAAACTAAAGGTTCTAAACATTTTTTTGTATGACATGGATTCCCCTGGTGGTCAGGTGACACCTAGGGATCCCTTCTCAGATTAACATTTTTTAAATGCATAAAATGAAATACATAGGATTACAAAGGAAACCAATTATATTGAAATACAGTTATCAAAATTTTTTTTTACAAAATACCTCCGTAGACCCCAGGTTAAGAACCTTTCTCCTGAGCCTAAAGTTGTCCCCTTAGGGAAATTATAGTCTGCAATCAAACCTGACTCAGGTACCCGAAGAAACAGCTTTGTTGGTACCATTAAGAAATTCTCTAGGCCTCTCTTCTCTTCTTCTAAGGATTTCTAACAAGTGTGAAAAGTCACTGAGAGAGCTTCTAGATAAAAAATGTTTGGAGATTGCTGACTTAGAGAAATGATGATTTTAATGCACTCATGTTCTTTTTATATGGTTGGATACTCACCATTAGTCACTGGACCTTTCCATTTGTTTCAATCAGCCTTGCGATATAACCTTGAAAGTGTACTTCTCTTGGACCCATAAACCATGGAGAAGTAGAATTATTTCTATTTATGCCTGGAGACTTCTCTTTGGAAAAGTCTTTGATTCATATGATTCCAGTCTAATGAATCTCTGCTTTGCCTTTCTTTGAATGTCCTGCTCAGGGAAAGCGAATGTGGAGGGTATCAACAAACACTTTCTCATCACTTTTGTAAAAATAATAGAACTGCTGCACTTAATCTCAGTGTCATTTTAGCCACAAAAAGATTAAACCTTGCATAAACTAGAAGTTTCATCAACAGAATAGGAGCTTGGGATATAAATACATTCCAATTTGATTTAAATTCTTCTTAAAAATGTATTTTGTTTTCTGAGATGATCCAACATCAGTAATGCCAAGCTTTAATGGTAAACTTATTTTTTCCTGAGGGTTACCTATCCAGGTTCTATCAGCAAATTGGATGCCTTCTCGCTTCCGCCAGTGGTCCAAACTAAGGAAAGCTTTTGGACAGTAAGCTAGGTTAACACTTTAAAAAGATTTTGACTGTATTTAAGAATAATTTCTATACCTTTTGCCTATCATCAGAAGTCCCTTGAAAGAATCATTAATATTTTTCTTGTCGTAGAAACTGGAGATGCATCAGAGGATCTGAAAGTCCTTCTTATAAACACCAGTAATTGCTCTGAAGTGTATCACGTCTTGTCATTTGTTAACAACAGGAAAGGAAATTTGGAGTTAAAACCAGCAACTTAGTAATTAATAATTGAATATAAAGACGAATAAATTGGACATCACTCTTACTACAAAGTATGGTAGGGTAGGAATCATTAGTCTGAGATTCAATTCCGACTTCATTAGTTAACTATGTGACTACGGGCAAACCTCAAGTCACTTTAAATTATTGAACTTCAGTTTCATCATCTGTAAATTGAAAGTGACAACACTTTACTAGCCGCCTCACAGGTTTCTTGTGGGGAAAGTGCTTTGTAAACCTCACAGCTCTACAGAATTATAACCTTACCAGTGATTTCTAAGCAAGTGAAGACACATCCTTAGGTTGAATGATCACAATTTATATACTGTTTATAGGAATTCCATTGCATTCATTTTGTCTAACACACATCTTAACATTCATCTGTGTCACTCTGTAAAAATAAAGTTGTAAATGTAGTGGGCAATTCCCTCAGTTTGAGATAATTGAATCAATTAGCTCTCAACACTGACTTGGCTTATTCTTCCTTTAAGGTGTTTATATGCCAGGGATTTAGCCTGAAATTTGAGGAGAAGCTTTATTTGTTCAATGGCTTAGGCACATCATATAAAGCAGAGAAAGCTATAGTTTCTGGTCATGGTTCTTGGTTGCTTTTTTGTTTTGTTTTGTTTTTTCACCTGTGTGTGTGTGTGTGTGTGTGTGTGTGTAAACCTATGATTGCTTTGGTAAGGAAATTTTTGATGTTGAAACTCCTCCCACAGATAAACACTGGAACTTGTCAGCAATTTATAAGATGAGAGAAGAATTTAAATAACTTGCTCTTTATCACAGAGTATGCAAGAGATGAAATTTGACTTCAGGTCTCTCCAGAGGTCTTCTGGAGCTAGTTCATGCTGGTCTGTGAGAACCAATTGTTAAATTTTCAACGTGAGAATTTCTATCCCAGAAATCAGCAAATGTGATTTACTGTTTTGTTTGTTGTCTAAACCTAAGGAAGTGATGGAGGACATGTTAATAATGAGGATTAAATTTCAAAGTATGTCATACATTTTCAGAAAGGCTATTTTTTTTTTTTTTATGCAATCAGGATAAAGTGACTTGCTCAGGGTCTCACAGTTAAAAAGTGTCTGAGGTCAGATTTGAACTGAGATTCTTCTGATTCCAGACCTGGCCCTCTATCCACAGTGCTATCTAACTGCTCCTCAGTTAAACATTATTTATTATTAAAACACTAGCCAGTCTGCCTCTGGGTCTTCCTACATTTGACTAACTTATTTCTTAACTCCATATACTATGATCTGCTTTCTTCTCCTAGAAGCATTGTATTTCTCAAAAACCCTCTATAAGGCGCAGGATAAAGAACCAAGTCAGAGGACCATAGAATTTAGAGCTGGGATGGACTTTAGAGATGATCCTGTTGAACTCCTTTATTTTATATAGGAAGAAATTGGGGGCTAGTTTGTGGAGGTCACTTATACAAGATCACAAAGTTGGTAAGTTTGACATTCATTTTGCACCGATAGGATTTAGAGCTGGTGACCTCAGAGGAGGATCTAGTCCAGCTGCCTCACTTTGTAGATGGAGAAACTGAAGCCCAAAGAAATGAAACAACTCGCCCAATATCACTTGGTTGTTAGTACATCCAGGAGTCACACTCAAGTCTCTGAACTCTTGGTTCAACTTGCACTGGCGGAGTTCAAACACTAGCTTGAATTTTGGCCAGTCGTTGGATTTATTTCTCAAATAATGCCACAGTGGGATTTTGTGACCGCTTGCAATGTATTGATGTTATCATCAATACAAGCACCCACAAAATTGTGAAATCACATCCCTTGGGGCAACATTACTCAGGGTATACATATAATTATAAAAGATCTGTGGTTTCATCAGGGTGAGAACTGGGACCCGCCCACAGATCAGAGGCAGCCAATTAGTAGATAAAACTTCTCAGAGTTACTTCACCCAGTTTAAATCACTTGCCTGTGATCACATCGCTAGGTGTCAGAGGTAGGGTTTGAATTTGAATCTTCCTGATTCTAAGGTTAGCACTATCTGCTATGTTGTCCAGCCTCTCATCAACATATATAGATATTTAATATACCTATGTGGCAAGAAATCAGTGAAAGGTTTTAAAATTCATAAATCTGGAGCGCTGTCAGTGTCAAACAATTCTGCTATTAGCATAATAGTTAGGCATTGCCAACTGTAGAAAGATCATGAATAAAGATATTTGTGCTTCCCACACTACTTTCTTCAGAGAAAACAGAAATGATTAAACTCTGTACTTTTCCAAATTAAGTGTTCATTCTCAAAAAATTACTTTCAACCTGAGCTTTCTTTTCCAAATGTCACAGAAACGAGAATTTTCTTCAAATACATGCATTTCATTATCTCACAGAATGTAGCAGTGTAGCCACATTGAAGAATACATTCTCCCTTGGTCAGTCCACAAGTGGAGTACTATGTTAAATTTTGGAACTCATATTCGAGGAAAGACATGGACATGTAAAAGAACATCTTGAGAGAGGCTAACCAGGGAAAGAAGTTCCCCAAGTTCCTCTCACATCCCTTGCAGTTCTGACTGATTCTGATGCAGTTTATATCAATTACACAGAGGGATTTTAGCCTTAAATGCTCCAATAGCAATGCCAGGGATGTGACTTATGTCTTCAAAGGGGAATTGGCAGCCAAATGTTTGCTATAGAGATAAGGGACATTGTTATTAAGGTTGATTGTTATGTTTTTCTGTGCTTCAGGGTCCCCCTGTCTTATCATTAGAATTTTCTCTTTCTTGTTCTAGCTTCAAAGTAAAACAGGAGACAAGATACAAAAGTCAACATATCTGTCTCAAGGTATCATAATTGTTTGGTTCTCATACATAGGATTCAGACAGTTGGGAAGGGTCTAAGGAATTCATCTAGTTCAATCTCATCTTTCAGAGATGGAAACTGAGATTTAAAGGGAGGACTTCAATCTAGATCCTCTGACTCCAAAATAGCCTAAACTCATTGATTAGAAGAGATATATTTGATTTTTAAGACAAATATAGATGTTTTTCATTGGTTACCCAATGAACAATGAAAAGGCATATGGTGGATGTGTGGATGGGTTAAATAGAAGTGGCTTAAGGAAGAGCTATCTTTGCATCTTTCTATACATACATATACACATACATGTACCTATATGTACACTGGCATAAAATAATATATATGAATGTGTGTGTATGTATATATATATATATATACATATACACACACACATATATCAGTCCCATATGCCTCTATTAATGCAAATCCAATCTTGCTCTATAATTTAATAAACTAAGAAAACTGACTCAACAATGACAAATTAAGTAACATGTTCAGGGTCATATATGGCTAGCAGGTCAGAGATAGCTCTCCTTGACTATAAGGTTGACTTTCTCTTCACTAAGGTCTGTGCTGCCTCTTAAGAGAGATACATACATGACTAGAAAAGAAATGAACGGGCGACATAGTGAGAGTGAAGGGTATCTGATGACAGCTTGCTTTCTCCATAGTGTTTATACAATGTCAGGAGACCTAAGCTGCCAGCACCTTAGGTAGACCCTTGTGGAGAATTTATGAGCATCATGGATCAGGATTGCACAAGCTAGGGAGCCACACATAGGGGATCTGCATCATTGGAAGGAATGCCCATTATCACTAAGATCACAAATTCATTGAAGTATTGACGTTTTTCATGAGTGTGTGTCTTTATATTAAATTCAACTAAGCAGCACATAGTAAGTGTGTTAGACTAGGAATGAGAAGACCTGGGTTCTATTTTCTGCTCTTATAATTTAGCCTTGTGACCTTGGGAGTCACTGGACCTTTGTGAGCTGAAGTATCTTCATTGTAGGATCATGGGCCTGGAGAGGTTAAGTGATTTGCTCAAGGTCCCATGGATAGCGACAGAGGTGTGAATTTGAACACAGGTTTTCTGTATCTGGATGCTTCCCACTTTACTGCATGGCCTCTAAGTAACAAGGAAATGATGCCAATTGCCAATATTGTAGGGGGGATTGTAAAGATTGAGTGAAATAATGAATGTGAAATACACTTTAAAACTCTAGTAGCCAATGTTCACTACACTATGTCTATATTTATTTGTTTTTTAAGCTCACTAATTGGATTCATTGTGATTAACTCCATCCTTCACTGGCTCTTCCCATCCTTAGGCTGAATTTAGTCAAAGATCAGTGCTGCTTTAAGGTTTACAAAATTCCTTACAAATATCTCATTTTATCTTGGAACAGGTGCTATTATTGTCCACATTTTTACAGATAAAGAGGCAAATGGAGGGGTTTTTTTTAAAGTAACTTGTCCAGGAGCTGATGAATAATCTGCCACAATTAGTGAAACATTTGGTAAATACTTTAACTTTCTCCCTAAGCTTCAGCCTCTTCATTTCTGAAAGGACCGAGCTGGATTCAGTGGTCCCTGAGGTCCATTCTCACTGCCTAATAGTATTTCTGCTTTGTTATTGACAGCTGTGGTGTTTTTGTGACATGATAGGAGCCCCTCTCATTGTGAATGCGTTCTGAAAGGCCAGCAGTCCACAAATTCCAAACTGTCATAACAACCAGGAAGGTCAAGATGGGCATCCATGAAACATCACTCAAGGCCTAGCTGATTCACTGAAAGCAGTGTAAAGCCATGTAAGATTCTGGGACACAGTGGCCAGGCTAGGATCTAGGCGTACTTCATGGAATAGCTCTTGTATTGCAGATTGTTCGGGCTGCAGTCAGGAGACAGCAGCTGTGATGTCTTAGAGCACATGTTGGATCCGAAGTCAGGGGCCCTGGGTTTGAAGCTGGTGCTACTGTTTAATAGCTCTGTGACTTTGTCTAAGTAGCTTCCCCTCTCTGGGCCTCAATTTCATCTGTAAAATGAAAGAAGGGGGTGATCTCTAAGCCTCATTCCAAATATAAAATTCTATGGTCCTATTTGCCCTGTTTCATAATCCAAATCTTAAAGAGTTTAAACCAGTATTATGTCATTATGAGAGTGATTTCTGTATTCTCACCTCTTCCTGTGATTGTAAAATAAGCATTGCCAGAATAGAACTAGATTTTAGGCCCTATAATTGCCATCGGATAACAATGAGAATCATGTGACCAGATCAAGCCCTACTTCCTTCCCCTGAAATTTCCTGTACTACTTTTGAAGCTTATGGTCATAACTTGAGTTGGAAGGGGCCTTAGAAGGCATCTAATGTAGCCCCTCAGATGAGGAAACTGAGGCTTAGAGAAGGTAGTGACTTGCCCAAAGTCATGTAGATTGTGAAAGAGCTGGAATTGCAATGAGTCCTCTGCCAACACTTGAATAGAGATCTCATCATTGCCAGACAATAAGCTTCTAGAGCAAAGAACCACAGGATGAAAGCTAAAAGGGACCTTAGCAGTGACCAACTCAAGGAGCACATCATAGGTCAGAGAGATGAAGCGACTTTTCCAAAAATCATACACGTGGAGCTAGCAGGGTTGTCATTCAAACCCAGGTCCTCTGACTCCAAGATATGCAAAACTAGCTGATTAGAAGAGACAGTTCTTTTCTAATTCATGGCAATCTGTACACTCAGCTTCTAGCGAATATAAACTTGTGTTTGATTTGGTAGCATGAGTCTGACTCAGGAGTCAGAAATCCAATCCCAGTTCCTCCATTTCCTAGCTCTGCCCTCATAAACATACTCCCTTTGAGCCCATCATCTGCAACACAGGAATAACAATACCTCCATTACTTACAAGACCGTTGTCAGGATCAAATGAGATGCATTTAAAAGCTTTTCAAAGAAAGTGTTGCATATTTTGTATTGCTATACATTTTGTGTTGCTATATATATATCTCTGCTAGTACATAACTAGGTGGTGCTACGTGTTAGTCATCAGACTTTTTAAACTGCATCTACTTTGTCAGCATCTTTTTTGTTTGCATGAGATTATATGGTAGGGAAGTAAAGAGAGTGGTGGTAGGTAGACAGAATGTAATAGAACAGTTTAGAAAGAATACTGGCTTTGGAGCAAGAGGCCCTGGGTTCAGACTCCAACTCTGATACTTCCTACTTGTGACTTTGGCCTCAGTTTCCTCTACTGTAAAATAAAGGTATCTGACTAGATGAGTTCTAAAGTCCCTTCTGGATTTAGATCTATGATCCTATATAAAACAGAAATGATTTACCTTTATCTCTCTAAATAAATAAATACATGGAAAAAGGAAGGGGTGGAGGGAAAGGTTGAAGGAGATCATTTATTTAGATTGGAATGGCTACATCATCCTCATTTATGAGTTAATAGCACAATGCAGTTAGGAGGCAGATTACAAACGGACTCCAAAATAAAGAAGATTCCCAGTTAATAAACAACCCTGGAAACCTTAGTGTTACTAATCAGTGAGTTCATGGTCAAGGTAGGGTAAGTCATTCTAAGGTCAACTTTTCTTTGTCCAGAGAGAAAGCTTTATTTCATATAAACAACACCGATACTTGGATTCTAAAATTCACAGAGCATTACACTGAAGCTTATCTGGGGCTGGGGTTACATACAGTATTGTTTTTTATCTCACAAACTTAATTGAAGGTGCAGACAGTCTATATCCACATTTATTTTCTTTTTGTTGTTTCTTTGGCACATTTCCTGATTTTATTAAATACAAAAGTGGAGGTTAAAATGGACTGATACTGCAGAAACTTGATTATTTTGAACAACAGTGTAAATGCAGTTTTATGCTAAGTATTATTTACAAATCGAGGACAGTCAAAGCATGAACTTCCTTATGCTTTAGGAGAATGATTACCAGTAGAGCCGAACAGCTCCCTGGGGGAGAATAATGAGGAATAAAGGATGGAAGAGACTCCCCAGGGGTATTGCATATAAACATCGGACACTACTACGAAGCTCCTTCTCTGTGGAAATCCATCATAGGCACAGTCCTTTCCTGGTCCTTGTGGTTTGTTCAATCCAGGATATTTAGTAAAATACAACTTGGCCCTCTCATTCAGACTTGGGTGGATACAAAAAGACAAAGGGCTCTGGGATCTAAGAAGTAAGTAAGTTAAAAAACTGATCTACTCTGTGAGTGACTCTGTGGTATACTGTCTTATTGTCTTCTACAGAGCAGAGATGAGGGGATTTTTCTCTTTAGCAGCTAAGTTCTGGAAGTCCTAAAGCACTGGTTAGGCCACCTCTGGTCATCTCCATTCCCTCCATCTGTCATGGTGCTTATACATAGAGATGGTACAGTAAGAGCCAGACTGACTTCTGCCTTCTGTGCCCCCATGGAGAAATGCTCACATGCCATCCAAGCTTATTAACAGTGGCTTTGTAGTTGCTTTTGAGGAACAAAGAAAATATTTATTTCACATTGACAGTTCAATTCTGACCTCTGGCAGCTCTATGAAAAAAAAAATAAATACTTGTGTATAAGAGACTTCTTGATAATGAACATTGTGGTGGGGTTAATAGTTTTTAGGTTTCCAATACATTACTTTTAAGACACAAAACAAGACCACCACCACCCCTCCCCATCTTAAAATGTTTATTGCAGGACTCTGCTGGTATGTTTTCTTTCCAAAGTAATTTGCTTCAGACAAGTGCAAAATGAAAAATTTGGCACACTATCCAGTGGACTTTTGGATGCAGTATAATCTGCCAGAAAAAAAAAAAGGTGGTAAGCAAAAGAAAACATGTATCAAAGGAGAGTTCACATAGTCCTGGGCTCAGAATGGCAGAAGAGTAAATAAAAAAAGTGAAAAATTGAACTACGCCCCGAGAAAACTGAACGATCTTTGCTCAATTTTACGGCTGTGATTCCAACAGTCACTGGTTTACATGCTTCCAAATTCCATCAGTGATAATTTTTAAAAAATACAGATAATTCAACTTCTTTCTTAATCTCTCTACCCTCCCTTCTCTCTCTTCTTCTTCCTCTACTTTCTGGAGCAAGGGCTAAGCATCCAATATAGAAAGTAATCTGGAAGTCTGGGTATCAGGTTGGCTAATTGCTTTTCCCCCCTCTTAATTATGTTTTAGTTTGCTGAGAGATCTCTCTTGTGGTGATGTCCTGAAATGCTCCCAGCTCGGGGTACGAAAGGGGGTCTAGAACTGTGATGTTTGAGTAAATGAGATAGTGTCAGATTTGTCTATGGCAAAGCCTCCATTGACATAAGATTTCTTGGTCTCTGAATCTTCGTTATCAAGTATCGTGGATTCCAAGGCAAAGGGATTCACAATGTTGACTTCAGATGTGACGTCCATCTGCTCTAGCTCTTTTTTAGAAAGCTTCTCTACAATACCCGTTCCATATGCATCACCAAGAACGTTCACCATGGTCCTGAACCGATCCCTAGAGAAGAGAGAACCCTTGGATTAGATAGATTTTTTTTTTTGGTTTTATCTCAATTTGAAGAATGTGAAAGGACACTGAACTATTCAGTTTCCACTCAAGCTAACAAATCAGAGAATTTCAGTTGGAACAAATCTCAATGGCCATTTGGTTCAACTCATGCCTAAGAAAGGATTCGCTCTACAGAGTACCTGATAAGGAGTTATCTTTTGTTTGAAGGCCATGAATGACAGGGAACACATTATCTCCTGAAGAAGGTCAATTCATTTTGGGACAATCTCTTATTGTTCAAATAAAATTATTCTCTCCAAAATTATTAATGATCTCATAATTGTCTTAATTCTCCATGATCCCTCTGAAGCTTTCAAAACTGCTCATCACCTCCTATCTCCTCTCTCGATTTGATGACACAGCTCTTTTGTTTCCCCTACTTCTCCAGCTCTCAGCCTCAGGCACTATGACCCTTTCAAATACCCATTTGCAATATTTGTCAACTCTGACCCCTCATTTTTCCTCATTCCACATATCGAATCAAATGCCAAATCTTGTCCATTTGACTTCCATATTCATCTCATACAACCCCTTCTTTCCATCACACAATTACCATTTTCATTCAGACCCTCATCACCACACCTAAACCATTGTTATAACCTTTTAATTGGTCTCCCCACCTTAATTCTCTCTTTACTCAGATCCATACTATACTTGTTCAGCCATTTCAGTTGTGTCTGACTCTTCTTGAGTTTTTCTTGGCAAAGATTCTGGAGTGGTTTGCCATTTCCTTCTCCAGCCAATTTTATAGATGAAGAAACTGATATAATCAGAATTAAGTGACTTAATTCTGTGTCCATCTAGTTAAGTGTCCAAGGCCAGATTTGAACTCAAAGATGAGTCTTCCTAATTCCAGGCCTGATACTCTATCCATGGTCCCACTCTATCCATAGCTGCCCCTACTTTGTATATGGCTATACATATAATGTGTTGTCTGTCTCTCTTTTCCTCTTCCCCCTCCCCACTTAAGATTGTAAGCTCCATGAATTTAGCACCTATTCCTTCTTCTCTTTTTTCTTTATGTATCCAGTACCTGGGACAGTGCACATAAAAATATTTAGCAAATATTTGTGGATTAACTGATTGGAGCTAAAGTATAAGGGTACATACGGAAGTTGAGAATTAGGCCAATAGACTTAGTTGCTGAAACACACTGAAGTCATGGCATCTCAACAAAGCTGTGACTAAAGGTAGGTAACGGCGTACTCTACAAGGTGCAAGAGGGATACTTTTCAACACTAAAAAGATAAATACACACCATTATAATGCTAGAAAGCTGTACACTATGATATTTACACTTACATAAACTGAGGTTCCAAGAGATAAGTTGCCTCACCTGTGCTCATATTTAATTCCCATGTGTTCTAATGTTGACTTAAAGCACAGTTCCCAAATCTTGCTTGGCATGTGTTAACACCCAGTCTTGGCTCTGCTCCCTAATCCCCACCCACTCAAAAAATGAAATAAAAAAATTTACTAGGTCAAGACCAGCTTTCCCACAATTGAACCCAGGCATCCCAAATACTAACTCCAGTGTTCTTTCTACTATATCAATATAGTGCTGATGAGATAAAATGAAGACCATATACAAAATGCAATTAATTTAATGTGAGAAGAATAAGAACCAGTCAGATTTTATTTTTGAACACTGACTCCATCTTGGGTTACTACATGTATTCTCCATTTTGTTGTTTTTCTGGTAGATTTTATGTTTTATACTTGCAGTGGATATAATTAATCTTTTCACTTTATAGAGGACCCCAAAACCTATTCATACCTCTCTCAACTGGATCAAAATCTACTCCCCACCCCAACTTGGAAAGTCCATTTTCCTCCAATTAGAAATTTGATTACATTATTTTGTATTCTGATTAGTTATTTTAGCTGTAATTAAATGGACTTATTTAATTTGAGGGGGGGTATAAAAATCTGCTTTACTTTGTATTCAGGGTTTTTGAACTAACTGGGGAGTTCACACTGACCCATCCTTTTGCATGCCTACCTAATAATTCATCTGTGCTTAGATTGTTTCATTACTTAGTATTAATTACCCATTACAGTGGCCAATATCAAAGCTGGCATATAAAGGCTAGACCTTTATCCACTGATCAGTAAACATCAGCCTACTATGTGCTACGGCTTGGAGATACAAATACAAATATGAAATACCTCAAGGAGTTACACTCTACTGGGGAACACAACATACACACATGTAAGTAATTAAAAAATAGGTTAAAGTAAAAAGAATTTTATTTGGGGGGTAGGGGGAAGGGGAGGAGAAAAGAGTCATGCCAGTTCTTTAAATACTTGGAAATTAGAATGATGAAAGGCCTTTTGTTAGAAGTGCCTCCTGGGAACATTTTACACAGTAACAACAACATTGTACTGTGATCAACTATGATAGACTTAGTCCTTCGAAATGCAATGATCTAAGACAATTTCAAAAGACTCATGATGGAGAATTCTATCCACATCCTGAGAAAGAACTATGGAGTCCGAATGCAGATCGAAGCATACTATTCTCTCTTTCTTTCTTTTTTATCATTTTTCCTTTTTGCTCTGATTCCTTCTTTCACAACATGACTAATGTGGAAATATGTTTAACATTGTAAACTATGTCCCATTGCTTGCCATCTTGGAGAGGGGGAGGAGAGAAGGGAAGGAGAAAAAAATTGAGGATTCAAAATCTTATAAAAGTGAATGTTGAAAACTATACATGTAATTGGAAAAAAGATAATGTATTAAGTAGAAAAAAAAAGAAAAGAAAAAAATAGTGTCTCCTGGGCTGAGTTTTGAAAGAAGCAAGGAATCCTAAGGAGTACAGGTAAGGAGAGCATATATTCCGGGAATGGCACATAGCTTGTCCAAAGGTATGACAATGAGAGATGGAAAATCATGCACGAGGAAAAGTAAATGAGCCAGTTTGGCTGGAGAACAGAGTGTGTGAAGGGGAGCAGTATATAATAAGTCTGGAAAGAGAAGCTGGAGCTGGATTGTAAAGGGTTTAAATGCCAAATAGAAGCGTCTGTTTTTAATTGGAGAGGCAAAAGAGCCATTGGAGCTTTTGAAGTAGGAGAGACACCAGGTCAGAACTGTCCAGTAAGAATATCACTGGTGGCTGTGTGCAGAATGGATTAGAGTGTGGAGATACTTGCCAAAGGGAGACCAACTCGGTGCCTGTTGGCACAGTCCAGGGAGAGGTGATAAGGGCTGAACCTCACATGAATGGCGAGAAAGGGATGATGTGAGAAGTGCTGTCAAAGCAGAATAGAAAAGGCTTGGCATTTGTTTCTTAGAGGAAACAGGAGGTTTTAGGGCTTTCACAGAATCAGACTTCAGTAGTAAAGGGGAAAGGGGAAGAGGGAGAGAAGGGAAGAAGGGGATGGGAGGGAAGAGGTAGAGGGGAAAGAAGGAAAGGTGGGCAGAGGGAGAGAGGAAGGGAGAGAAGGAAAGGGGGAGAGGTAGGGAGGGAAAGGGAGAGGTAAAGGAAAGGGGGAGAGGTAGGGAGGGAAAGGGAGAGGTAAAGGAAAGGGGGAGAGGTAGGGAGGGAAAGGGAGAGGTAAAGGGAAGGGAGGGAAGAGGTAGAGGGAGGGAAGGAAAAGGGAAGGGGAAAGAAAGAAAGGTGGCAGCGGGAGGAAGGGTGGGAAGGAAAGGAGGAGAGGGAGGGAGCTCAGAAGATATCTGGGCCAATCCATACCCAAACACGAAGCCTCAGGATGACATACTCGACAAGTGGAAAACCTCCAGGAAAGGGGAATGCATCGGCCCAAGGGGAAAGCTTTTCTATTTTTGTACAGTTCTGACTGGTAGAACATTTTTCCTGACATCAAGCCTAGAGCCACCTCTTTGCCACTTCCATCCATCATTCCTAGCTCTACTGTCTGACGAGATGGACAGGAGGAGGAAAGAGACATGCCAGTCCTTTGAATACTTGGAGACAGAAAAGCAAAGAAGAGATAGAATGGGGTAAATTATCTCACATAAACAAGTCAAGAAAAAGCTTTTTTACAGTTAAGAGGACGCTGGAGGAGATGAAAGGGAGTGAGAAAACCTTACATTCATCAGAATGGCTCAAAGGAGGAATAAGATGCATACTCAATTGTGTATAGAAATCTATCTTACCCTACAGGAAAATAGGAGGGAAAAGGGATAAGAGAAGGGGGGCAGTGGTAAGGGAGGGCAGATTGGGAGAGGGCATAATCAGAAGCAAAACACTTTTGAAAGGAGACAGGGTGAAAGGAGAGAGGATAAACAGGAGGGGAAACAGGATGGAGGGAACTATAGTTAGCAATAATAACTGAAAATTTTTTGAAGCAGGTTTCCCTGATAAAGGCCTCATTTCTCAAACATATACAGAATGGAGTCAAATTTATAAAAATAAGAGCCATTCCTCAATTGATAAACGATAAAAAGATATGAACAGTTTTCAGATGAAGTAATCAATGCTCTCTATAGCCATATGGAAAAAAATGTTCTAACTCAAGATTGATTGGAGAAATGCAAATTAAAACAATTCTGAGGCACTACCTCACACCTACATTGATCAATAGACAAAAAACAAAATGAGAAATGTTGGAGGGATATGGGAAAAATGAGACATTAATGCACTGTTGGTGGAGTTGTGGACTGATTCAACCATTCTGTAGAGCAATTTGGAACTATATTTAAAGGACTGTAAAACCATGCATACCCTTTGATCTAGGTCTGTATCCCAAAAAAGATAAAAAACTAAAAGGCTCAGTGTGTACAAAAATATTTATAGCAGCTCTTTTCTGGTGGCAAGAACTAGAAATTTAGGAAAATGTTCATCAATTGGGGAATGGCTGAAGAAAATGTGTCATGTGATTATGATGAAATACTATCGTGCTGCAAGAAACGATGAGCAGAATGCTCTCAGAAAAACATGAAAAGATTTACATGAGCTGATACAAATCAAAATGTACTGCGTAAAAAGTAACAGCAGTATTTTAAGATGATCAGCTGTGAATGACTTCGCTATTTTCAGCAACATAATGATCCAAGACGACCCTGAAGGATTTATGATGAAAAATTCTATCCATCCCCAGAGAAAGAACTGCTGGTGTCTGAACAGAGATTGAAGCACACTTTTTTCTTGTAGGCTTTTTTTGTGGTCTGTGTTTTTTTTTTCTCACAGCATGACTATTATGAAAATATTTTGCATAACTACACATGTATTATCTACATCAAATTGCTTGCCTTCTCAATGAGGGGGTAGAGAGGAAGGGAGAGAATTTGGAACTCATAAAAATGAATTTTAAAAATTGTTTTTACAAGTAACTGGGGGAAAATAAAATACTAAAGTTTTTTTTAAAGGATTAAAAAAAAATACTTGAAGACAGCTATCACACCCTAAGTTTTCTCTTTTCCAAGTTAAACACACTCAGTTTATTCAAGGAATTTGAATCCTCAGAGAGTGACAAATCTTGAAACTTCACAGAAAAGTGAATGACTGACTGCCAACAGTCAGACAAAGCCCCGTTCTTGTGAAGACTGCAGGTAGATTGAATTTGTTTATGCTCACAAATAATGTATTTATGCCCAATCTAGACGGTGCCAACCCTGGACATAGAGCATGTTGTCAATGATCGATTGACCCTCCTCTGGGTCAATTGGCAGCTTTCTGTCTTTAGATATTTCAGAAATGAATGCCATGGGTAATAAGTGGGACAAGCAAGAGAGAGATTGACTAGGTTCTGGAATCAAAAGATCTAGGTTCAAATCCTGCCTCTGATCTTTACTACTAGGCTTAAATTTTCTTATCTATAAAATGATCAGTCTGCAATTAATGTCAAGTCAAGTCAAAAAACATTTATTAAACCCTTGCTATATGCTAGGCATTGTGCTAAGCACACAATACTAAAACAAGCAGAAGGAAAAACAGTCCTTACCCTTAGAGAGATTACATTCTGATGAGAGAAGATAATGCACAAAAATTAATGGCTTGAAGAGTCTTTTCTAGTGCTAGACTTCTGATCCCATAAGTTGTTTTTCAGTCATGGCCAACTCTTTATGACCCCATTTGGGTTTTTTGGCAAAGATACTGGAGTGGTTTGCCATTTCCTTCTCCAGCTCATTTTATAGATGAGGAAACTGAGGCAAACAGGGTTAAGTGATTTCCCCAGAGTCACACAGTGTCTGAGGCTAGATTTGAACTCAGGAAGATAACTCTTCCTGACTCCAGACCTGGCATTCTATCCACTGTGCCACCTAGCTGCCCATATTCCTTATAGGATACTGTAAAACACATCCCTTCCCTGTGGTGACCTGGCTAGTTCTAGCTCAATCTCTGAGGCTGCCAAAGAGATGGAAACATGACTGGTACGGAGCTTTGTATTGTAGCATTCCCATAAGAGAGTTTAGCCTCCCACTGAATTATTCAGGGTCCCTCAGCCTCTTGTAGGAATGTTTGTAGAAGAGGCAGTTGCTGGATCATGGAAAGAGTGTTAGATTTAGAGGCAAAAGCCCTGAGTTGTGTCCTGCCTTTGCTATACAATATGTGATCATGTGCAAGACCCTTCCCTTTTCAAGGACTCAGTTTCCTCTTCTATAAAATGAAGGAATTGAACTAGAGTCCAATGTCATGAAGCAGATAGAACACTGCATTTGTAACCAGAAGACCAGGATTTGGATTCCTGCTCTGCTACATGCCACCCATGTGACCTCATGGTTAAGTCATTTGTCCTTTCTGTGCCTCAGTTTCCTCATCAATAAAATGAAAGAGTTGGACTAGAAGATCTCTAAGGTCCCTTTTATGCTGTATATCCTATGATGTACAAACTTTAAACTTCAAACTTTAAAATGTTATGATCAATAAGTGGGCTAAGGTCTGAGACTGAGTAGGAGAGGCACCTTGGGGATAGATGTGAGACCATGGATAGTCACTAATCTCCTACTATCTGTCTTTTTGCCCCTGCCCAATATCTAATCTTGGGCATAGCCATATCTGATGAGAAATGGTGATACTATTTATGGGCATTTTAAAATCAACACTCATCTTTATTATGATGAGTTAATCTTTAAGCACCTTATCAGGTAGCCTGGTCAGAAAGAAATAAAGATAGCAGCACATGGCTCCTTGGGCCCTCTAGAAAGAGAATGGCCATAGGCATGTTTGGATAAACTTGTCCTCTCACCCTCTTATGGGCAATGAGATTGTTATAGTTTCAAGTCAGAAAAGTGCAACTCACAAAAGCCAGTCGACAGCGATGATGAGGGTGACGTCTTCAGCCGGCAGTCCAACAGCACTCAGTACGATGACCATGGTGACTAGCCCTGCCTGGGGCACTCCCGCAGCTCCAATGCTGGCAGCTGTTGCTGTGACACTATGGCCAAAACATAAACACAAGAAACAGAGTTAGAAACGTAATCTTCCTTTTAAGGCCCTGTCTTACACCTGACTGTTGTTTCAACTTCTTTCCCAAATCAAACCGAGAAAAGTTCATGACTAGTAACTCTGTGTGTGACTCTGTGGGGGCATAGGAAGAAGGATTAGACCCTTCCTCTGCCCTGAGGAGCTTATGATCTAGTAGGGGAAATAAGGCAAGTGGCATGAATACCTACAGTGCAAGGCAGAATATAGGTAGAGAAAAGTTCTAGAGCAGAGCGAAATAACATCTTACATGTTCAGTCATGTCCAACTCTTTGTAACCCCATTTGGGGTTTTCTTGGCAAAGGTACTAGAGTGATTCGCCTTTTCCTTCTCCAGATCCTTTTATAGATGAAGAAACTAAGGCTTAAGTGGGTTAAGTGACTTGCCCAGGGTCACACATCTAGTAAGATTTGTCAGAGGCCAGATTTGAATTCATGAAGAGGAGTCTTCCTGACTTCAGGCCCCACATTCTAGCTGCCACCTAGCTGCCCTGAAAGCTACATAGATTAACCGTAAAGGAATTTGGTAATTAGTGTTCCTCTCCCCCCCAAAAAATACAATTGTATCCACAGACCTTACTTAGCACATAAGAACTGTTTAATAAATATTTTCATTCATTGGTTCATTTGGTAAAGTTCACAAAATACTTTCCTAGTAACTCTATTAGGTAGTGAATTACCCATATTATCCCTAATTTATAAATGAACAAAAAGGCTTAGGGACATGAATTTTATCTTGCCATGCAGCTAGGGGAGAGGAAGAATGGTTTGAGAACATCATAAGACTTACCTATAAAGTGACCTTTGAGTTCCTGCATTAGTAAACAGCTGCTAATTCTACCCAGAGTACAGAATTGTTTACTTAGTGGTAAGTAATGAAAGTAACTACAAGAGATAGGATAGAGTGAATGAAAGAAGGTCAAAGACAGATCATTGGAAGACAGTCACATTATGAAGAAAGGAAAAGAATGCAAAAGAAATACAGATATAGAAAAAGGATGGTAAGAGAAATAGGAGGGGAATCCCCAAAGCACAAGGTTGCAGAAGTCATGGATAAGAAAGTGTTCAAAGAAAGGGAAGCAACCTCATGTAAAATGCTGCAAGACAGTGAGGATGGAGAAAGTCAATTGGGTTTGGTTATGGGAAAGTCATTAGTAATCCTAAAAAACAGAAATCATAATAAAAATAATAACAAGGTTATTTATAAAACACTTAAAAGTTTACAAAGAACCTTATGATTATTACCTAACTTAATCTTCATTGCAGTCCTGGGAAGTAGACAGTATTATTCTCTCCATTTCACAAAGAAGGTAACTGAGGCAGATGGGCTAAGTTACTTTCCCAGGATGACACAACTAGTAATTGTATGAATCTATATTTGAACTCAGGTCTTCCTGACTCCAAGTTCAGTGCTCTATCCATGGAGAATTTCAGAGTTAAAACATAGGCCTACAGACTATTTAAATGAACCTTTACTTGATGGAGAAGCTCTTCTGTGTCATATCCAACAAGCAATCACATCCAGACTTTACTTAAAGGCTTCTAGTAGGATTTCCCCTCATTCAATTTCTGCTCTCTGGAACAAGGCCTGATAA
The DNA here is from genome assembly GCA_023548195.1 of Bettongia penicillata ogilbyi. Taxonomy (NCBI): domain Eukaryota; kingdom Metazoa; phylum Chordata; class Mammalia; order Diprotodontia; family Potoroidae; genus Bettongia; species Bettongia penicillata. Next base: position 426,635 of record JAJHZJ010000612.1, read on the forward strand.
ATCAGATTCCTCTTCCATCTGACTTGAAGACATCTAGCTGGCTTCCCCTTCTATAGGCTCAATATGACCACTTTCCCCCGCAAATGGATCCTCCTACAGCGTGTTTCAGAGGGCCCTCAATATTCTTGCCAGTCAGTCAACCAGGATTGATTAAGTACCTAGTATGTGTCAGGCACTGTTATTAAGCACTGCAGATGATCCATAGAAAGGCAAAATTCCCTGCTCACAGTCTAATTGAGGTATCTTTTGTCTTGTCAATAACATTCCTAAATGTGGCTCCTGGGACTGAATATAACATTCTAGATGTGGTCTGGCAAATAGATCGATAACTTCTTCCTCCTGGATAATCTCCCTCTCAGGGCAGCCTGAGGTCTTGGTAACTTATTTTGGCTGCCATCTAGTACTACTGACCCATGTCGAGTTACTCTGCAGCCTCCTAATTCACTGCTTTTCACCCTCAAGCTCCCTTTTAGAGGAAAGCCACACCTCACCCATTTCACATCTATAAAGTTGATGTTTTAAAGCCAAGTTTAGATTTTACAGAGGGTAGCTAGGTGGTTAAGTAGATAGAGTGCTGGAACTGGAGTCAGGGATATCTGAGTTCAAAGCTGGCCTCAGATACTGACTAGCTATTTGAAAACTGGGTAAGTCACAACCTCTGCCTGCCTCAGTTTCCTCATTTGTAAAATAGAGATAAAAGCACCTACCTTCCAGTGTTGTTGTGAAGATAAAAGTAGGATAATACTTGTAAAGTGTTTTGCAAACCTTAAATCACTATATACATGCTAGCTATTGTTAGTACATTAGTATTGTCATACCTTATTAGACCCCACTCACTGTTTAAGCCTACACAGATCTTTTTGGAGTTTGGCTCTGTTAATCAATGTGTTTATTATCCCAAAGTGTGATAAGTACACCTTTGATTAAAGTATTTAATAGCATAGGAAAGAAGGTAGATGCCTAGGTGTATCAACCCATTAACTGCTCCCCACTCTCCTAATTAGTGAGTGCCTCACATAGATCATAGTATACTCTAGGTAGTCTCATCCGCGTTTCACTTGACTCTCTGGCCATATTCTCCAGTCATCTTGCCCCAGATCAATACCACCATTGTTATAGAGAAGGGTGTGTCAACATATTCCACTATAACTATACTAACCATCCCTGTACCTTTCCAAAACATGTGCTGACACTTTTGTTAGAAAGTAAGCTTCTTGAGGGCAGGAAGCATTGTATCTGCATCCCTGATGCCTATCTCAAGGCTTGATACATAGCAAATACTTAATAAATGCTTTTTTATTCATTCATCAGTTTTGCCAGTTCCGAATCCACCCATTTTTCCATCCTGTTCATAAAATCAGACACCATCAAAAATGCGTGACTGAAATATCAAAAAAGCATATCTACAGCATTTCTCAGTCTACCACATAGACTATTCTTTCTAGAAATTTGGCTAAAAAGAGAAAAGATGTGAGCCTGAGTAAGATCACAAGGTGACTTTTTTAAAGGATAAAAGAGATCTGGAAATGTATTTGACCCAATAGCAACGGAACCAGTGAGAAAGAATGAATATTAACATGAGAATTTGTTTTTGGTTGGACTCAGAGATTCCTAAGTCTGAGGTAGAGAACTGTATCCCCAAATTATCTCCCTTTCAAACCACAGTCTTCACATACATCAAATGACCAGGCATTTGACATTTCATTTCCACCTAGCTCTTCTCAGGTGAAATCCTCTCCACTTCTGAACTTTCAGTGGTATAGTGTGATAGAATGAGAACACAGCCAGGAGCTGTGGGTTTGAACCCTGGCTCTTACACTAAGCCATGTAACCATGGACCGATTATTTAACCTCTTGAGTTCCCTTTCATCTCTAAAGTGGGTTAAGACAATCATTTTTAATCTACCTACTTCCATATGGCTCTTGCAGGGAAAGTATGAACCTTAAAAAGTTTTGCAATGATGTTGTTTTTGTATTCTTGAGGCACTTTCCACACACAAATCTACAGCATGAGTCACAAAATTTCAAGAGTGCTGCCAACACTGCACACCCTGGGCTCTGGTCTGCTTCAGTTTCAACGGTTTCCTAATTCCTGGTAGGTAGGTGATTTACATTGAATCTGTAACAGTACTGCTCTGCCAAAGCAGGTGGTTTTGTGGCCACAACGGCATATTAGACCGCTTTGTTTAATGAGCAGGAAGTCATGATATATCACGAATTAATAATTTTCTGCAGACTGAGGTTGGATATGGAACTGAGAGAGTACATGTAGTCAAGGAGGATTCTAACTTTCAACTCACTCCTGTTCCTACAAAGTCCAGACATGCCACTTCCTTTGGCCCCAAACTCAACACCTTTAAGGAATTTGTGAGACTTCGCTGCAATTTACCTTTAACTCAGAGGGATTTTTTTTTTAAGTAGAAGCAAACAAAACTTTTCAGAGTACTTTTTTTGACAACCTCGGGTTCTGTTTTTAAGAGTGGGGGCACTCAGGGATCTGGAATTTAATTCTAGTTAATAAACATTTACCAAGATAGAGCCCTTAGGCATCTGAAGAGCACTGTACATTGGAAGACATACAAAGATATTATCTTTGGATATTATCACTAGTTTAGATTGAATCTTAGATAAAATTGTACTTGGGCAGAATTTATAGTTATTTCACAATACTATGGCACACAATGATTTTCAGAAGGGCCAAGTCCTGTGATATCAAAAGTGATTTTGCTTATGCCTCCATGAGGACCTTAACTGTCCAATGGTCAGGATCATAGCATTAGAGCTAGAAGGGAGGGAGGAAGGAGAGAAGCAAAGAATAGAAAAAAGTAAAGAAAGAGAGAAGGAAGGAAGGAAGGAAATTAGCATTCATTAAGGATCTATTATATGGCTTGGCACTGTGCTAAGCACTTTGCAAATCTTTTCTCATTAGATCCTCATAATAACTCAGGGAAGTGGGTACAATTATGACCTGCACTTTAAACTTGAAGAAAAGGGTCACACAGCAACATAAATGCCTCAGTTCAGATTTGAACTCAGATCTTCCTGACTCTAGCCCCAGTACACTCTCTACTATGCATCATGACCTTAGAGTTGTCTAGTCAAACCTCCTTACTTTATAGAGGAGAAAACCAAGGCCAAGAAGAAATAAATGACTCCCCCAAAGGGACAGAGTTGAACTCAAGCTTTCTTGACTCCAAGACTCTATCATGTCACCTAGCTGCCTTAAGAGATGACAGAGTATCTAGAAGGGGAAGGGAAAAATTCAATTCAGGAAGCATTATTAAGCACCTACTACAAGCAAGGTAAATGAAATAAGATTCTAGAGAGGACAAGGAGCTCCCAGGTGTAGGCAGCAATGATTTTTTAAAAACAATTACTATAGGACTAACATATTATTATTGGACTAGGGGCTAGTGGCTGAGGGGGGCGTAAGTGTATGGCTTGAGTATAATGAATAAATGTGTGTGTATCTTGGTGCTTTGAATCTAGGCACAAGGTCTACTTTAGTAGTCAGGGTAAAAAATCAGAAGTACCAAAAAGTATAGAACCAAGGTGAGGAAGGAGCACCTGCAGTGAAAATGACAGATGTTCAGAAATAGGCACTTTACTTAGCTACCTTATGAAAGATCAGATTTGGAGTCAGCACTTAGGTTTAAGTCCTGCCACATAAGTTATATGATCACACACAGGGCCTCAGTTTCTCATCTGTCATGCCCTCTTGAAATCCAGTTCAAAGAGTGCTGGGCTTGGAGTCAGCAAGATTCATCATCTTGAGTTCAAATCTGGCCTCAGACACATTAGCTGTGTGACCCAGGGCAAGTCACTTAACTCCGATTCATCTGTAAAATGAGTTAAAGAAGAAAATGGCACAGCATTCCTATAGTTTTGCCAAGAAAATTCCAAATGTGTTCATGAAGAGTCAGATAAAACTGAAAAAGGACTGAAAACAACAAACCAAGATGGCTGGGAAGAGGAAGGAGATGTTCAACTTGGTTTTCTATCAAAAAGTTCAAGTCTACTACAGAGCAGAGTTGGGGGATTGTTCTAATATTGGTAGAACATGGGACATACCCTAGATTGTCATGAAGCTTTTAGGTCAATTCTACTCTGAACTCAATACAGAGGATACCTTTGGATCGAACTGCAATGGCTGTGGTTTTGAGTTTAAGGGTTCCGATATATGTACCTTTGGTTATTCCTGGGGAATGAGGCTGTGCAGTCAAAGGACATAATCTTTTACTAGAGAATATTCAAAACTTTGAACTATCTTCATAGTTGCTTTATAGGGAGCCTACTAGTAATAGCGATGAACATTCATGTGACACCCTCACCCCACCTTATGGTGATTATCTTTCCAATGTCCAGATCCAAGTCATTGAGTTGTGCAATGAACACTGCAGCAACTGCTTCATAGAGGGCAGTTCCATCCATGTTGATTGTTGCACCAACAGGCAGAACGAATCTGGTGATTCTTTTGTCCACTCGGTTCTTTTCTTCTGCACAGCGAAAGGTAACAGGTAGTGTTGCTGAGCTGAACAAGAAAAAGGGAAACCAGTTCACAGCTGTGGAATGCCCACCCTGTACCCCTTGAATATTGAAGCTTTTCCTTCTAGAAGGCTAACCTTAAAGAGTATAAAGTATTAAATCTATCTTTCAGTAATTCTAGAAAACAAAATTCAGAGTGCTAATCGTACCTCCTACAAATACAATAAAACCCTTAAAAATTGTTTCATATTAGGAAAGGGGAAAACATTTAGTGAGAGAAGAAATATATTACCAGGCAGAGACACCAAGATACTACCAAGAGACACCGATACTATCATTTCTCAGTCTAAAGGTTATCTCTGAAACCATGGCATTTTTGCATCTACCATTACAAAACAGAGGAAGGGACAGACAAAGACAAAATTCAGAAGGGCCCTTTGGCCTCATTTGTTACTAGGAAAACAAAGTATCTTTATTTACCTGGAAGAGATCATGAGGGCTGTGAGTAGTGCCTGTGCCATCCCCATGGCAAATCGGAAAGGGTTCTTTCTTACAACTAGAAAGTAGATGAGTGGGAGGATTACGATGGAATGTATGGCAAGCCTGCAAACAAAGAGAAACAGTTTTATAGATAATAATGGTGGTGGGAGGAGTACCAACAATAATGGTGGTGGGAGGAGTACCAACTTTTGCTGGGATAATAGGTCCATCAAAGCATTAAAGTGTTTTGAATATGTGTGTGTGTGTGTGTGTGTCTGTTTATGTGTATATAGCCAGAATTATGATTTTACTGATGTGGGAAACTCTTGGTGTATAAAACTCCTTCCATTACTGTAGTTCAGCAATTTATAACTTAAAGTTTTAAAGATTTACCTGAAAACACTTAGAAGTTAATTGATTTTTCCCAAGGACACATACCTACTGTGTGTCAGAGACAGTATTTGAACCCAGGTCATGTTGACTCCAGGCTAATTTATCAGTACAAAGTACAAATATATCCTTATATCTATTATAGAAACTCTATACTTTAAGTAAACATTTTCACATACCTTATCTCATCTGATCACCATAACAACCTTGCAGGTTGGGTACCTCTCCACCTCCCCCAATCCCTGTTTCATGGATTAGCAAACTTAGATATGGAGGTTAAGTGACTTCCACAAGGTCACATGGCTGGTTAGTGGCAAGAACCAAGACTAAGGGCCTAGAACTTCCTGGCTACTTTTTCTACTACCACATATTTATCACCCAGACAGACATAGTCATAAAAGCCTGAGGAAGACTTCAGGCTCTCAGGCATTCTCTGCTTTTCAGTGTCATATTTTGAGACTCTTTTCTTTCTGTCCCACTCTCTAGGCTAGAATCTAGCTCGCTCCAAAGAAAGTATCCCCATTTCAGCTAAAATATTGGAATTATACAATAGAGGGACACAGAAGATACAGGGAAAGAAATTAGCAAATGATATACATGGAACAGAGTGATAATTTAAAGCCTGTAGCCTTTTAAAGTAAATCCTGGCTTGAGCAAGGCTGAAATCAGTTGGAGAGTTCTGGATGTAGTCATTAGATCTGAAGGCAGAGTTCTTAGCTCATGCCTGAGAACTTGAGGTTTATAATAATGATAATGATGATGATGATGAAGAAGAATTGCGGTTAGAGCTTCCAGAGAGAAGAGTAGGGGATGGAGGGTTAGCCTCGGAGTTAAGAAGAGCTGTCATCTTTTCCTTTCTCTGTTACATATTAGTTGCATGACTGCACATGAGCAAATCATTGTACTCCAGGCAGTTCTGTGAGTTGGAGATTGGGTTCTGATCTGAACTGGCAGATAGATGTTTGTTATACACTAAACAATCCCTATATTAATGAATCACAGGTCCAGGAAAAAAAATTTAAAAATATCTTCTGAGAAATAGTTCGATTGGATAGTGAATGGCATTGATCTTGGAGTCAGGAAGACTCAAGTTCAAATCCTGCCTCAGACACTTATTAACTGTGTGACCCTGAGAAGTTGTAACCTTTCTTAGCCTAAATTTCCTCATGTACAAAATGAAGAAAACAATACTAATTCACAGGATTGTTGCAGGAATCAAATGAGAACATGTATGTTATGCGCTTTGCAAAAAAAAAGTGTTATATATATATGCTAATTTTTTCTTCTTTTGGGCAACTAGGTGGTACAGTGGATAGAACATGAAGCCTAGAGTCAGGAAGACTCATCTTTCTGAGTTCCAACCTGACCTCAGACACTTACTAGCTGTGTGACCCTGGGTAAGTTACTTAACCCCGTTTGCCTCAGTTTCCTCATATGTAAAATGAGCTAGAGAAGAAAATGGCAAACCACTCGAGAGTCTTTGCCAAGAAAACCCCAAATGGGATCTGAAGAATTGGAAGTGTCTGAATTGACTGAACAACAAAGTTGTTTTTTCTATATCAATTTTAAGTTCTTAGCCTTTTTTGTGACACGGACCCTTTGGCTATCTGGGGACCCCACAAATGCACATCTTCTTAGAAGTGTTTTTGAATGTGAAAAAAATACATAGAATCACAAAGGAGACAAAATATATTGCAACAGTTGTCAAGATTTTTTTTAAATTCAGGGACTCTAGGCTAAGAATTTCTCAAAATAGCTCTGTGAGGTAGGCAGTTATACATAATATCCCCATTTCACAGAGGAGGAACTTGAGATTCCAAGAGTTGGAGTGACTTATGGAAGGTTGGGGACCATCCCTCAGTAAAATATAGCAAGAGCAGCGATCATCAGAGCCAAATTAGGACTTAGCTTGCATATATATCATAGAATGGTAGAGCTGGAAGAGACCTTAAAGGCTATTTGTTCCAAACTCCTCTTTTATGGATGGGGAATCTGAATGATGGAGGGAGAGGTAAATGACTCACCAAAAGCCTTAAAGCTAAAATAGTGGCATTTGTGCCAATCTGAAAAGGTTTCTATTTCTTATTGAGCAAGAAGGATCACAGAGTAGAGATTACAAGCAACCTCAAGAAATGATCAAAAGGAAAGTTGTATGACTTAGCCTTTCACTCAAAGACTTATTTATCCGGAGTGAAGATGTACAGGATACAATGTGTGCCCTAATGAGAGGAGACGCTGGCTCTTCAGAGTCAGGAGATAGGTTTGGACAGGTCCTTGCTGTATAGGGATTGGGATTGGACCTGTAATTTCCTTGACAGATCTGAGGTTAGGAACCTCTCTCTACCAACGCAGGTTAGCACCTTCTTTGTAATTTACAGACTTAAGGATTGTCCAGAGCACTTGAGTGTTTAAGTGACTGGTCTCAGGGGCATGGGCCAGCATGTATCAGTGGAGGGACTGAGACAGTTCTTCCTACATCGGAGGTCAGTTGTTTATCCCCAATATAGGGGTGAGGCTCAAATCTATACATAGCCTTCTAGGTCCTCAAGTTTGGCCCTTATTCAAACTTCGCAGAATAAATCCTTTTATTAAGGTGATTTGTTCCGTAAAACTTGGACTTAGTCAAAAGGCTGCACCCAAGGACCTAGAAGGCCACAGGTTTCCCACCCCCGTGGGCCTATACCATGTTGGTTCTCTCAATATGTGACATTGGGTACATCATTTAGCCACTCTTGAGCCTCAGTTACCTCATCTTGAAAATGGAGATGTAAATGACCTCAGTGGGTTATTGTGGAGATAATGCTTTTGCCAACTTTGAAGACTACAGAGTATGAACTAGCTTTACTGGCATGGCAGGTATAATAACCGAGGGAGTATTACAGGCTTTAGAAACACAACTAAGCCCTACAAGGCATTCGGATAGCCAAGCGATGCCAGTATCAAGAGAAGTATTTTCTTATAATGTTCCTAAAACCTACAGGATGTTCTCAGAGAATGATTTCTGAGCAACTGGTAGGCCTGGAGCGATAAAGTCTGGTACAGCTCATTCTCCCCAAAGGCAGCAATTAGCACAGCATAATCCATTTCCAATTTAGCAATTAAAGAGCAGATCCAGAATTTGCTTATCTCAGAACTTTCTCTTTATAAATAGCCAAAAAAGCTGATTAAAAATAATAAGAAGAGTTCATAGGATCTAGAACTAGATAGGCTCGGTGAGATCATCTGGTCCAAGACCCTCATTTGGCAGATGAGGGAAGCTGAGAACAAAGGAAGTGTGAAATGACTTCCACAAGGTCAACCAAGGTCATTCCTGAATATAAGTTTAGCACGCTCTCTGTTGCTATATACCATTTGGACTTGCTGAAGATCATCCGGCAGTAAGCAGCAGTGGCTACTCTAGTCAGGTCCTGCAA
>JAJHZJ010000612.1:440402-667902 GCA_023548195.1 Bettongia penicillata ogilbyi
CTGAACAATTTGCATGGTAGCATCATTGAGTGCGTTGAAGAAGTCCACCAGAACTTGGCCCTTTTCTCCCATTTTCCCGATGACAATCCCAAACACAAGACAAAAGATGATCAGGCCCAGGACGTTGATGCCATCGGAGTAGGAGCCCACTACTTTGTATTCTTTCGTTTTGTTCTGTGCAACAAAGCCAAGAAAATATCAGCAAATGATAAAGATACAGCTGGCTTGCACAATCTCTGACATGACGTGATATTGCCTCAAGAAACGTCTCAGTGTGAATGGACTCACTCATCCACTCAGCATGGAAGATAGCAGTAAAAATTCTAGTAAGAATAAAAATAGCCTAAGGATTTTAAGGTTTGCATTATCTCATTTGGTCTTTGGTAGGCGGGTACTACTATTATCCCCATTTTACAGGTGAGGAAACTGAGACTGAGAGAGGTTAACTGACTTGCTCAGGGTCACACAATAAGTGTCTGAGGCAGGATTTGAACTCAGATCTCCTTGGCTCCCAAATCCATGCTAGGTTAGGCCCACCTATCTGCCTTGAATGGTGTCACAATGGTTAAAATCCATAAACAGCAAAATTCTAAAATTTCTAACATATAATTATATTTTCATGAAGCAACAGGAGTTGGGGGTGGGGGGGAATATACCAGACTACAATGCTGTAATGGAATACAACCCAAGAAGCTCATGGAACTTGGGTCAAATTCAATAAAAGATATTAATTTTAGACGATTGGTGGAAGGGGACAGGGAAAGGAATAAGCATTTCAAGAATACCTACTAAGGGCCAGGCCCTGTGCTAAGCACTTCTTACAAAAGTCTCATCTGATTGGTGTTGGAACATCCTTCTACATCCACAAGTGGCTTGAAGTTGTGGAATGTTACACATAACGTCAGGTGTGATTGCTCTATCAAATGCTTTTGTATCTATTTGACTTAACTTTGATTTCGTTTTTGTTACAAGAGGGGAAGGTATGGGAGTTATCACTGAGGATTATTAGGAAATGACTCAAGCATGAAGCATAAAACATGAATTGCTTACAACTCTAGACTTGTAATGGATGTCGGAGGTCATTTGGTCCAACCCACTTATTTTACAGAAGAGGCAGAGCTTCCAAGTCCAGCACTAGCTACAACTGATATTTTATGTAAAGTATACATATGGTACTCTGGATGTCTGAAGGAAGGAAAGTAGTTTCTGGATACCTGACTTTGGAGTCACAGGGTAGCCAAGATACTGGGACAATCTGGTTCAGATTAATGATGCACATTTCTTTAGTGTTTTGTCCTCTACAAACACTTTTAAAAACAATTCATTGTAGAGTTTGTACAGGATGTACAAGTGTTATCTTTGTCTTACAGTATAGGAAACTGAGGCTCGGGGTCAGTCACTTGCCCTGGGTCACATTTGGAGCTAGCACTGGAATTTAAGACATCTAATCCAGGAGCAATAATAAATAAATAACATTTCTATCTCCTACTCCCTCTAATTTCTCAACAGTTCTTTACTGGTAAAAGAGGGCAACTCATTGCAAAAAGAATAGTACTTTTGGAAGGGCAGTCACCATGGCAGCTGTTACGGATTCTCCTGTGGTGTTTGTCTCTGATTCACTGGAAGTCTTCACCTCCTCACGTTGGGTTTTGTACTGTGAATTGGAAAAAAGAAAGATTTCAAACTTGACTAAATGAGAATAAATGAAATTCTAGCCATAAGAATGAGCAGAGGTGGCAGCTATCATTGAACAAACAGGTGGGAGAGTTACCCAAAGAAAATCCTGCCTGAGCCAACAGTGTTCATGGTAATGACTACTTAAATTTCTGTGGTCTTTTGACTTTTACAAAGCATTTTCTTCACAGCAGTCCTATGAGATATATATGTAATGCACTTAGGACTATCTCCATTTTACAGAGGAGGAAACAGGCTCAGGCCCACTGTCACACAGCTTATAAAGTCAGATTGGAAAATAGGGAAGCACAAAAGGGTTGAAACTGAGACATGCTCTGAAGCCAATTTTGATTTCTGTTTTGAAGACTTTTTAATGATTATTTTGACAAATGTAGAAAAGAGCAGTTCAAAGGGTCAAAAATTTAAATAATAAGATAAAACTACTGAGTCCCACAACCTTCATTCAAAAAATGTTCTCCCTTTCAAAATTTCAAAGATTAAACTAGGAACAAATATACGGTATAATATTAAAATGGAGATTCAAATCCTAGTTGTAGAGATTTTTTTTTAATAGACTGAGTCCTAACCATTGAGAAATATAGTCATACAATTTATACTCCTGTCATGGTCTCTAACCTATTAACATGTATATTGTCAATGAAGATAAATGACACTATGTGAATTCTCTATAGTCGATTCGGTACATCCGCTCTCAGAGTCAGACTTTATAGAATCAAACAAGTGAAGGGTTGAAAATGACCTCAGCAACCATTAAGAACGAATTTCGAACAAAAAACCGCTCTACAACGTCTCTGAAGAGCGGTCATCTAACCTTCACTTGAAGAATTTTCCGACCAGGGAACCCATTATGCCCCAAGGGAGATCACTTTGAATAATGCTAGTTGTAGGTTTTGGTTTTTTTTGTTAAATTAACCTACAATCTGCCTATAACTTCCCTTTGGTTTTCAGTTTTGTCCTCAGTGGCCAGACATAACAAGTCATCCTTCTTCCTTGGGACAATCCTTCAAATACTCAATCACATCTGACATGTCTCTTCTCTCTCTTCCCCAATTCTTTTCTTCTCCAGGCCAAGCTAAACACCCCCAGTTCCTCTAGTATGGTTTCCAGTTCCTATGCTATCTTGCTCACCCTTCACTTAAAAGACCTTGTGTTTCAAGTCTGTGGCACATTGCACGTAGGTGAAAGGAGGACCCGAGGAGCAAATACATTAGGCATAAAGCTTTACTGTAACTGAATGAGGCACATGAGGAAATTCACAAATGATTACTGTGCTGAGTCTGCAAAGACACCTTTGGAAGAAGCACAGTTCCATGCTCCAGAGGTCAGCACGAAGCAATGTAATTGGCCATTTTGCTGGTGAACATAGACTGTTCTGTTCACTCAATCTATGCAAATGAATGCAGCAGTATGTAATGGGCCCAGCTGTATAAATGCAAAAATAAACAAGAGAACAAGGCTTGAAATGTATGGGGTGAATGGCCTGTTCAAACAATTTCCCAAAGAAAAGCTCAGCTCTGCTAAATGGGTAAGCAGAGTGCTTGGACTGAGTAAGACACTGTGAGGAAGACTGAATCGCTGGGATTGCACGAGATTTCCCAACATTGGAGGAAAAGAAAGATGGGAGGGAAAAGCTAACCAGTTCATTTTTTTTCTGTATTTTATATTATTATATATTAAGCTATTATACTTTTTCTAGATCTATATCTCTTAGTTCTTTATTTCATTGCACTGTTTCTTCAAAGAAGGAAAACTCTTCAGTGCTAAATCATAGTCCTCCAAGTTGAACTAGATGTCCAACTTCTTCCTGCTTAGATCTGTTGGGAGACAAAGAGGAATGAGGAGGGGCATAATACACACTTAGGTACTGTATCCCAATTTCTTAGCCGTGTGACTCATAGTGTAAAAATGAAGTTCCATTCCTGGAATGGACTGTGGGTTGGCACCCATAGAAATCCAGAGCATGGGAGCTCCCCTGCGGTTTGAAAACATCTCAAGAGTTCTCATCCATGGCCACATTTGGAGCTGGAATTTTGAAAGGGATATTTCCTGGACCATACCAGCACAAAACTAAATTTAATTGAGGGGAAGAGGAGGAAACCCAAGCCCAAAATAGTCATTAATATTACCTGCTGAAAACAGGCTTGGATGAGATTCTCAGGGAACATATTCCTGTTGGAGACATGGAACACTACGTTATGGCAAGAAGAATTTTATGTCTCTGTCTAATAAACTGATGAAGTTTAATTACATCTAAGTAGCATTTTTACAATTTAGAAATCATGCATTTGGATCATAGGGGTTCCCACTATCCCCACCTCATGGCACACTTTTTGGTATCTCCCTAGCTTCTTATCTGAAGACTTCAGCTCTCTATTGAATTTAGTTCAACAAGCATTATTTAAGTGCCCACTATGTGCCAAGCACTGGGGATACAAAAACAAAAATGAAACAGGCCCTGTCCTCAGAGACCTTATGTTCCACTGGTCTATCATGTATACATGTTGTATTATTGTCTGTACATGTACATCCCCAAAGAAAATGCAAGATCTTTGAGATTAGGAACTGTTTCGTATTTTTCTTTGTATTCTCAATTCTTAACACAAGTACCTGACACAATGGGCATTTAATAAATCAGAGTTCTCTTAAAGACATTTAGAAGCTACAGATATGGGCTTCTTAGACCTGCTGGGAGAGAAAGAGATGTCTGTAGAAGAGGAAAGAGATGTGACGAGAGAAATTTACCTACTTTGGAAGCATCATTTTGGCTTATAGCTCAATGTATCAATTATCAGTGATACCTACTGCACTCAGTGGAGTAGGCTTATAGCTCAATGTATGATACGTACCTACTGCACTCAGTGGAGTAGGCTCATTCTCTTCATTATAAATCTTTGAAAGAAGGCATGATTTTGTTGGTTCATTTCCTAAATGAAATTGACATTGTGCACTCCCCGCATACTTCCTTGAAGCATGACAGTCACTTACCTGATCAGGTCTAACATGGCATCCACTGTAGTGACTTGAGGGGTGGTGCCTGTCCTGTCAAACTCGTCAGCTTTCTGGGACACACCAGGCTGGATGCTCACTACCAGTATGATACCTGTGACCAATGAGAAATCCCATATCAGAGTCACAATCTTTTAGGATGTTTGGAACTCCCAAGGGTAACTCTGAAACTCTAGCCTGTGTGTCCTGTATTGGGCCTGTAGGAAAGATAAATGCTGGGGATCTTAAATTACAAGCCAAACTAAGAGGTGGCTTTTATTTCAAGGGTCAAAAATTTCCAGTAGCTGCCTAAACTTTGGGTCCCGTTTAAAAGAGTAACCAGATGGCATTAATTCCATCTTTGAAAAAAACTTGTGTTGCTTGGCTTCTACCTCCCAAATGCTTCTGGAAGCACCTGCTGACAAGACAATTCCTTTTCTCCTCCTTGGCCCACGAAGCTAGATTTAGCAGGTGGGAGCATGAATCATTTTCCTTTCCAGGAAGCTCTTTCAAGAAGGTGGCTCGAATTGTGTGATGTTGGCAGCAGAAAGAAAAAAAATGCTTATCAAGTGCTGTGTGAAACTTCATTAATTCAGATTGTACTAATTTTGTCTTTGGGGTATTCAGATGCAGACTGGGCTTGTTTGCCATATTCTTTGATTCTTATTTCTCTTACAATCTAAAGATGATACTGTATTTTTGCTAAGGAAAGTAAAGGCATAAACATGTCTGCAGAAGAGAAAAGATGGAGAGAAATTTGCAGACTTTAGAACCACTGGCATACAATTTAATGTATCAGTTATCAATGGTTTTTATCTATTTGTTAATCAGAATTGTCTCAGAGATTTATCCACATGGTCCTCTGAGTTGATCCCCTCCTCTCTTCTCACAATGGAAATCCCTATAATTTCGACATTCATTAATCTCTATTGACAACATTTATGGTTAATGGCTCAGATCAGCATGAATATACAAATTATATAGCCATATATTTTTCATGTTTTGAAAAATAGCAAAAATATAAATGGTTAGACTTGGTACATTAAACAATCTACTAAAGTTCAGATCTCCCTTTTAATATCATATATTGCTTCTCTTGAAGCTATGGCAATCAATCAAGGCACTAAGGATACAAAGAAAAAATTACTTCCTTTAAGTTGATATGATATGGGGGAAATATATACACATTTAAACATATACTAAATAAACATATGAATACAAGGTAATTGTTAGGGGGAAGGCATTCTTGGCACTAAGGATATAAAGGAAAAAGCCCATTACTTCCTTTAAGTCGATATGATATCAGGGGAGATGTATACACATTTAAATATATAGTAAATAAACATATGAATACAAGGTAATTGTTAGGGGGAAGGCATTCTTGGTACTAAGGATACAAAGGAAAAAGCCCATTACTTCCTTTAAGTTGATATGCTATCAGGGGAGATATATACACATTTAAACATATGGTAAATAAACATATGAATACAAGGTAATTGTTAAGGGGAGAAACTAGCTGGGGTAAGGACAGGGTAAAGGAAAGGCCTCATGTATTTGGTGATGCTTGAGCAAAGGTTTGAAGGAAACTAGAGATTCAAAAGGTTGAAGATGAGGAGGGAATGGTAAGGAGGTAGTATGATACTACAGAACCTCAAAAGGTCTGTGCATACATTTCATACACAGGTTTCATTAGACTACCAAAGAGGTATGTGACTCAAAAAGGTAAGAATCAGAGGACCTGACTCTTTCCACCTCTAACATTTATTACCTGTGTGAAAAGTTGTCACTTCCTGTTGCCCCAGTTTCATCTTTGGTAAAATGAGAGGTTTAGACTAAATGGGAAGGTGTTTTTTAGCTCCAGATCTATGACCCTATGAATAAGAGTCTTCTTCCTCGTTCTGTCATGGAAGTGGCCTTGAAGGTATCTATCAAAGTGGAAAGGTTTTGAGTACAAGTCAAGTGATGAACTTGGATCTTTGTTCAAGGACAAACCCAGCTACACAGAGAATCTTGTCACCAGAATCAAGCCACAGCAACTTAAGGAACTGCCTTATGAAGTGTAGGGGAGGGTTGGGTCTATACTGGTGGAGAAAGTCCTCCCATACAGATGAAATCACAGACCTCAAATACTGAATCACAGGAGGAATTGCGCTCCCCTTCTGAAGCAGCTCCCACCTCTCTAGAACTTAATTCTCTATTTGTGCCCCAAACTCCGAGGTGTTTAGAACACTTTAAAGATGGAATTAAGGGGCAGCTACATGGCATAGTGGATAGAGCCCCAGTCCTGGAGTCAAGAGGACCCAAATCAGGTCCGGCTGGATGCCTCCTTGGTAACACTTTACTAATTGCCAACTCTTACTGATGAATCTACACACTAGGTATTAAAGTGCATTTCCCTGAAGTTGTTTCATGATTATCCTCAGTGGTGCATCCAGGAGTAGATTACCTGAGTTCTTGGCTTTTCTTCCATCCCCAATTTGGCTAACAAAGTATAAAATGATTGCCTTATTTTTGTCTCTGCCCTGGGAGGCCCTATTGAGCAGGGCAATAGCTAAAGGTCAGAAAACAATTCAATTCTTTTGGCCAAGAGATTTCCCATAGAAATGCAATCGCGAGTTTTATGCTTGATAATAAAGATAAGCCCAACTCCTTTCAAGGTATTATCAAATCACAGTTGTATAAAGTAAGAAAGCTACAAGCTATAGTTGGACATACAAGACCAAGAGTTTACCTAGAACAACAGCAAAGACCGTAGTGCAGAAATAATATACAACAGCTCGTAATCCGATTTTCCCAGAGACATTGGAATCCAGAGCAGCGACACCTGGAAATATTTTAAAAAATTATGTTTTTAGAAATTCAATTTCTGGTTATTGAGCACCTAATATAATCTTCAAGGTGTGAAGGGAAGAGGATGAGAGAAGCTTTGTTCATCCGTTAGGGAGTGAGCCTAACCCTGAAGATTTGGAATGTGATGATATTATGGGCAACGACGAGAAAAACACTTTAGTTAAAGGATCACAGGAGGTCTTTATAGATCTCCAGCACAGTACAATCCTTCTCTCTGAGATTAATTCCAATTCACCCTATACACACGGTACCCCAAATTTAAATTACTAAAGCTAATACAGACACACCCTATGTATCTTTTATGTACAGTTAGTTACATGTTATCTTCCCCCATTTGATTCTGAGCTCCATGAGGGCAGGGAGTATTTGGTCTTTCTTTACATCTCCAGCTCTTAGTATAGATCCTGGAACACAGGAGATGCTTGATAAATCACTTCTTAGGTGATGCAATGATTAGAGCACTAGGTTTGGAGTCATGAAGATGAGTTAAAATCCTGGCTTAGATGCCTACTGGCTATATTAAGTCACTTGAAACCTCTATTTGCCTCAGTCTCCTCATCTCTAAAATGGAGATAATAGTACCTATCTCCCAAGGTTGTGGAGATAACTGCAAAGCCCTTGGCCCATTGTCTGGTACACAGAAGGTGCAATATAAATGTTAGCTATTATTATTACCGCCATCATCATCATCATCACCATTATTGTTATTGTAACAGTGAAGTCTCAGTAGGTGAAACTGGGGTTTTTGGCTACTGATGAAATGATAAGATTTCTACCCCTCAAAGGATAACCTAGAATGCCAAGTGTAGTTGCATTGGGGTGAGCCTGGGGTAAACAATACTCTCTCCTTTTTAGAGTCAAATGAATGCTCCCCTTCTACAATGACTGGTTTTGCAGGGAGTATAGGACAAAATGACAACCAAATGGAGACCAGACAAGTAGGGGAATTTTGAGCTTAATTCTCTATTTGTGCCCTATAACCCTTTAAAGATGGAATTAAGGGGCAGCTACATGGCATAGTGGAATAGAGACCCAGCTCTGAATTCAAGGACCTAAGTTCCAATCTGACCTCAGACACTTAATAGCTGTGTGGTCCTGGGCAAGTCACTTAACCCTGATTGCCTTATCTCCCCGTTCCAAATTCCCCATTCCCATTTCCAAAAAAAAGAATTAGGAGAAAGCAACATGGTGTGATGAAAGGAGTAAAAGTCAGAGGATACGGATTTGAGTCCTACCTCTGTTAATTGCTTTCTGCATGACTTTGGGTAAGTCACTCTATCTTTGCCAAGTCTCAATTTCCTCATCTGTCAAATTGAGGGAGCAGACTACTCCCTAGAATTTCTTCTGCAAATGTTATTTATGAAGCACCTGAAACTAGACTCCTTAAAAGAAAAAAGACCCATTCATATAGACAGTTGGAAGATGGGGTATCGTGGATTTTCTTTGTCTAACACAAGATTTGGCACATAGTGAACGCTTAATGAACTTTTGATTGTTTGCTTGAGTACTTTAAAGCAATTAATATGAATAGTTTTGAGGAATACAAAAAATATGGAAAGACCTTTATGAAATAATGCAAAGCAAAAAAAGGCAGAAACAAGTGTGTAAAGGAATACACCAGGAAAAGGTTCATATGAGGAAATGAGAAAGAATGGACAAAGTATTCCAATGGGGATTAGTAGAAGGGATTGAAAAGAGTTATATTTGAAACAATGAAAGTAATTGATTTAAATATAAACTGTTATTTAGCAAGTAAAATCTTTTTATATTGGGGTTTCATGTTGTTTCTGACAAAATATTTAATTTTTTAATTAAAAAAGAAAACTAGCAAAAATATGATTTGACTGTGATGATCTTTTTTATAAACCTTTCCTTAAAATAACAAAGTATATTTTTCTCAATTTGTTCTACAATCAGATATTAGGAACCACAACAGAAAAGGAAAGAGCTATGCTCTAATGGAGCAGGTAGGTGGCACAGTGGCTAGAACACCAGACTTAGAGGCAGCTCTGTGAGTTCAAATCTAGCCTTAGACACATATTAGCTGTGTGACCCTGGGCAAATCACTTAACACTGTTTGCCTTAATTTCCTCATCTGTAAAAGGAACTGGAGAAGATAATGACAAACTCCCCCAGTATTTTTGCCAAGAAAAACCCAAATGGCATCACAAAGAGTCAGATTGAAAATGACTAAATAACCATATGCTTTAGTAGTTATCTTTATCAATGATGATGCAATTGAGCTTTAACTCCTATACTCTAGCATCCTCGATTTCACTGATGTGAAAAACTGTACAGATTGAACCCCCAGTAAGAACTTAGTAGATACTCTTCAAATATTGCTATAACTTCCCTTCAACCCTCCTCCGCTTCCCCAAATTAAAATCACTTTACATCCAACTTGATGGCAAGCCCTCTAAACTTGTGGACAATAGGTCTACAATGTGAAATTAGTCCTAGATTGAAGTCTTTTTGTCTTGATAGAACCAGAGTTTGTACTCCTTTGTCATAGCCTTCAAAAACCTTTGTCACAAGGAAACATCCAAGACTTAATGTGTTTCTTTTAACCATTTATAAATGAGATAATATTTTAAGGTATTTAGCACAGTCTGGCCTATAGTAGGCATCTAATACATGTGTGCCCCCATCTTTTATCTTTTTTACAAAACATTGAGTTTTGTTAACTTGTCTCTTGTTTGTTGCATGTAGTGATTAGCTCTGGACTCATTCAGAATTCTAAGGAGACTCCTGAGGGGATTAGGGTACCTTTCTCTGATGCTCTTGACACATGCCCCATTAGCTACTGGAGTTAACTACAGTTGTAGAGGGCTAATACTGATTAGAAACATAGTTGGATATGTCTGTTTCATACCAATCTCACGTTTATTTTATTTGGAAAGAATGACTTTGAAGTTTGTGTCCCTGCCAAACAGGGACTAGTCAGGAGGTATGGAATTCTTCTCCTGAAAACCCCATGCTAATTTCCAAAGCACATGACTACATGACATTTATTGAACTTCAGCAGCAAAGAAAATCCACTCTGGCCTGCTGCTCTAGGAAGTAACTGCTTAAGCCATTTCCACCCTCAAATCCTATTAAGCTGAATCAAAGCACTCTGTTACCAGTCATGGCCTAGAGCAGAAGTACAGGCATTGGTCTACTGCCAAATCCTTAAAACAAATTATGAAATATTAACATATGCTGAAAACAATCAGCACATGGATTTAATTTGCTCTGATGGGAACATTTGAAATCCCGTACCACTAAAAGTAAATCTTAAGAAAGTCTTAAAAAGTACAAAGGCACAATTCTTTGATTCTCCTTTAATTCTGACCACTATAAGTACCTTAGCTCAGTTGCTTAAATTTGGAAAACTGCATCAAAGGAATTAAAACATTGAAGATTATAAATATTCAGTTATTGTCTCTGCACAGGCTTTTTGGAATTCTGCTGAACAAATGAAATGACCTTTTGCACTTTTTTTTTTTGGAGAGGGAAAGGTCTACTACCATTATAGCTATTTATTAAAGCATATTTTTAATGCTTTCAAGTAGTGCAGATCTATTTCATGCTGATATATGATGTGGATGGACTTTTTTCAGGAAAGCTTGCTGTTATGGTCTAATTTCTAATACATGATTCAGCTTACCTTTCTCCTTCTCTACAGCTGTAGGCCCTGTAAAGTGTCCCTCTGCTATTCCTATCCAAGCTGACTATAATCTGGCCTGTATATAGTCATCATTGATCCTGTTTCTCCTATAGGAAGGCAGCTACATGGTATAGCGGACAGAGAGTTGGGTCTGGAGTCAGGAAGACCTGAGTTCAAATTTAATCTCAGACATGTAATAGCTGTTTCACCCTGGGCAATTCATTTCACTCCTGTTTTCCTTAGTTTCCTCATCTGTAAAATGGGGATAATAATGTTAATAACAGCCTGAATGGTCCACAGTTGTGAGGATCAAATGAGATATTTACAAGGTGCTTAGCACAATATCTGGCACATAGTAAGCACTACATAAGTGTTTATCATATTATTATTATTTAGATTGCTAGGCAGATATCTTTTGAAAGGTCATGGATCTCATCAATGGAGCCCTTTAGTGTTATAGGGCAGTTAACGCCATCTTGTCCACAAACAGAAGCATCCAAGGGAGTTCATCATCTGGAAGGAATTCTATTTGGACTTAGCAAAGAATATTGTCCATGACACTAGATGACAAATGGTAAGGAATGAATTAGGAGAACAAGATTTCTGCTGTGTTGTTATGCATTTCCTCCACAACATCCTTGATAAGTTGTTATCTAACCTTTGTTGGAAGATTTTTAATGATGACGACTCTCATTACTTAATGAGGAAGTCTTATTATCTTAGAGAATACTCTGTTGTAGGTCTCTTTAGTTCTACCATATGTCTTTCTATTGCCTTATGGATGACCTTTCTTTTCTTTTTCTTTTTGGAGAATACTACTCCATGATTTAGAGCCATTGTTGTTTTCATCCTTTGTTTTTAAAAAGGACCAATGATCATCAGCACGGTGATACCTTGACAGGAAAGTGAATTGGATTTAAGTGAGGCAGGGCTGTGCAGAGTTATCAGCCTCACTCTCTCCTCCACAGTCATCGGAGTCCAGTGGCAAGACATAGGTCAGGACAACTGGTGGAATGGGCCAGGATGCAATGGGACATGTTGGCCTTTTTAAGCTAAGGTCTTTCCCATGTCTCAGTCTGTTTGAGGCAACACCCATTCAGTAGTTAAAGGCTAGGTAAGAGTTGAGTTAAAGATGGCTTATTTTGCCTTCGCAAAAGAATCAGTCAGGGAATGGAAGACCCTCCCTCCGAGTTTCAGATTCAGAGTCATACAACCCAACTAGAAGAATATTGGTGTTAGAATCCTCATGGTACCTAATCAGGGAACCTCCGAAAGAACCTATTTGAATAAAATGTTGACGCAAAAAAAAATGAATAAAAGGTCCATCAACATGAACTATCACTATTTCCTATGGAAACTTAATCAACATAAAGCAATTGCCAAAATAAAGAGGCCACAAGAGCCTAGAAAATAGGGCCATATTGAAACCAATTTGAAGCAGTTTTAGCCTTTGTTAAGTTTTCTGTATGAACATATATATTTCAGAAACTGACTAGTGCTACAAATCAAGGCTTCATTAATTGTTTTGTTGCTTCTCTAAGATTGTGATTGCCTAAGAAAGTGACAAGAGAATGTTAATAGTGCAGATTAAATTTAAAAGCATGTCATGTATTTCCAGAGAACATTTATCAGCATGCCCCAGCAAAAATACAGTTTAGCATGCAAACACTTGTTCTCTTTGCCAAAAGGAGAGACATACTGGTCAAGAGCAACACACTTTAGACTATATGTATATCTGTGCATGCAAATGTCTATATGTGAATATATGTGTGAATATACATATATATGTAAATATATATGTGAATATACATATATATGTAAATATATATGTGTGAATATACATATATATGTATATATATGTGTGTGAATATACATATATGTATATATATATGTGTATATATATATATGTGTGTGCATATGTTGCTGTTCTGTCATTTCAGTTGTGACCCCATTTGGGGTTTTCTTGGCAAAGATCCTGCAGTACTTTGCCATTTCCTTCTCCAGATCATTTTACAGATGAGGAAACGGAAGCAAACAAGATTAAGTGACTTGCCCAGGATCACACAGCTAGATTGTGTCTGAGGCTAGATTTGAACTCAGGAAGCTGATCCTTTCTGACTCCAGGCTCAACACTCTATACACTGGGTCACATAGCTACCCCATAAATATATGTACATATACATAGAAGAGCTGGCTTTAATTTAACATGGCTCATGAAGGTTGCAAAGCACCTCAGTGTGTTATATTCTGTACTTACCTATCTTTGAACATGCAGTAACTGTCTCATTTATATCAGGTACCCAACAGAGTGCCTAACATAATAAATTCTTAGTATTTATTATGGTGCTTAATAAATGCTTGCTTCTTTGAGCATAAACTCCTTGAGGGTAGGAACCATGGCCTACTCATCTATGTCTCCCAGAGCATAGCACTGTATTCTACACATAGTAGATGCTTAATACATGTTTACTGAATTGAAATCCCATTCCTGTCAAAGGAACTAGGACTCAAACCAAGAATCACCTACCCAGCTAAACTGAGTATAATACTTCAAGGGAAAATATGGTCTTTCAATGAAACAGAGGACTTTCAATCATTCTTGATGAAAAGACCAGAGCTGAAAAGAAAATTTGACTTTCAAACACAAGAATGAGAAGAAGCATGAAAAAGTAAACAGCAAAGAGAAGTCTTAAGGGACTTACCAGAAGTGAACTGTTTACATTCCTACATGGAAAGACAATATTTGTAACTCTTAAAACTTTTCAGTATCTGGGTAGTTGGTGGGACAACACACACACATGTACATGCATGCACACACACACACACATACAGAGACAGAGAACACAGAGTGAATTGAATAGGATGGGACCATATCTTAAAAGAAATTAAGGTAAATGGTGAGAGAGAAATGTACTGGGAGGAAAGAGGGTGAAATGGAATGGGGTAATTATATGTCATTTAAGAGGCAAGTAGGAGACTTCTTAGTGGAGGGAAAAAGAGGAGAGCTGAGAAAAAAAAAACAAAACAATTAGTTTACCCTCATCACATTTGACTAAAGGAAGGAATAAAATGCACACTCATTTTGATATGAAAACCTATCTTGCAGTATAGGAAAGTGGGGGAGAAGGCGATAAGCAAGGGGGGGGGGATGATGGAAGGGAGGGCAAAGGGAGGAGGGAGCAATTTGAAGTCAACACTTGGGGAGGGACAGGATCAAAAGACAGAAGAGAAACAATGAGAGGCAGGTTAGGAGGGATGGTAATTCAGTTAGTCTTATACAACACGACTATCAGGGAAGACATTTGCAAAATTACACAGATATGGCCTATATTGAGTTGCGTGCCTTCCCAAAGGGAATGGGTGGGGAGGGAGGGATGGGGAGAATTTGGAACTCATAGTTTTAGGAACAACTGTTTAGTATTGTTGTTGCTACTAGGAAAGAAGACATACAGCTAATGAGGAATAGAAAGTCATCTGGCCCTACAGGAGAAAGAGAAGATGGTGACAAGAGAAGGGAGGGATGACAGAAGAGAGGGCAGATTGGAGATAGGGAAAATTAGATTGCTTGGGGTATTGGGGTAGGGGGAGGGGTTAAAAGAGGAGAAAATTTGGAACCCAAAATTTTGTGAAAATGATTGTAAAAAGTTAAATAAATAAATTAAAAAATAAATTAAAAAAAAAAAGAAAAAAAAGAAATCCCATTCCTGGGGTACATGTAATAAATCTTGTGGGGTTTCAGAGCAGTTCTGGCTGGGGTAGCAGCAATGGTAACCAATGATAATGCTCCTTTATAAAGTCTTTTAAGTTTTACAAAGTGGGTTAGAGAAAATATTTTACATTTATGGAAGAGGAAATTAGGCTCAGAAATAAGTGACTTGGCCAAGAAACAGCTAATGGGAATATGGATCCAGGGCTCTTCACTACAAGTCCTGGGTTCTTGATATAACAGCATGCTGCCATTCAGGGAAGGCTTTGTCAAAGAGGTGGCATTGGAGGTGGACCTTAGAGAATTGGGAGGTGAGTCGAAGAAGGGGAAGGATTTAGACAGGTAGTAAGCCCAAGGCTAGTCTGGAAAACTATGGATCGTTCTGAAGGATGGGATTTGGCCAGAATCGATACCTGAAGAATCCATAATTTTGTCAGTGTAGAGAATTGCTCATGCAGAGACCTCCTACCCAACTAGATCACAACCCAGTCTTAGGATATCAATCTTAGGATATAAACCTGAGGCACGCAGAAAGTATGTGACTTGTCCTGGTTCACAGATCTAGTAAATGGTAGAACTTGAACTTATCATCCTGACTCTAAGCATCACATTCTACCTCCTACACAAAGTCAAAGGGGAAGAGCAAAACCCAAGGAGTTTGTCTCAGACTATGAGACATCTAGAATGCCTTTTACCTTCGGAACCTGTATACTTTGACTTCTGATTTCCTTAGCAGAATGTGACAGAGCTGGATCTGACAGGCTGAAGCTCTGGCTTCTGGTTGGAAGTACACAGCCTGAACTTTGAACAAAAATGCTACAGAGGAAGCAGATGCTGTGAGCTAAACAATAGCAGGTTTAAAAAATAAATACCTGAAGGCACATGGGTCTTCCTAGAACTCTCTGATTTAAGCTACCCCCCACTGATTTTTCCAAAGTTATTTTTCACCACATCCCTTTCACTCAGAGCAGCAGCACTACAAGTCTTAACTCTTCAGTACTGGAATTAATCATTTTGGGTTGTGGTATTTATCTCTGAAGGCCACTGATTTTGGAATTATGAATAAATATGTCCCGGTAATAAGGGATTATAATTATGATTATTTAGTAGACTATTTCCAAAACTACTTTGCTGATTCCATCCTCCTTCGTGAGCATCATTCAGTTCAAGACATTTTGACGAGATGGACTGGGGAATCAGGTGATTTAGGTTCTAGTTCCATTTGGGTCACTACAGTATCTAGAAAGAATGAGAAAAAAGGCTGCATTTTATCAAATGTTTACTACATATTATGAGAACCATGCTATGAACTGGGGATACAGATACAAAAGAGAGGCAAGCCCTGTTCTCATTACGATAATTTGGACATGTCATTCCATATGGTGCAATGGGGAAAAGTCCTGGATTCGGATGGAGTTGGAAGACCCAGTTTCAAATCACAGTTCTGATTCTTAGTAGCAACTTTGGGCCAGTCACTGAATTTTTCTGGCCCTTAGTTCTATTATCTGAAAGGGAGAGATTGTACTAAATTATCCCTAAGATCCCTTTCGTCCCTCTTATTGGATTAAGTGGCCTCTGGTGTTTCTTCTATCTCTAAATCCCTTCTCTTCTGCTTCCTTCTGTCTTCTTCAGCATATAGCCTCATGTCTAATATGTGATCATAATAGCGATTAATTACGTGGAGCCTTAAGGATAGCAAAGCTCCTTGCATCCATTGTCCGGTGTGATGCTCAAAGCAATCCTGTGAGGGGATTCTCCACTTTACCAATGCAAAAACTGAAGCTGAGGTTTAGTGACTTGCCCACGACAACTTAGATAATTTGTGTGTGTGTGTGTGGTTGAACTACGGTCTTCCTGACTCGAGGTTCAATGTTGTACCACCTAACTGCCTCCACGTCATTTGGTCCTTACAACAACCTGCGAAGTAGGTGTGATTATCATCCCTGTTTTCCAGATAGGGAAGCAGAGGTTGAGGAAGGTTAAGTGATTTTCTCAGGATCACACAGCTAGTAAGTGTCTGAATTTGAACTCAGTCTCCTCGAGCATCCTCTGACACTTATTAGCTGTTTGACCCTGGCCAAGTCACTTACCCTGTTTGCCTCCGTTCCTCATCTGTAAATTGAACTGGAGAAGAAAAGGGCAAACCATTCCAGGATCTTTGCCAAGAAAACCGCAAATGGGGTCACAAAGAGTCAGACGCAACTGAACAGTTCTGTAACACCATCAACGACAACTGCTTGACGCCAGGTCCAGCACTCTGTCCATTGCACCATCCTCCCCTTGGCACTTAACACTGTGACTTGAACAATCTTCCTCCATTAAAAGAATGAAATCAGGCCAGGCATAAAGGAGTTCAGACACTAATAACTGTTTCAAACACACAACAGAAGTAGAAAACAATTCACATCAGTAGAGCTGCAATGTCTATTTCAGTCAGGGTCCTCAGGGGTAATTTTGCTGAGTTGTGCATCTCTACTACAAAGGAAAGTTAAGCTATGAAATAACTAGGTTAACTCAAATCATCTTTTTTCTTTCTCTGAAATCTCAGATTTTTACTAAATTGGGAAACTGAATCACATTCCCCAGAAAATGAAAAGTTCACTGGAGCTTCTGTTCTATTAATTCAGAATGAAGGCAATTCTCCCAGAATCTCAGACCTTGCCAGGGGCTAGGTGACCCTGCCAGACTCAAACCTGGGCAGGAGTCCCCTGTCAACTGTCCACCTACAGTCTCCATGGAAAGACCCCTCCCAAGGGAAACTCACTATCTAGCAGGAGGCACCAATTCGGCTTTCTAACAGTTAGGGTGTCTTCCCAATGGGTGAGAAAAAAACCTTTTTCTGAAGAATGCATTTTACCTCATATTCTGCCCTCCAGAATCAGACATAACAAGTCTTACTCTCTTTCATATGACAGCACTCCAAATATTTAAAAATTATAATCATATTCCCACTAAAAACAAGTCTTTTATTCTCCAGACTAAACATTTGCAGTTCAAACAATCCTCCTCTGAAATATTTGGAGTTCTCATCCTAGCCTATCTATGACTTTCAGATTATTATTTTATTTATAATAATACTTATCATTCATGTAGGGCTTTAAAGGATGCAAAGAGCTTTTCAAACATCTCATTTGATACTCACAACAACCCTCTGAGGTAGGGGCATTATTATCCCATTTCAGAGATAAGGAAACTGAGGAAGAGAGAGGTGATATGATTTTCAGAAGAAAAGGGGCGATGGGAAGTGAGTCCTGCCCAGAACACTTTCATGATGTATTTTTTATAAATTTTTTTAAATCAATGTCTCAGGTCTTGCTATCTTAAAATCCCTCATTTCTTTCAAGTCCAGCTCATGGGTCACCTACATGAACGTTTTTCTGATCCTTCCTGTTGCTAGTGCCTCCCCTAAATTATCTTTCATTTGTATTTACTTCATATATTATATACACATAAGTCTGTCTATTCCCATGTGCACATGTATATGGGCATATATGCACATATAAACATGTATGTTGTTTCCTCTGATAGAATATAAGCTCCTTGAGGACAGGAACTATTTCTTGTCAATAAGTCAGTCAACTAGTGTTCAAGTACCTATTCTGCCAGACACCGCTATCCACTTGTCTTTGTAGCACCTAATATAATGCCTGACAAATGGTTGTCATTTAACAGACATTTGTTGATAATGACTTGATTTTCTTCATGGATATGAATTTTGGATGCTTCAAGACCATCTTCTAAATTGTGAGGGGACTACTAGGTTGCATGAGTGGAGGACAAATAACAGATCTTGGAAGTCAGTCCATCGATCAACCAACATTTATTAAGCAGCTACCATGTGCCAGGTAGTGAGCCAGGCACAGGGGATAAAAATGGAACAATTCCTGCTTTCAGGTAACTTACATTCTATCAGAGGAGTCAAATATAAAACCAAAACAAGTCTTAGAAGTTTTCTTCCTCTTATTTGCGACCCTCTTGGCTGGATTTCAAAGAGTCAAGCATTTCTGTACTGTGACTGGTGGCAGCACTGGCGTTTCGGTCCAATTGTCTGAGAATGCTCGAGATAATTTTCTGTTTTCCTTTTCAACTTTAGAGAAATGTTTAAGCAGCTTACTGCTTAACCAAAGCACATGGAAACCATCAGAAGCACCACAGTGGTTTTCAGAAGCTTGTCATTTTTAGCTCCAAAGTCCATGTAACGCCCTGGTACCAACAGTCAAATTCCAGACACAGTGAGACTTAGCCCATGCCTACTGATTACATGCCCCATAACCCAGTGATTACCCTAGCATCCATCTCCACAGCCCTCTCTAAGAACCAATAATGGGGATAATAATACCTTCCCTTCACACAGCTCTTTGGGGTTAGCTAAGAGCCAGCACATACATTATCTCATCAAGTTCTCACAACACCTGGTGAGGCAAAACGGGAGGTCTGACTATTCTTGTCTTAATAATGATGATAAACCATCTTGCCGATGCCAACCTTCTCTTGGTGGTGCTAGAGGGATGGTATGACTCATACAGCACCACCATGATCTCAGGAGAACCAAGATGGTGAGTGAGTCAATGGGGAAAGAAAAAAGGTGCAGTGGGCATTGGGAGGCTATAGCATATAGCTAATCATGGCTCAGCCATTTAAGCTTTCTAAGAGACCACTGTGACACGTGTGGTCAGAGAATAGGAGGCAGGCCCAAGGTCATGTAGATAAATGCATGTTGCAATGGCTACAGCTAATGTAATGAGAGAAAATAAGAGAAGTGTGCCAGAATGGATAGAATGCTGACTTTGGATTCAAACCCTGCCTTTGCCGCATGGTGACTGTGTGACTTTGGACAAGTCACTTATCTTAATGTGTATGTACATGTATGTGTTGTTTTTCAGTCATTTCAGTCTTGTCTGTCTCTTCATGAACCCTTTTGGGGTTTTCTTGGACAAGATACTGGAGTGATTTGCCATTTTCTTCTCCAGCTTGTTTTACAGGTGAGGAACTAAGGCGAACAAAGTTGAATGACTTGCCTAGGGTCATACAGCTACTAAGTGTCTGAGGCTGAATTTGAACTCAACATCACCTAGACATCCCAATAAGTGTATTAGACAGGCATGTGCATATATTTACACATGTATGCATATATTAGAGATCATTAAGTCAGTCCCCTCTGTTTTGCAAATGAGGAAACTTGGCAGAGAGAAGACAAGTGACTTTCCCAAGGCTAAACAGGTGGTACCAAGATTTATCCCAGCTTCTCTAACTTAAGCTCTAGGGCTTTTTCTACTCTACCTGATGTTGCTTTTCAAGAAAGTGAGAAATGGTGTTTGGATTAGCAAATTTACCTTGTGGCACGACTATGTTCTGCCTCACTTTTTGCTTCCTCTGTGGTCCCTGTCCCTAGGACTACCATTTTCATTGTATCATTGTGATGTAAGACCATGTTCCCTGTTGAATGACTGAAGCTCTTTATATAGCCCCTTTACTGGTTCCTCAGAGAAAAGGCAAATTGATACCATAACTCCTCTTGATTCAATAGTTGTGCTGGCACTAACCACTTATTTTTTGATGAACTCAGGAAAAGGCATAAATCAACGGTGCGAAATTGCTTAGGCCTTCTCATTTTCTACACTCAGAGACAATTTATGGCAAGCTATTTTGGTTTTAGCCTAGAGGAGACAAAGCAGGGGGAATGCTAGGCAGCTAAGCCTACTCTTTGGAACTGGAAGGGACCTTAGAGATCATCTATTCCACCTCCCTCATTTCACAAATGAAGAAACTGAGGCAAAGAGAGGAAAAATGACTTGCTATAAATGTCATATGAGCAGTAACTGTCAGAGCCATAATTCAAACCCAAAGAGCTGGGGGGTGGGGGCCAGGGTTTGAGTAACTGGTGCAGGAAGTGATGCCAACTCATGTCATGACTCCAAATCCAAAATTCTTTCCACTACAACACACCAAATCTCATATAGGCAGATATGGTAGATAGTGGAAAGTGCATGGGGAGAACTTATTTGGTGTCAGGCATATTGCAGAAGCATATCCGACACTTCCCCAATTTGTCTGGCTTTTTGTTATCCGAGTCTTTAATGTGAAGTAGCATTCTTTTATCCCTCATAAAGGTTACATAATATAATGAGATCATAGGAGTTAGAACTAGAATGGAACATGGAAATAACTGGGCCCAATTCTCTGATTTTAGAGAAAAGGAAACTGAGGCTCAGAGAGGGGAAATAAATTGCTTGAAGTCACAAAAGTGTAAATTTCAAAACTGGAATTATAATTTAAGTCTTCTGGGACTACTAGTCCAATTCTCTCACTTTACACATGTTTCCACGTAGTATGAAGTGTGTAGCATACCAATAGCATTTCTAAAGCAAACATTTAATATTCTTGTCATTAAAAACTAATTGCAAATGATACTTAGATGCTATATAAGTTTATAATCAGTTTCACAGATGTAAGGAGAAAGTACATTTACATATGCACGTAGATGTATATGTCAACCACTGGTTATCCACACCAATGGAGGCACTTATTAGCATGGACAATAGAAAACCATGGACAACCTCATTTTTTAGATCCCCATACACTGGGAATGGGGCTGTAGCTTCTCACTTTTTGTAGGATAGGATAGTTCTAAGACTAAATAACTACATGGGGAGAAGGCACCTATATGTGGATGGATGAATATACTCTCTACCCCATAGACTATTCTTTTTTTTTTTTTTTGGAAACCCAGTTCTTTTTTTGTACTTAATAGTATTTTCTTTTTTCCAGTTATATGTAAAGATAGTTTTCAACATTCATTTTTGTAAGCTTTTCAGTTCCAAATTTTTCTCTCTCCCTCTATTCCCTCATCTGTCTTCAAGACAGCAAGCAATCTGATATAGGTTATACATGTACAATCATATTAGACACATTTCCACTTTTGTCATGTTGTGAAACAAGAATAGAACAATGGGGAAAAACAATGAAAGAGGAAAAATAGAAAAGCAAAAATATTATACTTAGATCTGCATTGAGACTCCATAGTTCTTTCTCTGTACATGGACTGCATTTTCCATCACTCGTCTTTTAGAATTGTCTCGGATCACTGTATTGCTAAGAAGATCTAAGTCTAACATAGTTGACCATTGCACAGTGTTGCTGTTGCTATGTACAGTGTTCTCCTGGATCTGTTCACTTCACTGAGCATCAGTTCATGTAAGTTTTTCCAGGTTTTTCTTAAATCCACCTGCTCCTCATTTCTTATGGAATAATAGTATTCCATTACACTCAAATACCACAACTTGTTCACCCATTCTCCAATTGATGGGCAACCCCTCAGTTTCCAATCCTTTGTCACCATAAAGAGCTGCTAGAAATATTTTGTATATGTGGGTCCTTTTCCCTTTTTATGATCCCTTTGGGATACAGACCTAGAAGTGGTATTGCTGGATCAAAGGGTATATAGTTTTATAGCCCTTTGGGAATAGTTCCAAATTATTTTCCAGAATGGTTGGAACAGTTTACAACTTCATCAACAAAGCATCAGTGTCCCAATTTTTACACATCTTGTC
Organism: Bettongia penicillata ogilbyi; assembly: GCA_023548195.1. Lineage (NCBI taxonomy): Eukaryota > Metazoa > Chordata > Mammalia > Diprotodontia > Potoroidae > Bettongia > Bettongia penicillata. The sequence continues at coordinate 462,838 of JAJHZJ010000612.1, forward strand.
CAACATTTACCAGTTTCTTGTTTTGTCATGTTAGCCAATCTGATAGATAAGAGGTGTTACATAAGAGCTGTTTTAATTTTCATTTCTCCAATTAGTAGTAATTTTAGAGCATTTTTACATGACTATAAATAGCTTTAATTTCTTCATCTGAAAACTGCCTGTTCATATCTTTTGACCATTTATCAATTGGGGAATGGCATGTTTTCTTATAAATTTGACTCAGTTCTCTATCTAGTTGAAAAATGAGGCCTTTATCATAAACACTGGCTGTACAAATTGTTTCCCAGCTTTCTGCTTTCCTTCTAATCTTGGTTGCATTGATTTTGTTTGTAAAAAAACCTTTTTAATTTAATGTAATCAAAATTATCTATTTTGCATTTCATAATATTATCTATCTCTTGTTCGGTCATAAATTCCTATCTTCTTCATAGATCTGACAAGTACACTATTCTCTTCTAATTTTCTTATGGTATTACCCTTTATGTCTAAATCATGTACCCATTTTGATCTTATTTTTAATATATGGTGTAAGATGTTGGTCTTTGCCTAGCACCTGTCTTACTGTTTTCCTAGCAGTTTTTATCAAATAGTGAATTTTTATACGGACCATATCAGTAGCAAAACTAACAAGGGGGTGCTATAAACAGGGGGAACCTGTGACTTTGAGGCCACATGTGGCCTTTGAGGTCCTTAGGTGTGGCACTTTGACTGAATCCAAGTCTTACAGAGCAAATCCTTTTATTAAGGGGATTTGTTCTATGAAGTTTGGATTCAGTCAAAGGGCCACACTGAGGTCTAGAGGACAACATGTGGCCTTTAGGCCACAGGTCAATGACTATAGTAATCTACTATTTTTTCCCTCGCTTTTAAAGTTTCATCCCAATTCATTAATCTCCTCTTTTCTCTATTTTATTCACGTAGTCATTTAAAGAAATAAAATTTCCCCTAAGAACCGCTTTGGCTACATCCTATAAGTTTTGGTATGTTATCTTACTGTCATTCTCTTTGATAAAATTACTGATTGTTTCAATGATTTGTTGTTTAACCCACTAATTGTTTACAATTGGATTTCCAAAGAATTTTTAGTTTATCTTTCCACAGCCCTTTATTACACATGATTTCTATTGTATCATGATCATTTGGATTGTGAGGTTTTTATGTCCTAACATATACTAATTTTTTGTGTAGGTGCCATGTACCATTGAGAGAAAGGCATATACCTTTCTATTTCCAATCAGTTTTTTCCAGAGGTCTGTTATATTCAACTTTTCTGAAATTCTATTCACTTCCTTAACTTCTTTCTTGTTTATTTTGTTGTTAGATTTATCTAGTTCTGAGAGAGGGATGTTGAGGTCCTCCACTAATATAGTTTTGCTGTCTATTTTTTTCTGTAACTCACTTAACTTTTCCTCTAAGAATTTGGATGCTATACTATATGTTGCATATATATTTAGTATTGATATTACTTCATTGCCTATGGTACCTTTTAGCAAGATGTATTTTCCTTTTTTATCTTTTTAAATTACATCTATTTTTGCTTTTGCTTTGTCTGAGATCAGGATTGCTACCCCTGCCTTTTTTTTTTGCTTCAGCTGAAGCATGATATATTCTGTTCCAGCCTTTTACCTTTACTCTATGTGGATCTCTGCTTCAAATACGTTTCTGTACAACATACTGTAAGTTTCTGGTTTTCAACCCACTCTACTGTTTTCTTCTGTTTTATGGGAGAATTCATCCCATTTCCATTCATAATTATGATTACTGTTTATTTCTCTCCATCCTATTACCAAATTTATACTTTTCTTTGTCCTTTCATTTTGTCTCTCCTCGCCAGTGTTTTGTTTCTGACCACTACCTCCCTCAATCTGTCCTCACTTCTATCATCCTCCCCTTTTCTTTCCCTTTCCCCTTCTACTTCCCTATAGGCTAAGATAAATTCAATTGAGCATGTTTGTTATTCCCTTTTGAGCCAACTACAATGTAAGGTTCAAACAATGCTCACTCACTCACTTCTTTCCCTCTACTCTAATAAGTCTTTTCTGTCTCTTCATGCAATGTATTTTACCATATTCTGTCTTGCCCTTTCCTGTTCTCCCAGTACAATCCTTTTTTCATCCCTTAATTTTTTGTCATCACATCAAAATCAATTTATACCCATACCCTCTGTCTGTGTATGCTCCTTTTAACTACCCTAATATTAATATATTTTTAAAGAGTTACAAAGATCATCTTTCCATGTAGGGATGTAAACAGTTTAATTGAATAACATGGTTTTTACTTTTTCCTTCTTGTTTACCTTTTTTATGCTTTTCTTGAATCTTGTATTTGAAGACTGAATTTTCTGTTCAGCTTTAGTCTTTTCATCAGGGAAGTTTGGAAGTCTCCTATTTCATTGATTTATTCATCATTTCCCTTGAAGATTATGCTAAATTTTGCTGAGTAGTTGACTCTTGTTTGTAATCCAAGCTCCTTTGCCTTCTGGAAAATCATATTCCAAGTCCTCCCTCCAATCCTTTAATGTAGAAGCTTATAAGTCCTGTGTAATGCTGACCATGGGTCTTTGATATTTGAATTGTTACTTTCTGGCAGCTTGTAATATTTTTACTTTGACCTGATAATTCTGGAATTTGGCTACAATATTCCTTGGAGTTTCCAGTGGATTCTTTCAAGATAATTTTACCCTCTGGTTCTAAAGACCTTAGGGCAGTTTTCCTTGATAATTTCCTAAAAGATGCTGTCCAGGCTCCTTTTACGATCATGAATTTCAGATAGTCCAATAATTCTTAAATTATCTCCTTTGAATCTGTTTTCCAGGTTACTTATTTTTCCAGTGAGCTTATTTTACCTTTTCTTCTACTTTTTCATTCTTTTGATTTTGCTTAACTGATTCTTGATGTCACATAATCTTCAGCTTCCACTTGCTCAATTTTAACTTTTAAGGAAATATTTTCTTCAGTTTCCTCTTGTACCTCATTTTCCATTTAGACAATTCTACTTTTAAAGGAGTTTCTTTCTTTATTGGAATCCCCCAATTTGACCAATTTTATTTTTTAAGGAGTTTTCTTCAGTCCATTCTTGGGCACCCTTTTCCAAGCTGTTTACTCTTTTTTTCATAATTGTCCTGAATAACTCTCATTTCTTTTCCCAGTTTTTCTTCCACCTCTCTTGATTTTTGAAACCTTTTTTTTGGGCTCTTCTAAGAGGACTTTTTAGGCTTGAGACCAATTCATATTCCCCTTTGTGGCTTCACATGCAGGCATCTTGGCATTGTTGCCCCCTTCTGAGTGTGTTTTGATCTTTCCTGTTGCCATAGTAGTTTTCTATGGTCAGGGCTGTATTTTGGATTTTTGCTCATTTTTAAAAGTTGAGTTCTGCTCCTAGGGTACAGGGGGTACTGACCCAAGCTTTTTATGCTGGGGTCAGGGGCCTGGCCACTGGCTTTCCACACCAGGGCCTCAGGTGCTTATGACTTGCCCACTGTGCTGTGTGGCCCAGCCTAGTTACAACCTGTTGTGCTGGGGTTCTGGGGCTGGCAATTTGTCTTCTGCACTTACAACTGACCTACTGTGCCACTAGTCTTCTGGGCCAGGACTGAGGTCCCAGTTGCTAAGAGCCTCTTGCTTGCCTGCACACACCATCTGTGCTGTCCCTTTCTATCCAAGTGAGACAGACTTTTACTGAAGTTCTTCTAAGTTATCATAAGCTGGAAAACTGTTTCATTCCATCTTTTTGTGGGTTCTATTGCCCCAGAGTCCATTTAAAGGCTTGATTTAACATTGTTTCTGAGGGAAACTGGGGAGAGCTCAGGCAACTTCCTGGCTTCTCTCCACCATCTTGGTTCCACCCTGACCATTCTTCCTATATAAAATGCCTTTCCCATTCCTAAAAATTTATATCTCTTAACTCCATCCAAACCTGTCTTTCAACATTACTACTTCTAGGAAGCTAGGTGGTGCAATGGATAGAACACCAGTCCTGCAGTCAGGAAGACCTGGGTCTCTGAGACCCAGACTCAGTTACTTACTAGCTATATCACCCTGGGCAATTCACTTAACCCTGTTTGCCTCAGTTCCCTCATTTGTAAAATGAGAAGGAAATAGAAAACCACTCCAGTATCTTTGCCAAGAAAACCCCAGATGGGGTCATGAAGAGTTGGACACAACAGAAACAACTGAACAACAATCTTCCCTGGAAAGTAACTAAAACAGAGACAGTACCAGTGATTTCCATTGGTCTTGGAAACTCCAAAAAGGAAGAAACTACTTCTATCAATGCAGGTCAGCATCTTCTTTGCAACATTAATCTTAGAAAGTTATCTAGAACAAATAAGAGTGGCTCATCCAGTCTATGGTGGGACTTGAACCCAGTTCTTCCTAGTACCCAAGATTGGTACTCTATCCACTATGGCACTGCCTTATCTGGTAAATAACTACTACTACTACTACTACTACTACTACTACTACTACTACTACTACTACTACTACTACTACCACTACTACTAATATGATTACTACCACTACCACCAGCACTTTGGCCATCTCTCTACTCTGTATTCTTTTGTTTTCTTTATAATGATAGTTCATGGTACGCTTTGTTCTGTCTTTCCTACTAAATAGTAGGCATCTTGAGAGAAGAGACCCAATCTTCTTTACTTAGCACAGTGTCTGGAACACAGTAGGCCCTTAATAAATACTTGTTTCTCCTCCCTCTCTGCCTTCCTCCCTCTTTTCCTTCCTTCCTTCCTTCCTCCCTTCCTTTTTTTCTTCCTCTCTCCCACCATTTCTTCCCATCTTCATAGCACTTCATAGAGAGTTCTGAACACAGTGGGTACTCCAAGAACATTTATTAACATTTACGAAACAGCCATCAAGAATTTTACTGAAGTTTCTTCCTAGAAATGATTAGCTCTGAGAAAGAGTTGAGACATTTGAGGAAGAATTGCCTAACCAAGTGTGGATTGGGCAGAGGAGGAAAAAATAAAAGAAAAATTTCTCTCTAAAATTTCTCAGCTTTTCAAGACTCACTCTGCTCAAGAGTCTTCCAGGACTATTTTCCCAGCTACTTCCTAGAACTATTAAGTCTCAGTGACTTATGAAAATACAGGGAGTGTGCTGGAGACAGCTTGCATAGGTTTGAAAGAGCTAATGGTTAAATTTTCATTGTGAGCATTTACACTTTGGAATCCAGCAAAGCTAAAATTAGAGTCTGATTGGCTTTATTTTTTATTTGTCTAGACTTAAGAAAATGATGGAGAAATGTTAATAATTTGAGTTAACCTTGAAATATGATATACATACATTTCTCCATGTAAAAATGCTTTTTAAACCAATAGTTTGCTTTTGTACCTGCATAGCCTTGTATACTAGTGACTCTCTGGAACTGACAGCATTCTATCTCGAATAGATTTTATGGTACCAACACACCACAAGATGATGGAAGTTGTAGGACTGATTTGGTATATTCAATCTAGATGCTTCTTATGGATGTTTTTGACTCTAATAATCCATGCTTTTATACCAATAATGCTGTCTTAGTCCGTATACTCTTAGAAATATACTACAACCACTACTACTACTACTACTACTACCACCACCACCACCACCACCATCACCACTACCACTAATCTGTCTATCAAGAGTTTATAAAACACCTTCTTTATAATAATCTGTTCCGGCAAATAACAATGATAGAGACAGGACCTATGATTTCAGTCTAGGAAACTACAAAAATGAAGAAACTACTTCTATCAATGCAAGTAAGCATCTATGCTTCTGGGAAACAGAAGATTAGAGTTGGAAGACGTATTAGAGAGACTCACATGATTAGGACACTCAATGAAGTATTAAAGGAAAGGCCATTCTTGGACCATGAGATTTCTATATGGAAGGGACCTTTGCATATAGTCCAACCCTGATTTTAAAGATAAGGAAAGCAGGGTCAAGAGAATTGCACAAAACCTCATTTACATAGCATTTTTTGGTTTACAAGGCAACTCCACGAGCCAGGTAGTAGTACATTTATTATCATCTCCATTTTACAAAGGGGTAAACTGAGGCCCAGAGAGTGATTTGCCCAAGGTCACAGAAGTATTAACTAGTAGAGCCAAGATAGGAATCCAAGTACTTTGCCTTTGCACTCAGTGTTTTTCCATCATGCTATTTTGCTTCCTATTGAACTGAGTTGCATTGCAGCTTAAGGAGGGTCTGAAATGTCTAGTGCTATCAATGATTTCCCTAGATCACTTGCTGAGTTGAGTTAAAGTGTAAAATATACTTCAGAAGTTTTACCATGTAAATGTCCCAGACTGTGCAAATAGCCCCTGCACAGTACAACTGCACTAAAGTATGTATGTATTATTACTGAAGTGGTTTTATTAAACCTGATTTTCCATTCATTTGCCCCTCTGGTTGCTTAATCTGGACCATCTTTCCATACCATTTCTGTGGACAGATAAAATTCATACTATCATTCATGAATAGCCATATAAAGTTTGGAGGATTAAAAAGGACAAAACATTTAAAACAATTACTGTAACAACATAAATGCTCCTTTCAGTCTTCTAACAAGGTAAGGCATCGTGCCTGATTTATAAATGGTGTTATGCCATGTAAATGATGAAAAAATGAATAAAAAATCAGATCCCTTAAATACTCATTTGTTTTGCATAAGAAAGATTTATGAGCAATTTTTTAGAAAAGCATCCCTTGTGTGAAGTGAGAAATAGTTCATCTTTACATCAATTATAAATAGGCATGACACCCTATAAAACTGAAAGGAACATTCACTTATTTTTAATGGTTTGTCTGTTGTAATCCTTAAAATTTCATATGGTTACTCATGGGTAACTTTATCTGACAGTATTCATTTTATTTTCATGATTGAATAGTGAATTAAACAACTTGAATCTATATGCGTATCTAATCTATAGCAATATGTATATACAAACAGACATGCATCATATATCATATTTTATATATATATATGATATGTATATGCTAAGTCCAACCTGAGGTCTAGTCTAGGCAAATAAAAACCCTAAATAAAGCACCTCTGCAAACAATAGCTCTTCTGAACATCCTACCTCATCCACAGCCTTGATTGACCTCCATACTTTTGGAGGGAGTGAGTAGAGAAGAGTCGGAATGAAGAGTGACAGGCATTATACTCCAGCTTTCTAGTGGCCTGTTAATTTAAGAATGAAACTCATTTTCACATTAACAGAAGGGGCACATCAGCGTGTTATGTACTGGCCAAGGGAAAGCAAGGGAAAAGATTCCTCTATTGGATGCTCCCATATCTGTCTTCTTGCTGTCAGTCTGTACAAGAGAAGGCTGAGGATGGAGTGTCTCACATAGGGCCATCGGAATCAGGTCTGTTCTGCCTGGCCCAAATGAGAAGAAATCACAGCCAACAGGTGCAGATTATTCTATGTAAGGTAAGGAAAACCTTTCTAACAATAAGAACTCTCCTAAAGTGAAATGGTAGTAGCCTTTCCTTCTGTGGAGGTCTCCAAGTAAAAGATGACTGGTTGGATAACCACTTGGGGTAGTTGGGGTGGTTGTGGAGGCCATTTTTACTGGCATATAGGTTGGGCAGACAGTTGCTAAAGTCACGGGATTATTCTAAGTATTTCTCAGTTTGTTGTAGGAGCCCTAAAAAAGTGGCCTATAAATAAAACATAGGTAAAACTGATGAGTTTTTGAGGTGCACTACCATCTTCAATTACATTCCCACAGAATATAAATTCCTCGTGGATAAGTGTTGTTTGATTTTTGGATTTTTATCCTTGCTTGGCATACAGTAGGTGCCTAATACGTTTATTTATTGATTCACTTCCATTGCAACTTTTTATTTAAAGGAATTCTGTAGTGAACTCATTTGTAAAGCAAATATTCCCTAATACAGTTATATTAGAAGTCCAGATTTTAGTGTGATGAGTTGTCTTAAAGCTATAATTGAATCCTATTGATGACACAGTGTGGCATGAATAAAAAGGATTCTGGATTTGAAATTGGAGGACATTGGATCAACTCCTGGTCCTGATTCAAATGTAGCAGTGTTACTGTTATCATGGGCAAGTCACTTAACTACTTGAGGCCTCAGTTTCTTCATTTGAATGAAGGATTTGGATGAAATGGTCTCTGAGGTCCCTTATGAGTTCTAAATGGTCCTAAAATAGCCACTGTCTTGAATGTTTGAGGAAACAAATCTTTGAGAGCAGGGATAGCTTTTACAATTCCTACTTTCCTTACACACATCCTACCGCATACGTCCTATCTAGGGGCAGTTAGGTGGCAAAGAGGATAGAACAGTAGACCTGGAGTCAGTAAGACCTGACTTTAAATCTGATCTCAGATGCTTACTAGCTGTGAGACCCTGGGCAAGTCTCACTGTCTTCACGTATTAATCAATAGAAGTAGATGTAGAAGTAGATGAGATGATTTCTAAGGTCACTTCTATCTAAAACTTATAAATCTAAGAATTTCTCCATTGCCATACACCTTAAAGAAGATAGGTGCCATCAGCTGTAGAAAGGCTTGATAAATTGTGGTATTTGAACGTAATATAATGAAATACTTTACTACATTCTAAGAAATGACAAATATAAAGAACTTAGATGCATATGGTAAGGCTTACATGAACTGACATGACACCGACATTTTTAGAGTTTATTTCAGTTGTACAAAGCGTTTTCCTCACAATAAATCTGTAAGGTAGGCAGTGACAGTATCATAATACATATATCATAATTACAGATGGAGTAACAAAGCTTGGATGCTGAGTGACTTGCTTAGGGTTGTACAGCTGATAATTGCTAGAGGTAGGCTCTAAATCAGCTCTCTCGGCTGTCTAGCTATTGCTCTGCTGTGATGGTGCTAGGAATCTCTTGGTGTCTTTGCGTCTTTGGTCACTACAGCATGTTATAGTACAGAGAATGCAGCCCTTGGAGTCATTGACCTAGGCTTCAATCTCAGCTCTACCACTCTGCTGGGTGGCCTTGGGCAAATCCCTTAACCTCTTTACTGGGATGCAGAAAAAGTTTGAGAGACATAGTTTCTGGGTAATTATTTTATTAGTCATGCTGGTAATAATTAATAAAAGGGATCGATGACACTCTCGAATGCCAAAGATCCCTCATGCACCCCATTCATTGCTTATATGCCCTTGGAAGAGTGGGTATTCTTGAGGGTGGCAACTGACTCTGATTGGCTAACTATTAATGAGAAGAATGAATATTATAATGAGAAGTGGACCTCTTCTAATGAGGGGCTAGAGGTCTTGACTGATCACTCAGTCTTCGTCAAGGAGACATATCTATGCTCGAATCAACCTGCCTAAGGTCATCTAGACCAGAAGAGATCTACTGTCCTTGTCAGAATCTGCCAGAGGGGAAAACAATGGGCCGGAACTCACCTTAGATTAAATTCTTTGTATGGTTCTCTAGTTGGGTGGGGTGCCCCACCCAGATACCTCCTGGATTTTGTAATCTCATCCATCAACAACACCCTTCAGAGACTGAGCAACTTATGGACTTCCGTAAAAAATTCTGACCTAATTAATAATTGATTATTAAGAGGGAAACAAATGTTTCTCTCTCACTAGGTCTCAGCTTTCTTATTTTCAAAATGAAGGATTTGGACTAAATCTTATCTTAGTTCCTCTAGTCTCTAACGCTAACCCTAATTCTTTATCAATGATGCTTATTCTAATTTTCTTTCTGCTATGCCGTACAGGAAGGAAAACACATAATACAGCAGAAAGCACATTCCTCCTCTAAGGCTTACTACCTATGTCATTCTGGTGATCTCAGATAAGTCCCAGTTTCGTCATCTAAAAAAATGCTATTAAAACTGACATCCTCGTTATGCCAGAGGATACTGGCTGATGCTTAGATAACCAAATATTCTTTCTCTTGCCTGTCACTGAGTGTGAGTTTATTTTGCCTCCTTGTCACTTGAGTGTGAGTTTATTTATAGCAACTGTGAATAATATCATCTTCCTCAGAAGACCTATCATAGGACTTGACCAACGAAGATCTAAGAGAAAGAGAGAGAGGGAGAAAGAGAGAGACAAAGAGAGACAAAGACCCAGAGAAAGAGGGAGACAAAGACAGAAAGAGAAAAGGTGAAAGATGAGAGCACTGTATATACAATGACCAGTAGCGCGACAGCACCACGCCCTCTAAGTTCACTTTTCAGTCTGTCAGGAACACTTGCCCCAATGGACAAGACCATTCTCCAAATGCAAAAAGCTCCAGGGATGGTAGAACATGTCTCTAACTGGTGAAACTCAGCAAAGAACAAATGGACCCCAGTTTTTCTGAGAGTACCTGTAATCATGCTGGATATAATTAGGGGCAAGATGATAAGCTTCAGCATTCGCATTAAAATCTCTCCAGGAAAGGCAAAGTAGAACTTGTCCAAGTTTGATAGCTTGCTGTATTCTCGGACCAGGACTCCCACTCCAATCCCTAAAGGAGAGAAAATAAAGTTGGACACAATTATTATTCAGACCTCCTTGGCACTTGATCCACAGACTGAAGACAAAGACAGATGAATAAACCATTCAAAAAGGGTCCATAAGAAACCAAGATTGTAGAGTTAAAGTTGGAAAGTACCTAAGAGGACAACTTGTCCAACCCTCTTATTTTACCGATTAACTTACTAAGATCCACAGAGGGGAAGTGATTTCTCCTAAGAGCACAGTGACCAAGCTTGGGTTTGATTCCAAGTCCACTTTCCAAATGAAGCTCTTTTCCCCTATATGCCCTGTTGCATTTCATGCTCTCAGATAACCATGATTGAGGCCAGAAATTTACAGTATCATTTTCCAAAATTATTCTACCCTACCCTATATCCTACTCTACCTTACTCTACCCTGCCCTACCCAATCCTCTCTCGGTCTATCATTTCTTAAGGAAAAACAAGGTAACCTGTCTCCTCATTTATTAATATCTAGGGGAAATAAGGCACAAAAATCTTATGGAAAAAGTTAAATGCCACTTCAAGCCTAATCAGTTAGATAATCTTTGAATGAATGCATGCCTTTTTTTATTTTAAATAAGAGATAGCAGCTGGATCTTTTTTGTCATTGAGAAAATTTCCTCATTCCAGTTTAAGAGAGTAGTCTAGAAGCATTAAGAAGTTAAGTGTCTTGGCCTGGGCCACAGTGCCAATACATAACAGAGGCTAGACTTAAATTCAGGTCTTCCTGGCTGTGAGACCAATTCTCCATAGGTGGGGAACCTGCAGCCTCAAGGTCATATTTGGCCCTCCAGGTCCTCAAGTGTGGCCCTTTGACTGAACCAAACTTCACAGAATAAATCCCCTTAATAAAAGAATTCGTTCAGTACCTTGGATAATGTCAAAAGGCCACACTCAAGGACCTATCTATAAATGGCCCTGAGGTCATTGATGTCTCACCCCATACTGCTTTAACTCTGTTAAAATTTTTAAATTTTTTATTATAAAATGAATATTTTATAATTTTTACAGGATATATAATATGTATTTATTTCATAATATAACAAGTATTCATTTTGTAATGAACTACATTTATTCTATAGTAAAATAATGGCTATAGATTGATACATAAACTTCATTTTATTATAACTGCCTGATGGAGAAGTTGGAGAAGAATTTCATCTGAAACATCTTTAGTTGTAGTATCAACTTAAGTAATACCTTGGGTTAGGAGATTATTTAATATATTTGAAAGACTTGCTCTAAAAGATGTAAGTTTGAATTCTATTATATGGAGAATACATATAAAGGTCACATCACACTCAAGTATTGGGGTGGGCATGAAGAACTAAAAACCATAGATAAAATCTAAATAATGTATTAAATATCCTTTTCAAGGGTCAACAATCTAGGCCCCACCTGTATAGCCAATGAACTAAGAATGTTTTTTACATTTTAAAATAAAGATCATATTTAAAAACATGAAAACCATTCTTAAATCACAGACCATAGAAAAGCAGGCAGAGGCCATGTTGGGCTGTCACATGGTAGCTTGCCTACCTCTCATGGATCCAACTCTCAACTCCTATCACCAAACCTTTCACGAACATGCAAAACTAACTTGTTTGAACTTCTTTATTTTGTTCCCCTGCTCATCCTTTGATGATAAGACTAAAGAAAAGTATACTGGGCAGGGAGGCAAATGGGAAGAGAAGGCCTGGGACAACTGACAACCTGGAAAACCCAGTGTGAATTACTCAATTCTGGCTGTGCACAGTAAAGAACTCTGGGTCACTCTGAAGGCTCATACATTTGGGTGGGATTTGACTGTGTCCAAAGAGCACTGGAAATGAGGTCAGAAGAATAGGGTTAAAATCCTAGCTTAGTTATTTGGTATCTGTATGATCTTGGGCAAATTACTTCAACTATCTCTCTGTAGTTTCTCATCTTTAAAATCAAAGCATCACTGGCCTTGGAATAGGGAAAATCTTGAGTTTGAATCCTGCTTCAGACATGGCTGGGTGATACGAGGTAACTCACAACCACTCTGTGCGTCAGTTTCCTCATCTATAAAATGAGGGGGTTGGACTCTATGCCTTTCCAAGTCCCATTTAGCTCTAACTTTATGATATTATGAAGAGGATGAATATAGTAATCCTTAAGGTTCCTTCTGGCTGTAAATGCAATGATCTGGAACCGAAATGTGGACGTATATAGAGAATAGATGTATACAGTATGTAGAGAATATGTAGTATTTTATATAGAGAGAATATATAGATAAAAATCTATATATACTATATAGGATACTATATACAGTATATAGAATACTACATATATAGTATATATCTGTAATATATATAGTACATAGAACACAGACATATTACCTAAAAGATGTTGCTAGCACAAAACTTTGGATGTCAATTCTATTTTTTTCACTGATTTGTATTTTGCCAAATTAAACTTCTCCTAAGGCTTTGGGGTCAGGTGCTAGAGTAATGAAAAATTCTGTAAGTATAAATTTATATCAAGCCAAGAGACATTTATTAAGCACCCTCTAGGTGACAGGCACTGTGCTAAATCACCAGAATATACAAAAAAGACAAAAACGGTCCTGACCTCAGGGAGTTCAACATCTAATTTAAAGGCATGTCCATGTCATTCTGTATTGGAGTGGGATTCCACTGAGTGCACTCACATCAGGGAGGAGCCCTTTGGTTCTGAAAGGCCATACAAAGGCCTACAAAGCTAGAAAAACTGAGTATAGGCCCTATAGCAGGCTGCTCTCTGAGGCCCAGTCTAATAAAGTTTAGAGACACTCATCCTCAGACAGATGGTTGCCATGTCCCAAACTTTTTTTCCTTTTTTTTGGCCACAGTATCTCAAACCATCAGCTAAGGTGGAAAGGAGATTGTGATCAACCGTTTTGGAGGAAGTGTCCACACTAAGCAAATTATGGAATTTCTAATGTACCAAAGTACCAATTTCAAGAAGATGAAATGACCCTAAAAAGAATTACATTGTAAGATGTTTGATCTGGAAGGTGCCTAAGATAACATCTAGTCTACCTTTCTCATTTAATAGAAGAGGAAGCTGAGATGAAGAGGAGGAAAGAAAATTTTTCATGGCACAGTGGGAAGAAATGCTTGATGTGGAGTAAGGAAAATCTGGATTCAAATCCCAGCTGCTCCCATACTAGCCTCAGGACACTGGATGAGACTCATACCTTCTTTTGACCTCAGATCATCTATAAAATGAAGTTATTGGAATTGATGGCCTTAAAATCCCTTCCAATTCTAAATCTATGATCACATGAAGTTTTGGAACTGGATCTTATGTTTCTTCAGGGGTGAGGAACGTGCAGTCTTAAGGTCACATGTGGCTCTCTAGATCCTCAAGTGTGCCCTTTGGCCACAGGCTCCCACCCTTGCTAGACCTTCTCCCCCTCCCTGGCCCGCCCCAAACAACTTACACTATTAGAAATAGTGGGGGTCCAGTGGAAAGAACCTTGGAGTTGGAATCAAAGGACTTGAGTTCAACTGGTTCTGACACTTATAACCAGTGGGATCTTGAGCAGACCCTAAGTGCCCTGGCTCTAGCTTCTCTCCTCTGTGAAATAAAAGGGTTGAACAAAATGACTTCTAAGATCCCTTTCAGTCCTACATCTGTGTGTTCCTGTGATTATACAGATTCCTCTGGAAGCATCTTGGGGAGGCTGACAGCAGAGGAAGGGGGATAAGCCTGGCTGAAGAGATAAATCCTAAAAGTGCCCCGCTAAGCAGGTAGGGAACCTGACTGCCCCATCTGCCTCCAGTCTTATTACTTGTACTTTTGGTAATTGACTGCATGCTTGAAAAAGCACATGAAAGCAGATTAGTTAGAGGGGACTGTCATTTGAGTTCGGGGACCTGAACAATGGGGCAGATAAGAGACAAGAGGTTGGACGCAATCATGATCGCCAGGGTATCTGGTCTGGCAGGCTAGATTGCTTATCAAAGGATGACTTTGATTAACCTTGTTCTTGATCTACGTTGCTGTTAATACTTTCTTTAATGTGACTTTTCCCCACCCTATGAGAATAATTACTAACAGAAAAGATATGATAGGGAAGTCAAAGATGTAATTTTTGAGGAACATGATTACATTGCAGCAGAATGAAAAATAAAAATGTTGGAAATTTGTAGCTGAAGGGAGATTACATATGTCGTCCAACGTCCTCACTGCATAAATAGGAAAATTGAAGTTGAGAATGGTGACTGTATTAAGGTCACAAAAGACAGTATGGGGAAGAAGTAAGATTTGAACCCAAACCTCTGGGCTTCAATAATTAAGTTTGAGAAACTAGACACAGGACAAGATGTAGCTAACAAATTTCAAAGTCGGGAGTTTAGGGCAGAAGATTTGGAAGAGGGGAGAGAATAGTGTTTGAAGGGCTATCATGTTGAAGAAGGATAATAATCTGTAACATTTATATAGTGCTTTAAAGTTTGCCAAGTGCTTTACATTTGTGACCCACATAACAGCCCGGTGAGGTAGGTATTTTTATCATGCCTATTTTACAGATATGGAAAGTTAACACTGAGAGAGGTTAAGTGACTTGCCCAGAGTCATACACATACTAAGTGAGGCAAGATTCAGTCTCAGGCTTTCCTGCCCACAAGTCTCCTCCTCTGCTCTGTTCATTGCACCACCAACCTGACATTTTATTTTATTTATTTATTTTTTTGGCTTTACGAGAACAGAATTTGGAGCAATGGGTTGGCATAAAGAGATGAATTTAGGTTTGATTTCAGGAAAACAACAAAAACAGAAACAGAAATAAAAACAACTTCCTAACAATTAGAGCCATCCATAAGTGGAATGAGAAGCCTTGGAAAGTGGTGAAACCTGTTTCTTTGAAGGTCTTCAGGCAAAGGGTAGATGACCACCCATTAGATAAATTATAGAGGATTCTATACAGCAGAGGTTTTTAACTTGGGAATAAAGACTTTGTTTTTTTTTTTTTAAGTTGGCATCATTATTTCAATATAATTGGTTTCCTTTCTAGTTCTGTACATTTTATTTTTTACATTTAAAAACATCCTTAGGAGGGATGCATAGGACTCTACAGACCTACAAAAGGGTCCAAGGTCCTCCAAAAGTTAACTCCTGCTATATAGGGTTATTTGTTAATTATACAAGATTCTTTTGGGAGACAATGGATTAGATTAGATGGCCTCTGAGGTCCCTTCCAACTTTGAAATTCTATGGTTCTATGAAACCAGATAGGCTATGTTCCTCCTTTATTAAATATATTTCTTAAAATAAATACAAACTCCCAAAGGACTACCTCAGGGCAGGTTTATGGTAAAGACAAGATCATCATGAATAAAGTCATTCCTAGGGGCAAGTTCAAGCCCAAGAACTCCCTCCCAGAGTGCCTCTCAGTCACTGGGAATGTAAAAGGTCAAAGAATTCCCATAATGCTGTTTTTCCCTTTTGGTATCCCCAGAGTTTCATATAGCGTCTGGCACAGAAAGAGGTTAATAAATGTTTGTCAACTTTCTGCTGGGCTTGGATAGCAAGAATATATCAAGCAGAGTAAAGATCACAGCGGTCTCCTAAGATTACTGCAGCCTTAGGGATGACCAGCACCCAATTCCCTGGCCTTTTCACTCCCAAAAGAAGAAGGAAACAAACAATAAAGCTGGAAAATACATGATTAGAAAACTCAGCTCTTTTCATTCAATTTCAATAATCACGGCTTGGAGCTTTGGTAACCTAGAGGGCTAGGGTAGGAGCAAAGGATGGGGAAGGCATCAGAAGACACACCAAGCTGGGGCCAGTGAGGCGAAAGTAAGTAGTCATCAACCAATACATAAACTCATGTAGTAGAAGGATTTTTAAAAATGACTCTATTTCATATATATAGATATGTATATACACATTTATGGATACATACATATACATGTATGTTTATGTGTGCATATGCATATACATACACACACACATATACACACACACACACATACTTTTTCTTCTGCTAAATATTGGTTGTCTTGTGTCTTAACTTCTTGGTAGCCTGAAAATGATCTCTTTAACTTAGATTTTTTTCAAGAGCACTTGGTCCAGATCTCTCATTTGCCCCTATTAGATTCAATACTGTAGCATCTGTGGATATGTTGTATCCCCCTTTAATGAAACTGTGAACTCCTGGAAGGGAATAATTGTATCAGTTTTTCGTCTCCAAGGGAAGAGCGAACCGGGAAGGAAATAAACATTTATATAGCACCTACTGTGTACCAGGCACATATTAAGTGCTTTTTACAAGAATTACCTCAGCTGATCGTCACGACAGCCCCGCACATGGTAGGTGCTATTATTATCCACATTTTACAGTTGAGGAATCTGAGGAGAACAGAAGTTAAGTGACCTGTCTGGAGGCACACAGCTCGATTCTGAGGCCAGATTTTAATTCAGGTATTTCTGACTCCAAGCCCAGCACTGTGTCCACCATCCTCCCTCAATTCTCAGTGCTTGGCACAGAGTACTCACTTAATAAATACTTGTTGAATCACACGGTATACTGGAAATAACATTGAATTTTGTGTAAAAGACCTGGGTTCAATCTCTGGCTCTGCTATTTATTCCTTTTGTGTCACTGACCAAGTCACTTCCCCTGGCAGGGCCTTGATACTCTCAACAGTAAAATGAGAGTGTTAGACCAGACCAAGGGTGGAGCTTCTGCAGCATTTGCAGCCTCAAGGCCACATATAATTCTCTAGGTCTTCAAGTGAGGCCCTAAAAGGCCTCCTGGCCCCAGGTGCCCTTCCCTTGCACTAGATCACTGTTTTTTAAACCTATAGATCTCAGGAGTGGGGGCAGCTAGGTGATGCAGTGGATAGAGCACCAGGGCAGGGGTCAAAAGGACCTGAGTTCAAATCTCACCTCAGACACTTGACACTCACTAGCTATGTGACCTTGGGTAAGTCACTTAACCCCAACTGCCTCATCTTGGGTCATCTCCAGTCATCCTGATGAATATCAGGTCTCTGGATTCAGATGGCTCTGGAGAAGTGAGGCTGGTGACCTGCACAGCCCTCCCTCACTCAAAAAAACCAAGTGCAAGTCATGTCATTATTTTTCTGATGGCATGGTCTTCAGCAATGAAGGAGGAACACACACGAAATCTCAGGAGTCCTTAGCAATTAAAAATTATTGAGGATCTTTTAAAAAACTTTTGTTTATGTGGTTTATATCTATTGATATTTACAGTATTAGAAATCAAAGCATCGTATTATTATGAAAGTAATTTTGACCTCACAGACTCACTGAAATGGTTTCAGGGACCCCCAGAGATCTCCAGATCATACTTCCAGAACTGCTAAACTAGATGATCTCTAAGGTCCCTTTCCTTAAGGTGCCTGTGATCCTAAGAATGTTTGTAGAGGAAAATAGTGGCTGGAAATTTTTATTATTATAATTATATTATTCAAATAGTGGCTGGAAAAAATTCTGAGAAGGTAATGTTTTCAGAAATACTTAAAAATATTTTCCCTCAGCCTATCTGTGAATCTTATTTGATCAAGAATATCCTAAAATTTAGAGCTCGAAGATGACCTTAGGCATTATTTAGTCCATTTGAACAGATGAGACCCGAAGTGGAGAAGTTATTCAGTCATTTCAGTCCACATTTGGGGTTTTTTGGCAAAAATAGTGGAGTGGTTTACTGTTTCCTTCTGCAGCTCATTTTACAGATGAGGAAATTGAAGCATACAGGGTTAAGTGACTTGCTCAGAGTCACATAACTAGTTAAATGTCTGAGTGGAAAAGTGATGCGTGCCCAAATAAATCATTTAGGTAGTAAACACCAAAACTCGGATTTGAACCTGAGTCCTTTGACTCCAAATGCAGAGTTCTTTTACGATGTGCCATGGCTTCTCCACACACTAAATTTTAAAATTTCTTTTTGTGAACTGTTGCTTTGGCCATTGGATTCAAAAAGCACACACATTTCTACTCTTTTATGCAAACGGAAGCAGGTGCTTCTTTGGCTCTGTAAAATCTATGTCAAGTGAGACTCAGCCACCTTTTCTGGGGTGAACAGCTTGCTGTGTTCCAGGACAGCCAAAGTAGTCTTTTACCATGAAGAAGCTGTTACTATGGTAATTCATAATCTACAAGTGCTCAGTCAAAACAGAGGTACGAAACAGCTACACGAATAGGAACCAAGCTCTCATTCAGAACACAAATTTCTTATTCTTGAGGAATGAAGATAGATACTACTAATTTAAAACGAGATGCTGTAGTTCAACATGCTCACTTTTGATCAGAAAATAGATGCTAGCTGGAAAAAGAAACTAAAGGCTGCCTATGTAGTCCAATTATCCTCTGATGATGAATTTTATTAATATTTGCTAAATGTTAGTGAATATCCTGAACGATATTTCTGTTGTTCAGTTACTTTAATTATATCTCACTCTTTGTGACCCCATTTGGAATTTTCTTTTTTTATTTTTCAAAGGGGGAAGGCAAGGCAGTTAGGGTTAAGTGACCTGCCCAAAGTCAGACGACTAGTACATGTCAAGTGTCTGAGGCCGAATTTGAACTCAGGTCCTCCTGCCTCCAGGACCAGTGCCCTATTTGCTGTGCCATTCAGTTGTCCCCCTGGAATTTTCTTGGTAAAAGGTATTGGAGTGGTTTGCCATTTCCTTCTCCAATTCATTTTACAGATGAGAAAATTGAAGCAAACAGGGTTAAGTGACTTGTCCAGGGTCACGTAGCTATTAACTGTCCGAAGCTGGATTTGAACTTAGGTCTTCTTGATGCCGGCTCTGGTGCACCATCTACTATACACCACCTTGCTGCCCATTTCTTTAAGAAGCAATATTACTACTTTTTACAAAGAAGACACCCATACTCTATATAGAAGACTCACACAGTATTTGAAGACCTAAATGCATAAATACTTGTTTTGTTATTACACGCTATGTATTATATATATTAAAGAGACCTCTGGGTTTAGAAGCAGGAGAACTCTGAGTTCTGGTTCCAACACTTCCTTGCTACGTGACCATTACTAAGTCAAGTTGGCTCTCCGACCCTTAATTTCTTCATTTTTAAACTTGGAATGCTACATGCCCTACCTGTCTTGGTGTTGCTGGGAGACTGATACTGTGAAAACCTTGTAAACCTATATAAATCTGAGCTATTATTATCATTCTTCCAGACTGTTACTCCTCCATATGTTACTGTTTCATGTGATTCTTGTGAATTTTTGTGAATGTTTCATTGATAATCTCCCCAACTTGTATGGTTACTTCAGTATCTTGAAGGTGTTAATATATCATCTACTGTCTTGGTTTATTTCACTACATGTCTAGATCACTTTTTTTTAAGGTCATACTATTTTTTTTTATTAACTATAAAGCTGATTTTTGGATAATTCTTCTGGATAATTGAACACAACAACTGGGGAGATAAGTTAATTTTCCTTTTCTGGTTTCAAAGTTAGTATGAACTGTTGTCTTCACATGGTCCACATTGCTACAAAGTGGTAGCCAGAATAATGATAATAAAAGGCATTGACTTGCATGTATGAAGATGTTTACCAACAATGATAAGGTACCATGACATAATGAATAGAGAGAAAACCTTAGATTCAGGAGGGCCTCTGACCTCTGACACATATGACTGTAAGTAAGTCACTTAAACACTTAGTGTTTCCAGGGAACTTTTTAAGAATATAAAATTATATATTTATAGCAGCACTCTTTGTAGTTGCCAAAAACTGGAAATCAAGGGGATGTCCATCAATTGGGGAATGGCTGAATAAATTATGGTATATGAATGTAATGGAGTACTATTGTGCCATAAGAAATGATGAACAAGAAGACTTCAGGGAGGCCTGGAAGGACTTATATGATTTGATGCTGAGCGAAAGGAGAGGAACCAGGAGGACTCTGTGAACAGCAATGACCACAGTGTGTGAGAGTTTTTTCTAGTAGACTTGGAACTTTGGAAAAATGCAAGAACTTATTAAAAAAATAAAAAATAAAAAAAAAATGAAAAAAATCTGTAGTGCTACCACAAAAAAAAAAAAGAGAATATAAAATTGTAAGACCAGTTGCAGACCCTCTGGGGATCTATATTGGGTGGAGGGAGTTTCACAACAGGATTTTCCCACAATAATAAATTCATAACTCCAAATTAACAGTGATGATAGGCTACTTGGGACCAACCACTTTCTTGACCAATATTTGGATTAGTCTATTATCCTAGAATAAAGACCTCCACTGAGATAAACTAACACATTTTAGTTGGTCAGAGTTCTTATTAGAATCCTTGAAATTGCAAGGAATTTTACGGAGACCTTCTTTTTCAAGTCTTTCAACAGCTCTGGTGAGATAGGTAGTACAAATCTTTATTCAAAAACTAGGAAATTGAGGATTAGGAAGTTGAAATAATTTTTTTTTAAATTTTTTAAGATCACATAAGTAAAGAGTAGCAGAAATGGAAGTATCCCAGGCCACCAGATCTATTTAGATTCCTGGGCTCTGTCATTGACTTCCTTACAGTTAGGCCTTTGTGGAAGACATGAAGAGGTCAGTGCCTCTTCCCCAAGGTTTAACTCCACTAAATGATACTTCAAGAGAAACTGCACCTCCCTAAGCACATATCTTCTCGAAGTAAGAGCTGGCCTCTCTGGCATTTTCTCTGTCAGACTTTGTTATTTCTATTTGATAACTGGCATCCTTAATTATGTCTGAGGTACTCCAAGAACATTCTGAATCAAAGACAGAACTTTATATCAAGTGCATTTTAATGGATTTCTGCTCTTTGAAAATTATTACTCTATCTTGAATATGTAATAGTAGCTGTCAACCAGCATGCTTGATTAACCAGAACATGTACTTCTTGACCCAGCTACATTAACAATGGCTGTACCAGAAAGGCATTGCAAAAGTCAACCTCGCAGTCAGAAGACCTGGCTTTGGGTACCAATTCTGCCTCTTAGTAGCTGTGTAATGACAGATAACTCAAATCATTTTTCTGAGCATCAAAGTATTCTCTTTAAATTGGAAGTAACAGTGTTGTTATGGCAATAGAATGGAATTTTATGAATAGGGGTTAGGGACTGGGTCTATGAATTCACTGGTACAGAATCTGTAAGCAAGGAAAATCCACCAATACAGGGCAGTGTTGAGTTGGCCATTTATCGGCAGTCTTAAGAGAGTGATCCAGAGCAGAAGTAGCTTACTACATTAAACTGTAACTGGTAGAAATTTAACAAAATAAATAAAACTACACTAGAACACAGAATAATGGTAATATGTGGTTTTCCAAATCAATATATGTCCCGAATGGATCCTTATGTACAGTTTAGTATCTCCTCCCCGCCCC
This sequence comes from Bettongia penicillata ogilbyi, assembly GCA_023548195.1. Taxonomy (NCBI): domain Eukaryota; kingdom Metazoa; phylum Chordata; class Mammalia; order Diprotodontia; family Potoroidae; genus Bettongia; species Bettongia penicillata. Next base: position 484,680 of record JAJHZJ010000612.1, read on the forward strand.
CCCTCCCCCCATTTCTACTGGAGTTTGACACCACTGGGCTAGCTACTGAGTAGCTAAGAGACACACAACATTCCATGTTAGGCAGCATGGTCTTCCTAGCTTGGGGGAAAGCACTCTCCACTAATCCACACTGCCTCTCATTGCATTAATGAGGGTTACAAAGTGATTTCATTTATATTATGTTACGCATCCACTACATAAATATACAACACGTTGCACTGCATAAATGTCTGAAGGGGTTATTATCACTTCAGGCATACAGGAGAATCTTCTTTTTCTATCTCATTCCAAATACAAACAGTGACAAAACACGCCAAGACCTATCATTCACTTGCTGCTATTTTTGAATTGTGTGCCCAGCAGAAATTGCATCTCAGTTAACCTTTCAGTCCAAGAGAGCTTAAGACATAACTAAGAATGTATTTTTTGATGCACGATCTTATTTTTTCTGTGTGATTCCAAGTCAACCATAAAAAATCTTCCATTTTCCAATATAATTGAAACGTCATATAAAACTCTTCAGGAAAACTCTACTGAATTTAAGTGGCTTAGGAGATAGAGTCAGACGCTACTGAACAACCTAGGGTCAGTTGCCAAGAAAACTGCCAAAAGGGACTGCAAAGAATGACACTACTGAAAATAACTCAGTAACAAAATTGTGGAAGTGTATTACATCCAGATGATGAGTAAAATAACTTGATTATACTAATATAACATAAGACAATGTGTATTAAGGCATCAAAAGCCAAATTCTGCTTTAGAACAGAATTCTGGGTAAGATCAACTGTTGGTAAAATGACTATTTGCATTTAATTTACAGGCTCAAATTTTGCAATGAGTAACATTTCAAATTCAGGGTCTTTGGGTGATTGCCAAGTTTGGTTGGGTTTGCAGGAGTGGGGACATGAGGACAAGAGAGGACAATGGTCAAATGAATATAGCATCTCATATTTCCTTGGTGCTTTAAAGTGGTTTCCCAATCAACAATTCTGTGTGGTAGATATAACTCTCCTTACTTTGCAGATGAGAAACTGAAACCTCTAGAGAGATGTAATAACACATCTCCAGCCACACAATTAATAAAGGGTGAGTCTTGAACTCATCTTCTGACTCCAAATCCATTAGGTTTTTTTTCTATTTGTTTGTGTGTTTTACGGTAACAGGTTTCCTCTCTGGTACAATAGAATCTTATCTAACTGGACCATGAATGACGTATTCTCCTTAAACAAATATTCAGGAGAAAAGAGCCTTCTAACCTCTCAGGCTTTTTGTCATCTTGTGCCACGGCTGCCTATCCCAGAATTACACAGGTTCCCCTTAGGCTTCTGGGATGGTTTAGAACTCAATAAAGATCATTAATCTCACTTCCCCCCCTCCACTTAATAGTGGTCTGAAATGGTCAGAGACTCCTGTTCTTCAAGGAATGAATGATTTTATATTACTTCCCCTCACATGTTTTACAGCTAAACTGGCCAACTTGCTACTCCCATAAGGATATTCTGCCTCCTACCTCTGAACCTTTGCCTGGAATGTTTTCCCAAAAGCCTTTCCCAATTCCCCTAGTTGCTGGTGCTTTTCTCATCAAAATGATTTTGAATTTATCTTACATATATTTTATATTGATTTATGTTCAAAGGATCACAGACTTAGAGCAAGAAGAGACTTTAAAGGCTATTTAGCCCAACCTCTTCATTTTACAGGTGGGGAAACTGAAACCAAGGGAAGTTAAGTGATTTGCCCCAGGTCTCCCAGGTAGTAAGCAAGCAGATTTGACTGCAGAGCCAGATTTCCTAGGCCTTTCTCTTTTTTTTAATTTTTAATGTTCCACAATCACTACCATAAAACTTAGATTTTTTTCCCCCCTACTTACTCCCCACCACTCCTCTCCCTCCCCAAGATGGCATATAATTCTATATAGGATCTACATATACTTTCCTACTGAATACATTTTCACTATAGTCATGCTGTGTAGATGAACTAAAATAAATGGAAGAAATCATATAACAAATCAAAACATAATATACACATACACACTGACACTAAAATGATCTGCCACATTCTGCAGATGAATTCCATAGTTCTTTCTTTGAGTGTGGAAGGCATTTTTCCTTAGAAGACCATTGGGAATTTTTTTTTTTAAGTTCTTGCGTTGTTATAAGAAGCTCCAAGTCTACCAGAAAAAACTCTCGCACACTTTGGTTGTTGCTGTGCACAAAGTTCTCCTGGTTCTGCTCCTTTCGCTCAGCATCAGCTCATATAAGTCCTTCCAGACCTCTCTGAAGTCTTCTTGTTCATCATTTTTTATGGCACAATAGTACTCCATTACATTCATATACCATAATTTATTCAGCCATTCCCCAGTTGATGGGCATCCCCTTGATTTCTAGTTTTTGGCCACCACAAAGAGTGCTGCTATAAATATTTTTGTACATGTGGGACCCTTTCCCATTTTTATGATCTCTTGGGGATACAGTCCTAGAAGTGATATTGCTGGGTCAAAGGATATGCAAATTTTTGTAGCCTTTTGGGCATAGTTCCAAATTGCTCTCCAGAATGGTTGGATGAGCTCACAGCTCCACCAACAACGAATTAGTGTTCCAACTCTCCCACATCTTCTCCAACATTTATCATCTTCCTGTTTTGTCATGTTAGCCAATCCGATAGGTGTGATGTAGTACCTCAGAGTTGTTTTGATTTGCATCTCTCTAATCAAAAGTGATTTAGAGCATTTTTTCATATGATTATAGATATCTTTAATTTCTTCCTCTGAAAATTGCCTATTCATATCCTTTGACCATTCATCAATTGGGGAATGACTTGTATTGTTGTACATTTGACTCAGTTCTCTCTATATTCTAGAAATGACTAGGCCTTTCTCTTAATAGCTCTGTCTTCTTAGGCAAATCAATTAACTTCTTTGGTTTAAGTTTCCTCCTGAAAATTTAGGGGACTTTACTAAGGATCTTGAAGTTCCTTTCACATCCATAATTCAATGAGTCTATGGAAACACAGAAAGAATACCTATTGCTTACCCCAGGGATTCTTCACTTTTTGGACTCCTCAGAAAAAATGTCTTTAGGTGCATGGAATAAAGCATTAAAAAGGAAAACTAATTATATTGGAATTAAGACACTATTTTTTTCCTATTCACATTCATAGTTGCTCATCCCCCCATTCCACCCTGAAAATCTATCCACTATTTTGATATGGATCCCATGTTACAAATGACTGGTATAGGCTATAACATGGAGTTAGGCAAGCTCTCCATTGAGCTAATCCATCAATACACGTCTTGGCCAGGTTGAGTACAGAATTGAATAGTTGCTTAGTTGTTTTAGTTTTTGATATTCAGTTGTTTTAGTCGTCTGACTGTTTGTGCCTCCATTTGGGGTTTTCTGGGCAATTTCCTTCTCTTGCTCCTTTATGAGGAAACCAAGGCAAACAGTGACTTGCTCAGCATCTCATAGATAGCGTGTGAAGCCCGATTTGGATTCAGAAAGATAAGACTTTCTGATTCCAGGCCCACTACTCTATCTCATGTGCCAAGTAGCTGACCCCAAGTAGGAGTTAGGTTATATTAGTTTAGGAACTTACATAATATTTTTAATGATTACACTCTGTGTCCTAATAAAAAAAAATAATCCCAACTTTTAACAACAATATACTTGTGGGAATTCATCAAATCCTGAAATAATCACAATTTCCAAAGACTTAAGACTAAAGGTAACTCCAAGGACAATGTACAGACAGGTAAAAACAGACTGCACTCTGGTTAGCAATAGTGATGCGCACCGCGCAAGAACTGGTAGGAAAGATATCATCAAGAAAACGTGTACATGAAGAGGGAATTAGGTTGGTCACATACGGAAAGAAAGACAAAACGAACAGATAGCTTCAGCTCTTTACTGGAAACCATTCAGTATTAATGGCCTAGAGGAAGATCTCCAGCACTAGGGCAGGTTAAGAGTCAAATATGTTGAAACAAAATGGACCTTAGAGGTTATTTAGAATAGTCTACTCCTTTAATGGCTAGGTGACACAGTGGATTCAGAAAAACCTGATAGCTGTGTGACCCTGGGCAAGTCACTTAACCTCTGTGTGTCTCAGTTTCCTCATCTGAAAAGTGAAAATAACATCTCCCAGGGTTGTTGGAAGGATCACATGACGTTCTAATTATAGAGTGCTTAGCACAGAGCCTAGAACATAGTAGGCACTATATAAACGCTATTTATTAAAATTATTATTTTCTGAAGAGGAAACTGTGGCCCTAAGAGAAAAAGTGATTTGCCCCAAGTCACAGAAATAGAAAGTAGATGAGTAGATTCTCTGCAGAATTTATGGGTTGCCATAGAACAAAACTGCATGGAAAGAACAGCATGCTATCAGTTAATATTCTACATCATTGGAGGAAGTATTCACAGCAGTGAGATTATCGGTCAGTTGAAATATATGGGACTCTGAATGAATTCACCTTCCCTGGGTCATAACTATATGTTATAAGAGCCTGATATAACACAAGCTAATAAAATAAACATTGCAATTCAGTTCAACAAGTTTTTATTATGTGCTTATTACATGCAAGGTACTAGGTTAAATTTTAGGGATACAAAGACAAAAACAGAAATATCTTCCCTGAAGGAGTTTATATAGAAGCAAAAGGGGTGTGGGGAGTGGATAGGGCTCTGTCCCTATAATCATGGGGGGAGAGGGGGGGACAGAGAGAGAGAGGGAGAGATGATCAATAGGACAAACTCCTGAAGGAGATGGGAGGGAATGAGACCAAGGATAGAAGCTGAGAGTGTAGCCTTGTCAGGAAGGATCTCTCCATTTTTTTGAAAATGGAGCAAATTAGTTGCTTCACAGTTTCTCAAACAATTATGATCTTCTTTGTGTTGTGAGGTGTTTGTGATTGTTGGTGACAGGATTTTTAAAAATTCAATTAAAAATGAACTGGATTAAAAAAAGAGAAGACAGTTAAGATGCGGCAAAGTTTTGAGTTGATGATGAATGAAAATGAGAGAGTTCCTCATAGATGCCCTCAATCTTTCAAGTAAAGCAAGATCAGGCACTATGAGAAGGGTGATAAGAGATAATCAGAGGAAGAAAAAAGTGATTTTTATGCAGGGGTGAGGGCCTAGATGAGAGAAGATAGCAAATTTCTATCATCTCAATCTCCGTGGTATCATGACATCCTCTAGCAGCATCTAGCAGTTCAGAAGTAGGAGCAGAAAATGAGCACGGCTGGAGATGACCCAGGGATGCAGAATGATAGCAGGGCATGAATAGTAGAGGGAAAAGGGTGCAGGGGATCAAGAAGTGTCTTTGTTTAATTGATAAACAGGGTCAAGATTATGAAGGAAAGAAAAGTCAGATTATGAATGGTGCTTTGGAACCCATAAAGAGATACTGGGATCAGAAGTTATGCGGAGGATGTAAATCAGTTTTTGGAAAAGTACAGTAGCATAGATGGAAGGATAGGAGGCTGTAATCAAAGAAGAGGATTTCAGATTTCAAGGCAATGGAAGTGAAATAATTTTGGGAAATGGTGAGAGTTAAGGCTTATTCACACCCCTTTGTGATACTAAAGTAAAATGGAGAAAGAAAGAGGTCATGGAAGTTGAGATTAAAGAATTGGAAGACCAGAGTGTTAAGAGAGTCATTAACTTAAATTCTGGTCACCAAAGATGTGATCAAAGGGTAGGGGGATTCAGAATGTGATAATAGAGTCTGAGACAGTGGTACTTCTCTACCTTTTAAAGCCCAATTCCAATGTTACTTCTCTTCTATGAAGACTGTTCTAACACATCCACAACTTCAACCTCAAGTATTCTCCTTTACAACTATAATTCATGTATTATGTAACAGTAAATATTATACTGTGTACGTATCATGTACCTTTTCTAAACAGTAAGCTCTTTGTGGGAGGGGAAAGAAGGAACTACGTTCTTAATTTTGTATCTCCTCTACCACCTAGTGTGCACAGAGATGGCATAAAATACACAGTTGTTGGGTGAATTTTTTTTTTTGCCCTACAGTTTGATTATTTCACAATCTGAAAAGGTTGAAGGGGAGGGGAGAAAAATATTTTCATGCTAGTAGCATGGCAAACTGCCAAAGGAATGGTATTATATTTAAATTTCTAATTGGCTAGATAAGTTTGGGCTTATTCATTTAATTTCTCACCATCTGGAGGTGAAGATTTGACAACTCAAGGAAAGCTACATTTGTTTATTAACAGCTTAAAGGAGATGACCAATTTTTTAAGAAGCTGTGATTTAGATTTATAGTCCTTAGTATATCAAGGATAACATCAAAAGTCTCACATTTAAATGAGTCCCCCCAAAAAGAAATACAAAAGGGAACACCATCAATATAGAGACAAAGCATTTTTATAATAGAGAAACAGAATTGATGACCTAGGACAGGAATTGATTGAGTCCCTACTATCTGCAAGGTATGTAAGTATTTCAAGGAAGTCTGTGATCCAATCTTTGCCTTTAGACAGGGATTAACAGTCAGTTAGCATTTATTAAGTGCCTACTATGTGCCAGGCAAGGAGCTCCTAGTCTGACAGGGGAGTTACAACAGACAGAAATCTGACAAATAAAAGCCCTGGTTTTCAAAATAGCCTGGGGTAAGAAGCCCTCTTCTATTATTTTATCATAATATGAATTTTTAACCTTTCCTTTAAATGCACTCCTTTGTTGGGTTAACAGTGGGATCAATAGTTTTCTCCTGGAATAAAATACTCCTGGAAAGGATCCCAAGATCATCTGATCTAACTTTCTCATTTGGCAGATAAGTAAGCTGAGGCCCAGGGTTTTACATTTTTCAGTAAATCATCAAATATTTATTTAACACTCGCTATGCGCCAGTTGCTATGTTAGGTCCTGGGGATACAATGACAAAAATGAAGTAGTTCTTGCCCTCAAAGAGCTTACAGTATGATTGAGCAGGCAATACACACATATATTAACACATATATACACAAGTATATAAAGAATACACAAAACTAGTTAGATTACAAGGCAGTAAGGGAAGTCAGGAGTGAAAAGAAAGGGATGGATTTAAGATGTTTTGAAGGTAGACTCAATATGACTTAGAAAGTGATTGGATAGGGGTGTGCGGGAGAGGAAAGAGTCAAAGAAGACTAAAGTTATGAACCTGGGTGTACAGTAGTGTATTGGATAGTAATAGGAAAGTTTGTTTTAAGTGGGGTGAGTTTAGGGAGGGAGTGATAATTTGTTTGGACATGTTGAGTTGGGGATGCTGATGGACCATCCAGTAGGCAGTTAATGATTATAGACTCTAGTGCAGGAGAGATATTAAGCCTGGATATATAGTCCTGAATTACCTGGATAGAGATGATAATTGAAGCCCAGAAAGCTAGTGAGATTTTCAAGGGAGAAAATATGTAGATAAGAGAATAGTGCCTTGAACATTATAGATACTTAATACAAGTTTATTGTATTGAAGAAGAACTAACTAGGGCAGCGCCTTGAGGGGCATCTATGATTCAAGGGACAGAGATGGATGATGAAACAGCCAACAGTCATCAACAGCAGAGAGTCAGGAAAACAGTGCCATAAGAGCAGGAGGAGGGACTGGCCATCCGTGTCAGAATATGAGATGTCAAAAGAGACAAGAACCAAGAAAAGTTTATTGGACTGAGCAGTAAAGATATGGTTAGTAACCATGGTAGAGTGATGGAGTGAGTAGCCTTTTTGCAAGGGGCTGAGAGGTGAGTAAGAAGTGTAAGAAGCCCAAAGTGGAGTCACAAGAAAAGTAGACAACTCTTTATAGGAATTGGGCAGAAAAAAAGAGATGAAAAATACAAGATGCTTGTTTAAATGGATACTGCGGTATACCTTTTTCTGAAAAGGGAAGACCTTTACATGAAGCACATTTCTTGAGGCAGCTATTCTGCTTTTGCATGGCTCTAATTGTTAGGATTTTTTCCTTCCAATGAGCTTTTCTCTTTGCGCCCCCTTCTATCCTTTGGACTAGGCAGAATAAGTTTAATGACTTCTTGCACTGTTTTTAGAATTACAGGATTAAGATCTAGAAGAGACACTTGAGATCTTTTTTTAATTCCTTTATTTGTTTAAATAAAGCTTGAATTTGGATTGAATCAAGACACAATTGCAGGCAGGCATGATCCTCTAGAATACTGTAAGACAAGACCATTAGTTGGTGTTCACGATGGGTCAAATACCCAAACTAATTACAACATGGGTAAAAAAGAAATAAAACGTCATGGTGTGGGGTGTAAAATTCAAGTAATATAAATAGGTTTTGAAATGTCCCTAAAAATAACAAATGTGACTAAGCTAAAAAGCTATTGATAAAAAATGTTTAACATCAAAATGCCAAAGACAGATCCATGAAACAATCCCTTATACTACAAAGAAACAACAAACGTTTATTAAATGCTCAGTCTGTACTAGGTGCCAGGGATACAAAGAAAGGCAGACAGTCCCTTCCCTCAAGTAACCCACATTCTAATGGGGTGACAACATGCAAACTACGTACACATCAGATACATCTAGCCCAGAGCTCTCTATCCTGTTCATTGGAATAGCTTAAGAGACTTGGTCAAATGCTTTATTCAAAATGATTAAAGGAGACAATATTTATGGGAAAAAAACCCTACACATAGCACAGTTCCTGGTACATAGTAGGTGCTATATAAATGCTTATTGCATCTCCCCTATCCCTGGCCCCTTCCTGCAAACCAGTAGATAGCGAATAGGAGGTTAAATTGCTCTGGGCTACCCGATGCTTCTATGTGTTTCTTCCTCTCTGTTACAAGTGCCCAAATTTTAAAATAGACCTTCATTACTGTATGCCTGGATAGGTCATCCTAAGGAAGTTCTGCCTCCTGTAATCCAAACTTCATCCTGCTTCCAGAATAATCTTCACTGTGTATGTATTTAATCACTTCTGCTCTAAAACTTTCAGTGGCTCCATATTTCCTCCTGAGTCAAGTTCAAACCCTTTGCCTGGCATTCAAAGGCCACCCCCAATCTGGTGACACTGAACTCTTCTATGCTTATTTCATATGAATCCCTTCCACATGCCAGCCAACTGGATTACCTTCTGTCCTCTGAATCCATGCTGTGCTTTTTGGCCCCAGGCCTTTGTTCCCATACTGTGCCTTATTCCTGGAATATCCTCCATCTCCCTCTTCATGTTTTGAATTTGTCCTCAGCCTTTAAAGTCCAGCTCAGATGGCTTCTCCAGTGCTATCGAAACTTTCTCCTTTGTCCCTCACATGACACTCTTTTATAACTTGGTGGTGAACTCATTAGTAATGTTGTGTATTATAGTTCTATCTGTATACTCTATTGGTTTTGAGATTCGCGAGGGCAGAAAAATCTTTTAGCTTCTTTCAAGGATCAGCTGAGATCCCATCTCTTATGGGAAGCCTTCCTGGATACCCAGGAGTTGTTAGCCTTCTCTCTCTCCTCAAATTATAATGTATTTACTTATTTGTTTAAATGCTGTACTTCTCCAATGAATTATAACTTCCTCAAGGGGTAGCTTTTGCTCTGCCTTTTAAATAATGATGATGCTAATAATGTTAGCACTTATATTAATATTGTTAGCATCTTCAAGTTTACAAAACAGTTTATAAATATTATTTCATTTTATGCTTATTATAACTCTGGGAAGCAGATCCTATTATGTTTCCATTTTACAGATGATGAAACTGAGGCAGACAGAAGTCAAATGTTTTACTCAGGGTCACAAAGCAATTAAGTGCCTGCTTTTGGATTTAAATTTAGGACTTCTTGACTCTAGGTCCATCACTTTATCTGCTTCAACACCCAGATGACACCTTGTGCAAAGTAAATGCTTAATAAATGCTTGTTGAAGTGTCCTTTCATATCCCAAACCTCCCTCCCCCCAGGAGAATACAATAATTAAAATTTTCTTTTCTTGCTGCCACACATTTGTCCTGGTTATCTCCTTCCCACTGCAATGGCTCCAAGAAACCTTTTCATCCTTCAAAGGCTAGCTACCTTGGAGACACAATGTAAGCTGCATTTCCTTTAATCCATGTGATGTCACATGGGGTGGCAGCCCAGCTCTCAAGCAAGCTTTCAGTGTTTGTAGAAGGCTGTGGAATTCCTGGCTTTCAATGCCACACCTCTTCCTTAAGTTCAAGACTGAGCTGTTCCTTACTAATAACTAGTTTCACAAGTCTCTCAAACACCTTCTGGGCTCATTACACAATTTCAATAAAGCAGTTTCCCTTCAGAGCAAATCTCCAGTTCAGGAAATCCAGCCAACTCCCCCACATGTGGTTTTTGCCATATGCAATCACTCACCCCTTGCTGGGAGTGAGGGGAGTAGGCTTCCATCATTTTTGTCTTTGCTTGCCTGAGTGGTGGACTTGGGTTCTTTTAGTACTGGGAGTCTGAGCTGGAAGAAAAACTTAGCAGGGAGGGAAGTTGTTTTCTTAGCTTCTCTCAACCCATTTATAATTTGCTGGTTAGTTCAAACAAGTTCACAGTTCTTTCTTTCTGCTGGCCATTGCTAATTTACCAATCTACCTGCCCTATCCCCCTCTCTTCTAGGCAGTTTCCCTGAACTTCTTGGGAGTCATGGTATTTTCTCCTCTTTGTAAATCTAGAATTGCTCGACGATATAAATTAGAGGGTGTATGTGTGTGTGTGTGTGTACATACTTTCACAGTCAAGTAAAATATAATGTGGTAGAAAGAGTACTGGACTTGGAGTCTAGAGACCTGAAACTGAGTCTTAATCTCTAATACTTAGTGGCTATGTGACCATGGCTAAGTAATTTAATCTCTTTGAGCCTCAATTGCCTAATCTATATAAGGTGGATTCTACCTTTAAAGGGCTATTGTAAAGAAAAGGCTTTGTAGAGCTTTAAATACATTTATTATCATCATTCACAATTCCTTAGATTTTTGTTCTGTGTCCTTGGCATATTTGTCTCCTACCTCTCAGAATCTTATTTGATAGGAACAGATTAAAGAGTACTGCCTACCACAATTAAAACAGAAGCTATAAACTATCGTAATTTAAAATAATTAAAAATAAAGAAGCGTACTGAGTTTCCTTGGGAAAACTGGAGACATACTATTTCAAGGCTAGGTAGGAGAATCATATCTTTATGCGTTGCACAGGTTTTGCTGCCAACTTTGACTCAGAAAAGCAAAGGTAAAATAAGGGTAACCAGGTTAAACTGGCAAAGTTAGGGGGAATTCTCTATGTGTAGCAGGGAACAGTCCATACCTCCAGGAAAGGACTGGGAATAGAATGCCTAGTGCAAAGGGGTAGATGATTCTTTTTACAATTTCTATTTTTTAATGTTTCATATGGGCAAAATGTTGGCCAGCCCTTTTAGAGAAGTTCCAAAGGGTTCTGAAAAGAAGGTAAATTGACTGAGTTGTAAAAGATAGGCCAAGGAGGTTGCTAAGGGAACCACTGCACTTAAAATATTTGACATGAGCTCCCACCTCAGAAAGCAAAATGAAAATGGAAAGGATATTTCATTCCTCTGAGATTACTAGAGGATAAGAAAAAGGAAATATTTATTGGCTTGCCCTAGCTACTGCTGTTGAGGTCAGGGAACTATAATGTTGAGGTTTGGGGTGCTTGGGACCCCAAAATACCGATACCCCAGGTCCTGCCTGAATGAATTCAACCCAAGCCTTCTTTCAACCAAAGTTAAAAAAGTTTATTAAAGATTTGCCAAATTGATTTGACTCTTAAGAAGCCTCACCATTTGTCATGCTTGTATTGATAAGCAGGCCAGATAGAATCTGAGCTTGGAGGTCAGATGGAATTTATATACAGAAAGACTGTGAAAAGGATATAGGGGTGATCTAGTAGTCTGGGGTGATGAAAGGAGGGTTTAGGGAGTATCTTGAGGAGGAGTCCAAGGAGGATCTCAATGGGACTGGAGTGACTGATAAAAGGGTGGAAAAAAGCTGGAGGCAATCAGAAGATGACAGACAATGGAGGCCTGGGATGGGAAGCCAAGTGAGACAATCCAGAGGTAACAGAAAATGGAGGGCCAGGCTAGGTTACAGCCTAGGTAACAGGGTAACAGATTTGGGTATGAAAAGCCAGATTAAGTGGGAAGATCCAAGGAGTTCAAGGAGATTCCCAGAGTCTGTACCCCATCACTTCCCCCAATATTACTACTCTCTTGCCTCTCTAGCCAAGTCACTTTAAATCTGAAGCCAGGATAGCTACGTGATAGAATGGATGGATTGCTGGTCCTGGAATCAGCAAGGTCCGAACTCAAATTTGGCTTCAGACACTGATTAGCTATTAGTTATGAGATCCTGGGAAAGTCATTTAACATTGTTCTACCTCAGTTTTGTCAATTGTAAATGAGCATAGGAAGATTACCTAACCCGAAGGGTGGTTGTGAAGTTCAAATGAGATGGTATCTGTAAGGCACTTAGTACAGTACTTGACTCACAGTAATAAATGAATAAATTCTTGTTCCCTTCATCCTTTCATATTCCCTTTTCCAAAGTTAATAAACTAGCTAGAGTTGCAGAAATGATAGCAGGATGTGGAGTGGACAAGAATTTTCCAGTATTAAAATATCCTTAGGATTTTAGCACACTCCCTGCGTTTGGAGCTGTGCCAACTGTTATTACTCATTATAATAGTAAGTTTGTTGGGTCTATAATTAATAGTCATCATTAATAAAACAACAAAAATAATATGTTTATGCAGTACTTTAAGGTTTTCAAGCTAGGGATATAGATAGAAAATCCCCACATTTGTGTCTAATGGTAACCATCTCCATGGTGGACAGTGGGGTGGGGAAGAGGGAAAGGAAAGAAAAAGGAAAAAAATGTACATGGTAACTATTATATATTTAAAAGAATAGTAAAATGTATATAACAGATTTTCAGTTTCATGTGCAATCCTATTTTTATTATATTATGGAAATGCTTGTTTTATTCCATAAATTAAAAATAAAATAAATGTGGAAAAAAGAAAAAAATGAGAAAAAGATAAAAGAAAATCCCCCCCTACTCTAATGGGAGAGATAATACATAAGGGAGGGTTCAGCTTAGGTTGCATATGGCCACAGACCTAATGGAGACTAGAACTGGTATTCAAATGCAGATTTCCTGACTACAGACCCAGTACTTTTGTCACCATAACACCCCGCATCTCAGTTAACATTACTTACTGCTATTTACCAAAGACAGAAGATACACTAGGTACTCAACCAAATCATGATCTAGAAACTCTCTAGAAATGCCCTGGAGGGTAGATGCAGATTTTCTTCTTCTTAAGCTGTGATTTCACATCAACACAGTCTTACACATACATATAACTGTGCTTTGAAATCACAAGTCCAGGCCTGTGACCCCCTCAGAATATGAAAGCTCCCTTACTGATGGAGATTGACAGCGTATCTGGGGATCTAGCTCATTAAGTGTTTTGCACAGGGTCACAAAAACAGCATGTGTCAGATGTGAAATGTGAACCACATCTTCCTGACTCTAAGGCTGATTCTCTATTGACAGATTTGCTCTCTCTGTATGTACAAGGCATCCCCAAAAGCTTGAAACGGCACCAAGATTTTTGTGACATCCTGTGTGTGCCTATGCATATATGTATATATGTGTGTATAAATGTATACACACAATATACATGTGCACATCACATGTGTACATACAAATGGGGTAATGTGTGCTTTGTGTACATACATGTACAATGTATGTATTGGCTTGTGAAGATTTATAGGTGCACATACATGTACATATATATAGTCAACTTGTTTTTGGAAGATGATCTGTGGTCAGATAGCACTGGCATCAGTATCTCAGATAGAGTCAACTGTGAGGATTCCAATCTTTTGATAAGCACACCTGAAAGATTTCATTCCATCCTCTTAAAAGATAAAGTAACTGGATATCCAGGTTTGGAGAAGTCACAATTTTCAATCACCAGATTAAAATCCTTACCATTTAGTTCATTGACAGCAAAAGTTCTCTAGAGTACAGGTGAGAAGTAGGGAGAAAGACTAAATTATAATGGGTTAGGGCACAGATGTTACTCCCTCCCTGTTTTACCTACATGTTCACAGAATTAAAATAAAACAGAATGAGCTCAACTTGCTTTTTAATTTAGCTTTTTTGTTTTCATATCATCTTCATTTATTATTACAGCCTTCCATCTCTACTACCCATCAAATCAATCCTTATGATAATAAAGAGGGGGAAACAAAGGCAATTTGGTAAAACCAACCAATATATCAACGAAGTCCCACATATATACAAAGTCCCATACCCACAGTCCCTGACCTCTGCACTCCCTACCCACTTGGTAGATTATTCCACCTGCCCATCAACTGCCTTGATCACCTAGGGATGACTACCCTAAGGCTTGCTCACTGGTTGGTGTGTCTCTGTCTGGGATCAACATTTCTTGAGAAGCACCAGCCATACTGCCCACTTCATTACCAGGTCAATTGATTTCCATCTCCCTACCTCACTTTCCAACTCTCCTTAATGTTTTGTCTTCCTTATTAGAATGGAAGCTCCAGGAGAATGGATTGTCTCTTTGTGAGCCAAGAGCCTCAATGAGTTCGAGACTATTCATCTACTAAGTACTCTGAGCAGAGGAGGACATGATTAGATTTAGGCATAAGAATAATTATCCCTATATGGTGTGAAGGATGGATTGGAGCAAAGCAGAGAGTAGAGTAGGATGACCTCTTAAGAGACCATTGTGATGATCTAGGCAAGGTGATAATAATGATGAGGAGGGGGCGGGGGGAAGAGGATGATGATGGTAACAGCTAGCATTTGTATAGTGCTTCAAAGTTTGTAAAGCATTTTATAAACATCTTATTTTAATCTTCACAAGTATGCTGCTAGGTAAGTCTTATCATTACCCTCATTTTAAAGATGAGGAAACTCAGCCAGAGGCACTTGCCCAGAGTTGCACAGCTAGCAAGTATCTAAGACCAGGTCTCCTATTCTTTATCTATCCATCAATAAAGGACTAAGACAGTGGAGATGGGAAGGGCAATGGAATGGAAGAGGTAACTGATCGGTTTTGGGGGGATTGGAGAAATCTGATCCAATTTAAGGGAAGGAACGAGCACAGCAGCAAGGGAGAGATTCAAGACATATAGTTCTGTTTGCCATTCTATTTCTGCCTCTTTTTTTAAAATTTCAGACAATGAAGTAGGTCACCAGGATTCATTTCTTTAATAAAACTGTGGATAGCACTATTGATAATATCACAGACCCCGTTGAACTAGAAATGTTTCCTTTCAAAAGTTGTATATCTTCCTAAATATGATATACTCAATATATTTTTCTCTATAGGGTATACCTCAATTTCCTTGTTCCTTTAAGAGTCAGTACCTTACATCTGCAAATCCATATGCATAGCACACACACACAATAATAAATATTACCAGCATCAGTTAAATGTATAATTGTCAGTAAGAATTTATTGAGCATCATTTACGAGAGCTTTTTGGGATGAAAATACAAAATAGAACAGTTCCTGACTTCAAGGATCTTATTGGAGAGGAGGTAATATGTACAAAAATATGTATAAATAGAATAAGCATGAAATGAATAAAAGGTAGTTTGGGGAGGGAGATCACTAATGGAGAATCCAGGAGCAGGTCAGGAAAGGCTTCATATACTGGGCATAGCTGAACTGCTCCTCTCTAAGGATGCACCCCATTCATCTTTGCCCATTCTCAGTGACTCTTCCATTGTCCTGTAATTTGGCCACAGGAGGAGCTGCCTAACATATGCTGGGTACTTTTCTCATACTCTCTTAACATAAGGCTACCAGTGGCCTACCAGATGTCCTTGCTCTTGCCACAGGAATGGCCTTTTTTTTTTAAATAACATACATTTCTCTGACTCCATTTCTTACGTGGCTTATTATCGTATACATTTTTAAATTTAAATTCATAGTGCTAACTTTCAATTCCCTGCTGCATTATGGAAACTTGTATCCTTGGGGAGGAAGAGGCAGCTAACACTCCAATATGGTGGCTGCTGCACAGGACCGGAATCTTGAATGGAGAAGCTGGGGAAGACAGAAGTGGTGGTGGTGATGGGGCACTGGAAGGTGGGGTAAAGCAAGGACTCACTAGCTTCTAGAATTCCAAATTTCCCTTCTGCCAGTTGGGAATTGCACCATTTTTCACTCCACTCTCCTCCTTAAGATTCTCTGATGATTAATGAGATATGAAATTCCCTGAGGTCTCCAGATGAACAGTTTATAAATATAATGCAAAGAACTCTGTAAATATTGATAAACACTTTTCCTTTGTCATGACTTGGCCCCCCTGGAAAAAAAGTTCTTAAAGGAAACACAGATGCAATGTCATCGACCAATTTCCAGATCTAGCCTAGTTAAATACAAGGAACAATTTCTGTAGGTCAAAGACCTCACAAATGAAAACAACAATAATCCTAGTCAATATTTATATAGAACTTTAAGGTTTGGATTAGTTGTATACACATAAGTGCATATAATTTTAATTAATATATATTTTAATTATATGTGTATAATTAATCTCATTTGATCCTCATGACAATTCCATGAAGTAAGTACTACTATTATTCCCATTTTATAGATTAGGAAATTGAGGTGATTCAAGGTTAAATGACTTGTCCAGGCTCACACAGGTGTTAAGTTTCTGAGAGAGGTTTGAATGAAGATCTTTCTGACACCAAGTCCTGTACTCTATATCAAAAAAAAAAAAAAGTTCATGGACCACATTTAAGACTCCATGAATGGAGGACATATTAATGAAAAATGTTTGTTACTAGAAAAATAAAAGTTATAAATAAACAAAAAAGAGAACCAGTTTTCCAGAGTTAGTAGAGTATAAGTTTAAGGAGAGAGATAGAGAAATGAAGTTGCTATCAAGTTCTTCCCTTTGACCCATCTTAACTGTGTGACTCTGAGCTTGTAGCTTAGCCTCTCAATGCCCCCCTGGCAACTCGCTAAGACTATTGTGGAGCAGAGTTCCCAAGTTGGTAGAGGGGAATCCCCACTGGGAACTCCCTACCCAGATGAAATGACAGGTCCAGTTACTGAAAAGTTGGTGGGATGGGTAAGCCTAGTAGATAGAATACTCAGAATCAGAAGATATGGATTCATTGGTTCAGAGATTTAGAGTTGAAAGTAACTGACAGCCCATCAAAATCAAGCGAAACTGAGTCTGAGAGGGATAAGTAACTGCTTCAAATCCCACCCTTGACAGTTAATAACTGTGTAACCCATGGGCAAGTCCCTTCATCTGTGCTTCAAGTAGCAGTTTAGGATTTATCTATATCATAGAAGTGATCTGTGTTGAGTGAAAGAAATTAGCCCCCATTGATGAAATAACAGATCCTCCATTTACTCATCTCGCTATCATTTAGATGTTTATCATAAAGATTAATGAAGAGCTCTCTTGAACTCTATGCACAGAACCAGATGGGAGCCCGAATTACTGGTCTCACACAGCTGGGTTGTGAGTTTTCTCACTGTTAAGAGATTAATCTTTAATATTAAAAAGTAGGAAAGCCCATTTTAAACAAGTGTGGTAGAAATCTACTCTCTAGGGACAATGAGTTTTAAATGGGCTGCCTGCTACCATTTGTTACCTGCGAATTTCCTTTAAGGGACCTTGAAATCCTAGCTATTTGTGTGACAGCAGCAGATCTGGGACTGCCATAGACTTTCAGTTCCTCAGGCTACTGGTGTTTCCCTGGCATGAGGCCAATGAGCTTTGCCTCCTTAGGACAATTATTTTCAGTCCCAGCATCTATTAAATGTAATCACATTTCCCAACAAGTAATTAATGTGGAAATGAGACTCACACACATAGACACACACATATGGAGAGATGTTTCTACAGCTAATCCTGAATCATGATTGCCTATTCCTGTCTCCAAGGTTTATTATCCACTTTGAAGATCTCAAAGGCCAGTGCCATCGGGTTCAGCAATTAGGGCTTAACCAGAATTAACACATCATTTTAGAATCAAAGGATCATAGATGTCAAGCTGAAAGGGACCTCAGAGTTCATCTGGTCCAACCCTCTCATTTTACAGATGAGGAAACTGAAGTCCGGGGAAAGTAGGTGGACTTGCTCAAGATCACACGTAGTGAATATTGGGGGTAGGATTCGAACCTAGATTTTCTGTGAGCCAGTGCTCTTTCCAATAGTGTGCTAATTAAAGCATCCTTCTTAGTTCAAACATCACCACAAACATTCAATAAGAGCCTACTAAGTGCAATGGAAAAAAGGAGGTTCCCTCTCAGACATCTTCATTTCTTAGATTCCCCAATTGTTAAGTAAGTATCTCTGGTTTCACAGTATCAAATTAAACCATTGTACATTAAATTAAACCTCATCTAACAAGATGTGAGACATTTTGTGAAAAGTGAGATCACTTTAGCTGTTAGTATAGACATACAAAACCAGCCGGTGCCTTCTAGGGATTCTGATCCTTCTAAGGCAGCACAAAGTATCATATTCATTGAACATCTACTAAATAACATTCTAGTGACACAATATTTGAGTTACTTCTTAATAACTTGCTTCTGATTTCTACTTTGGGTCAGATTTTAGTAGACTAAGTCAGAGTCACAACTAGCAATTTTTGAGCTAATGGCTCAAAGTCAACTTTTAAAAATAAATCCAGAGCACCAGCCCTGGAGTCAGGAGGACCTGAGTTCAAAACCAGCCTCAGACACTTGATACACTTACTAGCTGTGTGACCTTGGGTAAGTCATTTAACCCCAATTGCCTTGCCTTCACCCCTCCAAAAAATAAAAATAAATTCAATTGTGGAGTAAGTTGGAGTTCCAGGGGAAAGAGCCTCACCTGAGATAGGACTTTGGGTTAGAGGAAGGGAGGTAATAAACCTTCTGTTACCTTTCTAGTTTAACCAATTATTCTTCCTAACAAGGAACAAAACTCATTTATTTCTAGTTACTTCTGAACTACAAGTACAGTCAAGCCTGGCCTTAGGACAAAGTAGAAACCAAAGTAAAGAACCTCTTAGTGATCTGTGGTACATAGTATTGGACTTGAAGTAAGGAAGATCTGAATTAGAGACCCATCTCAGTAACTTACTAGCTGTATGACTCTGGGACGAGCCTACTTCCTCACTTGTAAGATGAGGCTAATAAAATACCTGCCTCATAGGGTTGTGGTGAGAATCAAAAGCACTTAACAAAACTTAAATAATTATATTTATGCTGATTGTTACTGCCACTATTACTATTATCACTTTACTACTTCTATTACTATTATTACTATTTACTACTACAACTATTATTACTTTGTAACTAGTACTACTATCACTACTACTAGTACCGACAGAAACGCTACCACCACTTTAACATTGTCCCTGTTCCCATAGTGTTTACGATCGAATAGAAGGGGATAAAACACAAATAACTTCAACACACAGTATTAGAGTATATGTATACTAGAGAGTCAAAAAACAGGGCTGTGAGAAGTCTGACTAGTCTCTGGCACCGTGAAGTCAATCAAATAAGGTCTGCTTGCGAAAGCTCCCCACTCATATGAGTGGGGTTTTAAAGGATGGGTAGGAATTCAGGAGGGTAAGAGTGGGGAGAGAGGAAATTACAGATTTAGGGAATATTATGAGCAAAGACAAATGCAGAGAAGTACTTGGTGTGTTTATAGGGTGGACAATAAAACCATTTTGGCTTCAATATAGAGCATGGAGAAAGGAATGAGATCCGACTGGAGCCATATTGTGAAGGACCTTGTTTGAACTTGATTCAGCAGACATTTGGGAGCCACTGAGCATGGAATCCCCCTGTTTGCTTGTGGACCCCTTGAAAGAAAAGACTTAATTGTCTTTATGTCTTCTCTAATGTAGACCACAGTTCGTCCTATATGGTAACAGAAAAGATGTTGAGTGGTTACTTTCTTTGAATTAATGCTATCCATTTAATCTGTCAGGTCTTAACCTATCCAGACAAATAAAAGCATCTAATATATGGAACTCTGGCCACCAAAAATATAATTAGGGGCCTTTCAGAAGTGTTTAAACCAGTGTACCACAGGATAATCACACTCAAAAGGTGATTCTCTCTCTCTTTCCCCTTCCTTTCCTTTCCTCCCTTCTCTCCCTCCTCCCCACTCCCTCCCTCTCTCCCCCTCCTCCTCTTTCTTCTCTTCCCTTCCTTTCCCTTTCTCCCTCCCATAAAGAATGCTTTTGTTCCTCAAGGATGCATGATTAAATCAAAGGACCTTTCCCTCAAGGAATATTCTGTTCCATTTTTGTCTTTGTGTTTCTAGCACCTTGGAAAGTATCTCACACAAAGTAAGAGGTTAATAAAAGTCTATTGCTTAATTTATATCTCCAGTCCCTAGCACAGTGTCTGGCACAGAGTTGACACTTAATGAATTCTTGTTGGTTGCTTAGTATGTATACCCTTTCACTAGTACAGATCATAATTCTCAATGCCTTGAACTGTCACTTAATGAACTTCTTTGGCTGAGCTGTAAGGGTAACTTTCCATGTCATGATGAGTCATTGGGGGATTTAGTGAAGGAAGATACAAATGGCCTACAAAAATCCCAACATGCCAACAAATCTGAAATTTCTGGCTAGCATTATAGGAAACTCCAATAGTCTACAACCCCATTTACATGGTAATATTTTTTTTTTTTGGTAATAACTTTGCATTTACAGTATGTTATAGAAGAAAAGCTATGTAGACCAAATAAATCCAAGCATCCACTTGAGGATTTTAGCAGCTGTCCAGAAATGCATTTGTACACAAAGAACCACTTTTGCTCTGAGCACAAAAGGCTCACAATTATGCCATTTGGGTTTCTGCTGTGATACGTTGATTAGATATCGGATGTGGTGCAAGAGGTCTGTTTTGTCTTTCATTCTATTAATATGGGAAATAGGTCACTCCTGTTGTTTTCAATGAAAGTTTTTCAAAGCAACAATATTTCTATGCTTTGGAAGTCTCCTTAATCTGAGATGCTTAAAGCTAAAAACATAAATTAATTAGACTTCTTCAGATCACTGCAGTGATGAAATAATACACTCATAATTTCATGTTATGTTAACCTGGTAGCAGCCCCTGTCAAAACTTATTGATCTATCCCTACCATTCAGTCCCTGAGAAACAATGAGTTAGAAACCATTAGTTTAGGAATACTTCAGTGAGAGTACCAGTAAGTCTTGGTGGAGACAGGTGATTGTCAAGACTCCTGGGGCGGTGGGGGAATCTGAGGGCCTTCCTCTTAGATAGTGGGTTTTCATGAGCTCCTTGAATATGCTTTAAGTTGATCAAGGAACCAAGGCATTTTTTTACCCCAGTAGATTTCTAGATGGGCAGCTCAGGTCTGTGGGGGTCTGTAGTGTAGGAGGGGGATATGTGGAAGAAGTTGGGTTTGAAGAATGCACAGAATCTGGGCAGATGAAAAGGAAGAAGGCTAGCCCAAGTGTTATAAGGAAACAGCTGGGACAAATGTACAGAGGTGGGGATGGGTGTGGCAATCATTTGGTTCATCAGTCCCTGGAGTCCTATGGGGAAAAACTCAACCTAGGAGGTAACTGACCATCTGGGCACAATACACTCTCTTTGTTCATGGGAGTCATTAAAGCAATACTTTCAAAGTTGTTTTTTTTAAAACCACTACAGTAGACCTATTCCCATTCTTTCCAATGACACCACTAAGATGCTAAAGTATTTTTAAGGAGGCAAGAGAGAGGGAGAAAGAATTTTGGTAGTCTCAGACTGAATCACATGCTTGCTACCTTTACCAAATGTGGGTACCAGATGATGAGAATGTCAGTAGAAACAAATATTTATGAGTACTCCTAGTTACACAGGCATATATGCATATAAGGCAAGGGCTCTGACCTCATGGGGTTTACAGTCCAATTGAGGAGGCAAAACATACACTTAAAAAGATAACTAAGAATATTAAAAATTCAGTACTAAATATGTCAGATCTGAAGGAGAGATATCCCTGTTGTCTGGGCATTAGTAAATAAAACCTTTAAGGACTAGAGAGCCAGACTAAACTTCTGATCTCATTGGTATAAGAAGCTCCCTTCTGGGTAGGGAAATTCTCCACCAAGGCAGATCAGAATCTTCTCTTAGAGAAATCTCCAGAGCAAGGAGAGGTCTTAATCCTCTTAGTGAAACAATGACCAATCTACGGTCACATAGCCAGTGTGGGTTAGAGATAGAATTTGAATCTAAATCTTCTGACTTTGAAGCTGGCTCTCTCTGTACTCCATGATGCCTCTCAACTAAAAAGTTTAACATTTAGGGGAAAAAAGCTGACTCTGAAAGTACTAGCGTTCTGTGAGGTTTTTACAAAAACTAGCCAGTGAACCAGCATTCCAGTCCTGTGGAAAAGAAAGCAACAACCGTGTATTAAGCCTAACAGAAGCCAATTTAGCTAGTTCTGTTTGAATGTTGTCTTTTTTTTCTATTATGTGCTTGCCTCATACATCTCAGAACCCTCATTATCCCCTACAAATTTACAATCCCTTGCCTGGAAAGATACTAATCTGTTAAAACCAGGCTAATCTCAGACTCTTAGGTAAATCCTCAAGTTTATGTCCTTCCTCAGTACATGTTTTAGGACAGGATGTTTAAAGTCAGATGCCACAGAGAAATCTGGATCCAAGAGATAACCTAATTCCCACTAGATTTGATGCTTCCCCCCGCCCTTTTTGTTAGCTCATATATATATATAATATAAAGCCCTTTTTTCCAACATACTTCTTATAGACTATACAGCTACTGTTACTGTAGCTTTGTAGCAGCCAGAAAGAAGGCAAATGGAATGTTGAGAAAAGCAGCTTAGGAATTGAGAAATAGCTCCCTTCGGAATTGGGGGAAGTGTTTTATCTAGGATCCAGGCAGATTTATGAGAAATCCGTGGAAAAGACAAAGGAGGAAGAAGATGATATGAAACTTACTTGTCAGAATTGTCATAAGGGATATGTTTTAAAGGAACCTTATCAAGAGAATTCTTTGAAAAGTTCTTGAGGAGCTGACAAGTACAGTGTTGTTTTGAAATGACTTTCTTGTGACTACTGAAAAAAAGGTCCAATCTAGTTTATTTATTTAGAGACTAAATTTAACTATTATCTTGAGAAGAAATGTGAAGAATTCCAAGAGTCTTTAATAAGTATTTGGGGTGAACTGAATTGTGTGAACCTGTGTTTTCAGGGGAGAAATCATCTAACATATATTATTGAAGGTTGGAGGTGACTCTGTCAGTGACATTTGTCCCAGTCAAAATATTGTAAATATGTCACATTATTAATATTATTACTACATTATGGTTTTAATTTGTAATAAATTGCATATATTTAGTGATTTTAAGATTTAATCATAGAAAAATAAGAAGTTACTAAAGGAAAAGGGGATTTCTCCAGTTATTAAATGATTAATATTTAATTAACTGGGATAGGGACTTGAGTTAATTATTAAGAAGAAAGCAGGTTTATTAATAATAAATTATTACAACATACCCCTGGATTTCTTTAGAGCTTAAGAAGATTAATTGCAAAATTAGAGAATGAGTTATGTGGCAGGATGAGGGGTGACCTGCAGGCAAATATGAGCAGATCCCAGACCTTATGATCTTGCTATACAAGGAAGTCACATCCTTATCGACCTGTAAGATATACATTCATATATGTGTACACGGCAACCCTTCAAAACTTAGGAGTCATTTCCTAAAGACTTTAAGAGGCTTTCCAGTTTGTCCAATTGTCTTTTTTTTTTAAAACACTTATGAGATATTGTTAAATACATATAATGTTTTACTTTTCCCCAATTGGTTTAAAAATAAATGTCTTTTTAACAAAACATTTGAACTTTTAGATTAAAAGAAGCTTGCCTGAAGAAAAGTGGCTTAATCCTACCAAAGCACCCACTATGTACTAGGTGTGATGTCAGGTACTGGGCAGACAGAAGACAAAACATATACCATTCTCTGACTTCAAGGAGCTTACAGTATACCAAGAGAGGATGATGACATCACAAAGTGAGTATAGGGACAGAAAAAAGCCCAGGGCAGAGCCTTGGAGGTTACCTACCTTAGAGAGCATGGAAAGGAGGAAGATTCAGCAAACAAGAGTGACAAGTTAAGTTAGGAAGGAGAACCTGGAGAAAGTAGAGTTATGAAAATCTAGAGAGGAAAGAGTGTTTGGGAGAAAAGGGCGGACAGATGTCAAGGTGCTTGGCAATAAATGAATCAAGCTGTTAAGTATCGGTCAAAGCCCTAAATATGGTAAAGGCAATGATAATAACAGCTAGCATTTATGTAGAACTGTAAGGTAGTTTACATGTGTTATCTCATTTGATACAAAGGAAAAATGAAGAACATGTAACTCAGGAAGCAACACATACACATATAAGAATAAATGAAATATACGCAAAATAAATAGAAGACAATTGGAGAGAGCAGATAAAGACATTAGCAGTTTTGGGATCAGGAAAGACCTCAAATATATGTTGGCATGTAAGTAGAACTCTAAAGGATTCTAAGAGGCACAGATGAAAAGGGAGCATATTCCAGGAACAGAGGAGAGTCTGGGCAAAGGTTATAGGAAAAGGAGATGAGACGTTGCTTATGAAAAACAGCAAAAATGTCAGTTTGACTGGACCTTGGAGTATTTGAAGGGGAGTAACATATAATAAGGTGGGAAGGTAGCTTGGATAAATGCTTCTTGATTGATTGATATAGGAAAAGTTTAAATTTCCCCAAAGTTAAATGCTAGAGTAGAATGGGAAAGACCTACACGTACTAGAACAAGATAGAGTTAAACTATTTCTTTTAGCCAGTTTATAAAGGCTTCTTATTTTAACCTGCTAAGAGCAACCACTGACTTCATGCTACCACTGACTTCAGTGTGTAAACACCCAGAAAAAGCTATTTATAGCACCTGATAAAGAGATTCTGCCATCTTAGAATGAGAATCTGATCATCTGAAATCTACCAGAGGCAGCTTTTGAGAAATGGTACATCTTTGTTCCTACCCTGGTCCTAACATTTTTCTCCTTCCTGCTCTAAAGAATTAATTCTTCCAGCTAGTAAAAAGTAACCATATATGCCTTCTTGTAGATTAGGTTTTGTCTTTAAAAGAACAAAGACTAATCGAAAGAGATTTGCACAAGGCAAGGAGATAAAATCATAGATCTTCCTTTCCAAGGTATACTCAATAACAAAACATTTTCAAATGCTAGGCTTGCTGAAATAAATGATGATACAGATAAGCACCTCAGTGGCTCTAAATGGAAGATGACATTTTGTCGGATTAACTAATAATACCAAATCGTTACTGCTCTTGGAAAACACAGGCTGGAGATGGGAGTATCTGAGTTCAAATATAGCTTCAGACACTTACTACTATCTGTGTGGCGATAGGCAAGTCACTTACCTTTTGTTTGCCTTAGTTTCCTCAATTGTCAAATGGGGGTAGTAGAAGCACCTATCTCCCAGGTGGTTGCAAGGATCAATTGAGATAATGTCTCTACAAGAAATGCTCACACAGTGCCTGGCACATAGTAGGCAGTACATAAATACTTACTCCCTCCCCTTTTAAGGAAAAGAGTCTGCCAAAGGAAATAACCTACATCTAGCTGTCATCTTAGTTCATAAAGTTGTTTAACAGAATGCTATACTTGAAGTCAGGAGAGACGTGGGCTTAAATCTGGTTATGTGATCTTCAGGGAATCACTTCAACTGTTTCTTCTGTAATATGGCAATAACAATACCGACAATATTACTTTATAAGGTTATTACACCCAGGTGGTACAGGGGTTAGAGCACTAATTGTATATTCAGCAAGATCTAAGTTCAAATCCAACTTTAGACAGTTATTGGCTATGTGACCCTGGACAAGTCATTTTAACCTCTGCCTGCCTCAGTTTTCTCACCTGTAGCACACTCTTCCCAGGGTTATTGTGAGCATAAAAAGAGCTAATATTTGTAGGTTGCTTTGTAAACCTTAAATTTAAAGCCACATAACTTATTATTTTTGTTGTTTGAAGGATTCGCCAAAGGAAGTAACAGGTAAAATACTTTGTGAGTTTCAAAATGCTGTAGAAATAAGTTCTTATTGAACCAGTGCTATTTATAATTATAATTACAGAAGCTCACTTATATATAGTTATTTGAAGATGGTATAAATGTCCTTAAAATAATAATAATAGCTCACACTTCTGTAACAATTTTAAGATTTACAAAACATTTTGTTTAAAACAGTTGTGAGGGAGTATAAGTATTATTTGCCAATGTTTGCAGATGAAGAGGTTAAAGCAGGAGAAGTTACTATGATCTATTAAAGCATTGCTTCTTTATCTGTGGCTCATGACCCCATATGGGGTCTCAAAAAATTTGGCAATGGTAAAAGATTTCTGAACATGCAACGACCAGAACTTAATCGACAATCAAATGTGTAATGAATCCAAGGTGTTTGGCAGCGCTTGCCCACCTTGTATCACATAACTTAAAGCATGTGTGCTTCCCACTGTGCATGCCCTCAGGCCATGCAACACCAACAAAATCTCAAAAAGTGATCAGGAGTGGAAAAAGTTTAAGAAACCCTACATTAAAGGATGATAAATACGATACTATAAAATTGCTTCTCCATTAATATAGATTACACATGCACACCATCAGATGGTTGTCGTTCGTCCTTCATTTCTGAAGACAGCTAAAGTATCACAAGGGTGGTATCTTGACTTGTGTGTGAATTGAATTTAAGTGAGCCAGAATTGCACAAAGTCTTCAGCCTCATTCTTTCTTCCAGTGTCATCAAATTCCAGGGGCAAGATAAAAATGACTGGCGATGGCCCAGGATATGTAGATGACCTTGGCATCTCTGATATCTGACTAGGCTCTAAGCACTCCACAGTGCCACTTCAGCCACTTTCATGGCTGTTTGAACAAACTGTACTAATCTGCCCCTTCCTGAGGGAAGTCACATGCTTGAGGTAGAGACACCCCTCCCAACTCATCCAGGGGTTAGAGGTCTTTCTGTTACCCATAACCTGGTATAGCCCATCTACTGCAGGTGCCACAGCTTTGTGGACCCCAGGTGAGAGTTGGGTGAATGGTAGATACCAAAGACGGATGAGCAGCCCCCACTGGAGGAGCTAGTCCTCTCTGAACACCCTATACACCATCAGATAGACAATTTTAAGTCATATACTGCAGACTAGCAGAAAAGATGTTCACTGGAAAGTGTTCATTGAGGCTAAAGAACCTTTTTCTCTGGATGAATTAAACAGCCAGAAATCTAAGTTGAAATTCTGTTGGGGTCTCTTTGCTGCTCTAAACTTTCATGTCCTCGTCTATATAATGAACCCAATAATATTGGATCAGTCTGCCTCACTGTGGGAAAAAATACTTGGTAAAATTTAACATGCATTGTAAAGGTGAGTTCTTGTCATTATATAGTATTGAATGAAATTGAAATATGAGTTAACTAACTTGGTGTGTGTGTGTGTGTGTGTGTGTGTGTTAACGTCAAAAGATCTATAATAATTATAGTTAACATTTATATAGTGCCTTCAATGAGCCAAGTACTGCATTAACCACTTGACAAGTATCTCATTTGATCCTTATGACAACCCTGCAAGATAGGTGCTATTATTATCACCCCCATTTTACAGATGAGGAAAGTGAGACAAAACAGAGGTTAAATGACTTGTTTAGGGTCACACAGCTACTAAAGTCTGAAACCAGATTTGAACTAAGTTCTTCCTGACTCCAGGCCCCAACTCTATCCGCTATAGCAGTGTAAGAGCTAGGAGAAGCTTGGGAAAGTGATTATCTCTAAGGTCCCTTCCACTTCATCTGAGGATGAAGTAAGGGATTTTCTCTAGGGAAGCTAAAAGCATCCGTGTACTTGATAAGCCCTCAGAAAAAGAGAAAATAGGAAAGCTGAGCTCACAAAACTCATCTCTACTAAAATAAACCAACCTACCATATTACATACGCCCTGGATGCCTATAAGCACATTGCGCCTATGGCACCAGAAGGTTTATTCATAAAAGGAGAGTAAGAAGTCCACTAAATGTGTCTACAATGGCTCTCTTTACATAGGAGGTGCTTAATAAACATTTGTTGAATTAATGAAGGAGTAATAGTGAGAAATAACATTGTGCTACAGTTTTAAAAGCACTTCATATTCGCCTTTCCTTTTACCTTTTAGAACAACCCTGTGAGGTAGACAATGCAAGTTATGATTTTATGAATGAAATCATTGAGGCTTAGGGAAGTTTTGATGCCTTATCCATGGTCACAAAGCTAGCAAGAATCTGAGCTGAGAGTAGTAGCTGTGATATCTGATGGGAAGAGCCCTGTATTTGAAGGCTCTGCATCTGGCTTCAGATAACAGCCCTGATATTTATTTACTTGAGTAATTTTGGGCAAGTGACTTAACCTCTCTTGGTATCATAGGATCTCAGGGTTAGAAGGGACCTCTGAGGTGATCTAGTTGAGATTGTACCTGAACAAGGACTCTCTTCAATATCTTTAGATATCTTGAAGCAAAGGTCAATTCAGCCTCTGTTTCAAAACCACCTGAGCAGGGCAGGATGAGGGTATAGGGCTCTAGCTCCCAGATGGCAGCCAGTACAGTGAAGGACCAGTAAGGCAGTCTACAATTTGGTGATTCAAGAGCATTCTGAAGAAAAAAGCTACCTATTTAGCAGTCCTCTGTGGCCCAAGTAATGACTAGGATGCCATCTAGGGATGATGAAAGGGCCAAGCTAGAGGCCTCAGGCTGAAGGGATTCCCATGAAATACATATAGCCAGAACAGGACACTCTCCCAACATGCTTGTTGGAACCTCCTTTCCCCTTGTCCTAGAAAGCTCACCTTAGCTTCAGGTAGCCTAAAGTCTCTCTTACATTTTACATATCTTTCAGGGAACATGACTACGGTACTATGCCAAGGAGAATAGGTGGGTAACAACATTACGTAAGGGATTTTTATGTAAAAAAGAAAAAGAGGAAGAGGGAGGGAAAGTGTCTGTGATAACCACGTCCTACATGAATGCAGAGAGATCTGTTTATTTCCATCTTCCTTTCTGCTTATATACCTGATAAGTGATGTCAATTTTCTCATATGTAAAAGGTTGGACTAGATCAGGGGTCCATGAACTTTAAAAAAAAAATTGATAACTATCTTTTATTATATATGTATAATACTAATTGTCAGTCAATAAACATTTATTAAGAACCTACTATGTGCTAGACACTGTGCTACACACTGGGGATATAAAAAGAGGCAAGAGACAATCCCTGTCCTCAAGGAGCTAATGGTCTATTGGGAAAGACAATAAATGTACACAGAGCAAGCTACATACAGGATAAACAGGAAAGAATTAAGGCACTGAAATTAAGAGCGGTTGAAGAAGACTTCCTGTAGAAGGTAAAATTTTAGTTGGGATATATTGTTTCCTACCTGATTCTATGTATTTTTATGTATTTAATGGCATTACTGTGAGAAAGGGTCTGTAGACTTCACTAGAGTACCAAAGGGGTCCATGATAAAAAAAGTAATTCAGAAGAATATGGACTGGATGATGCAGGTCAAAATTGTGTACGTAAGAATTCCCAAGATTTCTAAGAAGAGAATTGCCATTTCACCCTTAAGATTCACTTCTGTTTGGAATAAGAACCAAGTAATGTAGTTTATTGAAAAACTTAATGGATCTGGAGTCAGTAGACCTAGGTTCAAAGCCTGACTCTCTTTTTAATGCCTGTATGTTCACGCACAAATAGTTTTACCTCTTCAGAGCTCAGTTTTCTGCAAAGTCTGAGCTTTAAAATGAAGATCAGATTGGAAGATTTGTACTGTTTTACCAGCTAGAAATCCTATAGCCATGGGATTGCATTTTATATATTTATATGTATTTATAGATAAATGCTATCTAGTCTACATCTTACACATTTCAGATATGGAAAAATTGAGAAATTTTCCCAAGGTCACATGACTAGTTGGTAGGTGAGCTGCTATAAGAAGTCAGTCCCTGGACATCTAAGTCAGTTCTTTTTACACCATGCTCTGATCTGGCTGTGTATGTGGGTTACAAGGAGGTTAAAGCTTTCTTTTCATGGGTCTGTTAATGAACAATGAGGGCATGAGAGGGATCAGCCTTCCCTAAAAATGCTAACATAGACTTAAAATCTCTTAGTAGAAAAGAGAATCATTTGTCTCCCCTTCTCTTTTCTAATCTGCTGCAAAATCACTTTAAAAAAAAACAGTTAAAGATCATATTCTCCATTCCCCACGCCCCTCCATTTTGAACAGGGGGATAGCATGGAGGAATGGAAGAGTCCTGAATTTGGATTCATGGAACCTAGGTTCACATTCTGTCTCTTACTACCTGCATGAACTTGGGTAAATAAATCACTTGACCTTTCTGTGTCTTAGCTCATTTAGAAAATGAGAAGGCTGGACTAAAAATAGCTTCTAAGGCTCCTTCCAGCTTTAAAAGAATCTTTATCTTTTCTAAACTCTGTATGTCTTCCATCAGAACAGTGTTTTGCTTAATACATTTAGGTGCTCTTGTGGGTGGAGTTGTGAACTGGTCCAGTTATTCTGGAGAACAATTTAGAACTATACCCAAAGGGCTAGAAAATTGTGTTATGTCCTTTGATCTAGCAATATCACTACTAGATTTGTGTCCCAAAGAGATTTTAAAGGTAAAAGGATCTATTTTTATAGAAGTCTTTATAGCAGCTCTTTTTGTGATGGCAAAGAATCAGAAACTGAGGGGACACTCATCAACTGAGGAATGACTGAACAAGCTATAGTATATGATTGTAATGGAATGTTATTATGCTATAAGGAATGACAGGTAGGATGGTTTCAGAAAAAACATGGGAAGACCTATATGAATTGATGCAGAATGAAATGAACCAAACCAGAAGATTGAAGTACACAGTTACAGCAGTGTCATCCCTATGATCAGCTAAGAAAGACTTAGCTACTCTGGTCAAGACAATGATCCAAGACAGTTCCAAAGGACCCATCTGTCTTCCTTCAGAAAGAGAACTGATGAACTCTGAGTGCAGATTAAAGCTTACTTTTTAACATTATTTTTCTTGCTTTTTTGGCAACATGATTAATATGAAAATATATTTTGCATGATTTCACATGTATAATTGATATCACATTGCTTGCCTTCTCAGTAGGTGGAGGAAGAAGAAAATTTAGAAATTTTAAAATAAATGAACGTTTCATATATATATATACATATAAATTTAAAAATAAATTTAGGTACTTGATAAATGTTTATATAATCAAACCAATTAGATTTTGGGTAGGGATGATGCAGGAATTTTGCCCCATTGATGGGGCAATGTAGTTAAAATGCATGTGAAATTATAAGGATCTGGGATGCCGGGGAGGGGGAGATGAAGGAGGTAGGGAGATCGTGACCAGAACCCCTGTGTTGTTCTCAGATAGGACAATATCCAGTGTAACAAACCCTGAGGTCATCTGAAGTCTTCCATCAAGTTCTACATCTACTTGGCAGTATGGCATAGCAGAAAGTCCATAGACTTGGAGCTTGGGTAGACAAACTTTGTGTAAATGGTTAATTAACTGAAGGGTCTGCAACAAACAGCTTGAAATTCCCAAAGTCTCAGCCCTCTCAATTGTAAAATAGAGCTAATAATACTACTGTGACAACCTAGCATATAGCTAGCATGTTGAACCTGGAGTCGGAAAAGATCTGGGTTCAAGTTCCACCTCATACTTATGAGCTGTGTGATCTTCCCTTCCTTCCCTAAGCTTTGGTTTCCTCATCTGTAAAATGGGGCTAACCACATCACCTACCTCAAAAGGTTATTTTGAAAATCATGTGAGGTAAGATCCATCTATCACTCTAAAGTGCTATGTAGACAGCTCTTACCATACAGATTAGTTATGAAGAAAACCATTTGAAAACTTTCACACTCAGGGTGAGTACAAGTTAGTAATTGTAGTCATATTGGAAAAAACACTAAATTTGGAGTTAGATTCATACTCTTGCCTTGGCCCTGCCATTTACTAGTCACATGGCCCTGGGTTGTGTGGGACAGTAGAACAATCAGTGGCTTTGGACCTGGACTCAAATCTTACTTCTGCTACTTACTCCCTATGTAGGCAAGTCTCTTATCCTCTATGCGTCTCAGTTTCCCCAGTTGTAAGATGAGGGGGTTGGGCTAGATGGACCCTGAGATCCCTTGCAGCTTTAACCCTGTCATCCTACATGACTTGATTTCTTTGAACTCCAATTTCTCCCTTTGATGAGCATATATTTCTGGCACTGACATGGTAAAGGACTCCAGAAGGACCCCTGGAGGAGTCAAAAGACTTAGGAGTTGTCAAACCATTTCTGCAATACCTTGTCTGATCTTTAGCCTGTATAACCTCTATGAACCTCAGTTTCCTTATATGAAAGAAGAGTAATAGCACTTGCACTCTCAACCCTGTAAGTTTGTTCTAAGGGAAAGCATTTGCCTCCCTTCATCATCATGAGCTATTATTAATGCCACCTACTTTCCAGGGTTGTTCTAAGGATCCACTGAGAAAATGTATTCAAAGGTCTTTAGAATTGTGAAACCTTAGGTAAATTCAAGTTGCTATTATAATCAATGATAAGGGGATGCAGTCCTGTCTCAGGTCTTCCCATGGTAATTAGCAGAGATGCCAAAATAGTCAGTCAGTTTTGGAAGTCACTGTATGAGACAAATGAAGTGAGAAACCTACATTTGTCCCTGCTGCCTTTAAAAGTCTAGCTCCTATTACTAGCTCCAAAAGTGGACAGGGATCAGAGGGGTTTTTCAAATCCTGGTCCTTCTGGAGGGCCTGTGCGCTGTAGCTTTATTAAAACACAGAATATTAGAATTCAGTGGGAGTGGCCCCACTGTACAGAAACTTGTCAGAGGGGAGAAAACAGAGGAGAAATTTTGTTAAGAGGAGAAAAAGTAAGCTTAAATTCATCTTCTACAGAATAGTGACCAGAGTAAAGGAAGTCAGGAAGTCAGGAAGACCTGGATGCCCATATCTCTTAACAATTAGATCATGGGCAGCTAAGTGGCACAGTGGACATAGTGCCCTGCCTGGAGGTAGGAAGACTCATCTTCCTGAGTTCAAATCCATTCTCAGACGCTTACTAGCTTGCTAGTGACCTTGGGCGTCACTTCACTCTGTTTACCTCAGTTTCCTCATCTGTAAAATGAGCTGGAAAAGGAAATGGCAAACCACTCCAGCATTTTTGCCAAGAAAATCCTAAATGGGGTGACAAAGAGTCCCTGAACTTCTTCCCTGTAAAACGGATATAATACCAGTAATACATACCTCTCAGGGTTACTACAAGGCTCAAATGAGACAATGAACATAAAACACACTTTGTAAGCCATAAAACACTGTGTAAACATTAATTTATATTATCAATTGGAACTTGGACTCTATTGATTCTAAGTTCTATAAGTTATAAACCTTTTTATATAGTAACATGCAATAGACATGTATTATTATTAAGACACTAAAACTACAACTTATTCACAGGTTTTTATCTGTATAGGTAAAGGTAATACACGGAAGAAATCACAGGTCCTTAATTCATGAACATATTGTTAAACCAAATTATTATTGATTTGGGGGAGGAGGATCGAGGTCTGTTTACATCAACAGAAATTAAGAGGCTAACGGAGTTTACTATGTATCTCAGATCCATTACTGGAACCTCACCTAGCCAAGTAAGTTGTCCAAAGTATCTTATTTAAATGCAGTCAAGTGGAAAAAAAAACCACGCTCACAGAGAAGAAATATGGAATGAAAGAAAGATTGGATTAGAAGGGGAGGAGTGTCCTCTGAGCAAATGACAATGAAGAATAATGCTCAGATGGTGATGAGGAGGAGGGATCTGATTTTTCCTGCTACCTCTTTTCTCCATAAGACCCCCTACCGGTCTCCCTCCCTCTCTCTTTCTCACACACAGAAATCCAACTGGCAGATTTTCAGACATGGTGAAAATGAATGCACTTACTGCCATCGCTCTGGCAGCCACCTCCTCCCTTTAGTGTCAGCAACGCACACACATACACACCATGAACCAGTTATACACACACACATACACCCACACCACCATATACCCATAAACCAATTCCCCATCAGGTGCCTGTGACATTCAGCACCTAAATAAGCCTCTTAGTCGAACAGATCATTCAATCGCCTTCCAGCCCCTTCCAGATGGTGATTCAGAAATTTTTCTCTTAAAAGATGTAGAGATATTATTTTTTAAAGCATAATTATTTTTGCTGCCAGACGGAAGGACTAGACTGCATTTCCTTTCCCCTTCCCCTTCCTTTCCTCTCTGCACTACCCCCTCCTTTTCCCCCCAACCCACTGCCAGTTCTTGATAAAAACAGAAAACCAGCAGCGAACATCAAATATAGGGAGCCACACAAAAAGCATTCTTTCTTTCTGCATGAAAAGATAAATGTGACCAGGAGGTGGCTTGCGAATCATCTCCCTGTCTGAAAAATGAGGGGGTTATCCTCGATGATCTCTGAAAGTCCTAGAATCTTGTGCATGGGTTAGAGATTCTTCCCCCTCCCCGCCCCCTCCCAACTAGGGACACATTCTTCAAGGCTGTCCGTGGGCAGACACAGCTGTGCCACCCACACGTACAGTCATACACACGCTACACATGCTTCACACAACCTCGAGTCCTGGGGTGCACACTCCTGTGTTCGTGTGTGTGCAGTCACATCGTCAAGAAAGTAGCCCCTCAGGTGCATCTCCCTA
Source organism: Bettongia penicillata ogilbyi (assembly GCA_023548195.1). Classification (NCBI taxonomy): domain Eukaryota; kingdom Metazoa; phylum Chordata; class Mammalia; order Diprotodontia; family Potoroidae; genus Bettongia; species Bettongia penicillata. The sequence goes on from JAJHZJ010000612.1 coordinate 519,507, forward strand.
GAGGCTCCCTCACGTGCCCTGACTATCCCCATTCCCATCCCCATCCCCATCCCCATCCCCATCCCCATCCCCATCCCCATTCCCATCCCCATCCCCATCCCCATGCCCATCCCCATGCCCATCCCCATCTCTATCCAAATCCTCACCTAGGACCACAGCTAGCACTGTGGAGAGCAGAAGCCAGTTGTTCTTGAGGAATCGTTTGCAGTCCCAGCTCTTCCTCGCTGGCTTCCCCATGGTGGGTGCTGAAGCTGCCGGCGCCAGCAGCCTCTGATCCTTGGCTGAGGGGCTCTTGATTTTGGCGGTGGGGGGTCCCAAGGGGTCGGAAGCCTCCGGCCACCCGGGACAGAGCAGGCGACGATGAGTCGGGGCAGCGGAGGTGTGCTGGAGCCTCAAGGCCGGCTGTTGCTCTAGAGGCTGCTGCCGCTCCTGCGCTTGCCTCTCGGAGGCCGGAAGCCCGCAGCCGTGTGCTCTGCTCCTGCCACCCGAATGCCAGCCTCAGGGGTGGGGGGTGGAGAGCGGGTTGGGGGTGGGGGCTGTTCGGGCTTGGGCGGGCTCGGGCAGGCTCGACTCCTCCTGCTGCCGCCGCTGCGCTAGGCAGCGCTGGGGCCAACCAGGGCCTGGAGAGGGAGGGGCGGCGGGCCAGCGGCTGACAGGAGTCAGCGGGGTGGGAGGCTGAGCGAGTTCGCGGAGGGCTTGCGGGGAGAGCCCCGCACAGTCTGCACTACGGTCCCCAGCCAAGTGGGGGCGGCAGAAACTCGGAACGCTTCTCCTTTAGGATCTCCCGTGCCTCCACAGTTCTTTAATATCCTCAGTTCCTTTTGCTTTCGCAGAGGTGAGAACGCTTGTATTTGAAATCAAGAAACTATGCCAGTCCAGGTTTTGCTACCTGTGTAACCTAAAAGGAGGCGAGCCCCTCTCTACTCCTGGTCCTCAGTTTCTTTAGCTGCCAAATGAAGGCAGGGGCTCGGATTAAATTTACTCTAAGTTCCCTTCCAGCCCCTATTACCTGAGGCTCTGTGTCAGCTAACTCAGTTCATTCACTTCTCCAAATCTCTTTCTTTCCAGTCTCACACACAAGATCTTCTAAAATGCCCTTCCTTGGATCCCAACCTGAGTACCCCCTAATCCTTGGTACTATTTAGTGTTGCACAACGTTCACCAACTGAACTCAATCGCACTCATCTACCTAACTGTGTACCCAACACATAAAATTAAACTCCTTTTCCTAATGAGGAATGTTGGGGGTAGTGGATACATATTTTATATATTTTTCTGTTTCTCTAGTCTTTGCTTACCCGGAGCATAGCCTCACTCTTGCTCGGTTAATTCATCATGATCACTTATAGGGTGCTTTAAGATTTATACAGCTTTTCTTAGGGCAATCTTATAAAGTAGTAATATCAGCCCCCTTTACTGTACAGATGATGAGCTAAGACTCACAGAGATAAAGTGATTTAGCCAAGGTCGCACAAAAAGTGTCCAACTTCAACCCAAGTCAGAGACAGTGGCAAAGGTCAGATCATCCTAGAGTCTAACTGGGCGTGTGCTTTGTAAACTCTGATTAATGTTTGGTGCAGTTACGGTTAGGTATCTAGTTTTCCTTGGAAAGGCTATCCTTAGTTAAGCTCCTGAAACTATGCTTGAGACTAGATGCATTTAAGTGATCATAAAAGGATTTAGATTAAATTAGTGGTCCTTATCATTTTTTTTTTAAATTCTCAAATTCCTGGTTTCTGAATAGATTCCCAAGCTTTACTTCCTTTTAATAACGCCGAAAATTTCTCCTTTTTTAGTTTCATGACAATCAGTTTCACTTTCACCATTTTTTTCTACTTCTGCTGAGCCGGACAGCCCTTTTCCTGATCACCCTACCTAAAACTGGGCAATCCTTGCAGTTTTCACCAACTTTTGATTTCTAAGCCACTGTTTCAATGAAGGTTCCATAGCTTGGCTACAACAACAAAAAACTCCCTACGGTTTGCTGTAACGTTTGGATTGTTTGTTTGTTTTTTTAACAACTCAAAATTTTGACTTGAGGTTTTGTCCTTCTCAAAAAGTGCCTTATTATGAACTTGCATCTTAGTGTGAAAGAATCTTATTCTTTGAGAAGAACAAGTCCCTCCTCCTTCCCCCCTCCAAGATGGAGAAGACAGGAGGGGTTGGATATCCTGCAGGGGTCTAGGACCTTTTAAAAGATATTTTGCTAACTGTATTTTGATATAATTATATTGAAATCTTTTCTATCTGGTGCATGTAAAATCATTGAGAAGGGATCATGAAGTTTCAACCCACTGCCAGAGGGGGTCAGGATATAAAAAAGATTAAGAATCTCTTGGAGCACTGCTAATGGGAAGAAAGCTGGAAGTAAATGTAGCATGATTTCCCATACTTAATGTAGTGGCAGGGTTCAAAACCAAATCTTTGTGAGGTCTTCAGAGAAAAGTTGGAACTGACCTAGAGAGAGCAGCCAAGTCCTCTTGGATAGGTCAGAGATCTTGAAATCTATCTGCAGGCTTGCCTTCGATGCTGACTTGGTGTGACTTGAGGTGTTTTACCTCTTTCCTCTAGGCACTGAGGGAGAAAGTGCTAATAGAAAAGGACAGTGCGAATGTGAAGTATCACCATCATTGCCCCTTATGCATAGATATCCTCTATCCCAAGGTATTCCAAAATCCCTTTTTACCATATTTCTCTTGCTTTCTTTAATCCTTTATGTATCTCTGAGCATGTTTCCTAAATTCTTATTTTTCACAGCACAAAATATCCCCCTGATGCCAGATTCACAGCCTCATCCATCTGTCACTCTGATAGGGTATAGACTCTGGGAACCTCTTTGAACTCCGCTTGAAAAATCTTCCCACTTAACCTGGTCTTTTGTATTCAGATCTTCTACCCTTAACCTAGCCGGGTCCATCTTTGAGTACTTCCCACCCAAGCTCTTTGTCTGATACCTCCCAATTGCCTCCAGCTGTTTCTCACTCTTGATTACATCACTAGTTACCCCAGTCTCATCAAGACTCTCCTTAGACCCTCTTCCTAGACGACTAGACCACCTCTAGATTTTTCCCATGGTCTTTCTGTATATAAATTCCACCTCACCTCCATGAAGCTGCTCAGATTCAATTCAGCTCATATTCTGTCCAGCTGAGGTAAGTGTCACAAATGGTTAGACTCCTTAAAAGTCAACCCAATATGGTGAATCTTCAATAAACTTTGTTTTACTTTGGCTGGAAGAAGACTTGAGTCGAATTCATTTGGCAGGACCTGACGTGTGGGTGTTTTGGAGTCCCAAGCATCCCAAGCCTCATCATTATGGTTTCTAGACCTCAATAACTCCATAGAGAAAAAAATACTTTGACTTTGCAACATAAAAGGTTAAACACTGATCTGACTGGGAAGCTGAGTAGCTGGATACAAGCCTAGATATAAGTGAATGTAGACCAAGGAGAACTTAGCTTCCACCATCCAGAGCAATGGTTTGCTGGTTGTGCAAAGTAGCAAGGAAACACATGGCGTTTGATTAGCTTTGTCTTCATGCTAGAGTTACAGGGAGAGGACAGTCACAGCTCTGGTCCTGAGCTGCAGCTAATGGTGGCCATCTCTAGGGCTGAGGGGAGGGAAGAAAAGGAAAGGAAAAGAAATTTCCATGATAATTTTATTAAATGTTTAAAAGGAATATCAAATTGTACATAAGAGATTCGCAGTTTCACGTGCAATCATCTTAATGATTTTTTTACTGTGGTATGGAAATGCTTGTTTTATTCCATAAATTAAAAAAAATATATATCACATAAATAAAAGACAGGTTAAGTGGGCTTCAGGACAACTTTCAGCATCCAAGATCAAACCTATCTAGACTTCAGAGAGGTTTGACATCAGAATATTGGCAACTAGCAGCTGAATTTTTTGGCCCTGTTAACTAATGAAAACATAGAAGGACTGCCACCTGTGCCAGCAGAGAGAGTACCTACACTTCAACAATCAAAAATCTTTGAAAAATATCAAAATAATCAGCTAGCAAGGGGAATAGGGAATGATACCTGATTGAGTTAGAGTGAAGTCCAAACTGTTGACTATATTTAACGAAGAAATCCTGATTACTTTCATGTAAATGCTATTACAAAAAATAAGGATTAACAAAGTGTTGCTAAGAGTTCTAGCTGGATCTGCTCTAATGAAGAGATGAGATTAATTTAATAAATAGTGCATTGTTTATTTGCACACTTTGCTATGGAAGCAATTTTTGAAGTCCTAGAAAATTACTTTTTAAAAATAAACCAAATATTCATAAATAAGAAATATACTTATGCAAAATGTGATACCAATAGTGAAAAAAATATTATTTTGGATAACAGAATCATAGCATATGGAGAAGAAAGCAACATTGGAGATCATCCCATTCCCCATTTTATAGATAAGGAAGACTGAGGCCCAGAGGGGAAGTGGTTGGTCAAATAAACATAAGTAATAGAGGCAGTACTTGAATCCAGGTTTTCTGATTGTTAACTAGAATGTTATTCCACTATAATACGGCACAACATGAAATGTTATAAATATTTAAAAATACATGCTGTCAGTCTGTATATTGCCCTACTTTGGTGCCTCCTGCGGCATAGAGGGGACTGACCCCAGGTTCTTAAATACTATTTTAGTCAAGCACAAGATCTGCCAGTCTGTCATGCTGGAATATCACTAAGTATAGTCCTAGGAGTAGACCATGTGTTCATTCAGAGGACAAGGCTAAATAAATAAGGTTTGAATATAACATTCATACTATATGCCAGGCACTGTGTTTTACAAATATCTCATTTGATTTTCACAACAATCCTAGAAGGTAGGTGATATTATTATCTCCATTTTACAGATAAGGAAACTGAGGTAGACAGAGGGTAAGTGACTTGCCCAGGATCACATAGCTGGTAAACTCTGAGGATAGATTTGAGGTCAGATCTTTCTGACTCCATGCCCAGCACTCTATCCATTTCATCACCTCCTATCTGGCTAGATTTGTTAGAACAAAGAAGAATATTAATACAAAATTAGAAAAAAAATTAAAATGAGAAGATATTCAATGAAATCCAAAATAGATATCCAAAGATATTCAAAATGAAAAGGCCATCTAATAGGGCCGACTCCAATCTAGCCTATTCAGACAAGCTGTTGGTAGCAAGAAGTAGAACTGGATAAAAGAACAGACATGGGCATAGACTATCTCCATTTTAAAGGACATTTAAAAGACACCGTAAGTCTTTTAGCTCTAGTTTCTCTAGTAATTTGTTCAACTCTACATTCCCCTGTTGTTTATCTTTCTATTAGGTTTGTCCAAAATGGAGAGAGGAAAATTAGAGTCCATTATAATTATTTTATTGCTGTCCTGCCTTCTTGTAATTCAGTTAATCTTTGCTATATGGATTTAGATGCGAATGCAGATGAAATATATAAGTTTAATACTGATATTAGTTTGTTTCCTATAGTTTCTTTCAACAAGATGGAATTTTATTATCTGTTTTTATGTTATGAATTTTTGTTTTTTGCTTTGTTGGAAGGATTGCAATGCCCATTTTTTTTGAATTCTCTTAATACATAGCAATTTTATTCCAGCAATTTAATCCAGCAATTCATGGCAAATTTTTATTCCATTATTTGTTGATATACTTTTCCTTTTTAGTTGTTTTTGTAAGCAACAGCTTGTTGTTTGCTTTCTTACTCAATCTTCCATTGGCTTTCATTTTGTTGGAGTATTTAATCCATTCACATTTAAAGGTATGAGAGACAGGTCCATATTTTCCTCCACCTGTCTCTATTATCCCTTTTCCTGAATTGGGATTTCTTTTGGTTCCTTTTCCTCCATAAAGAAAATACTTTTTCTCTGGTTGTTTTTTGCTTACTCTAATTTAAGGCAATCCTATTCCTACCAGTTCTTTTCTTCTCACTCTCAAGCCTTCCCCACTTTTGTTTCTCAGTCCTTTTCTAGTTTGCGAGTTTTTCTTAACTTATTAATTTGTTTTTCATTCTTCCTTTTATCTAATTTTCTAATTCTTTATTCCCCTGCTCCCCACTTAGTTAAGTAGTCCTCCTTCCTCTTCAACTTCTTTGGTTTGTTAATTTTTTTTTCATTTCCTGTACCTTTTTCTAAAAAGACTCTATGTATATATACAGTTTCAGTCTATAAACACTTGAGCTCTTTGCCAGGTGGAGATAAAAGGACAGCATAAGTTTAGAATACAAGCTCATTTATAAAATCTTACTGTCACATAGATCAGTAAGAAGCAGTGGAGGGGAAAACAAGTTTTCAGAAAGCTCATTTAGAGAGCCAGTTAAGCAAAATCATCCCAAGGGCATTTAAGGATGAATGTGAAAAGAAGACAATGAAAAGATAAAAAATTAAATTAAAAAATATTTCTTTAATAAATTTTTCTTCATCATTGTTATCACAATTATATTCTAACATGAAAGTTCACATGTATTTTATGAGAAATTGGAAATAGCACTGATGAACACAACAGTGGGGAAAGTAAATACACGATTAAATAATAAGAATAATGATAGCCTTTATTGATTATCTCAAACCCTTGGATTCACTTCTATACTGATGGCATATTCATGTACTCTATATACGTAAAATAGATGCAAGTTTATTGAAATCATGAGAGTATTTGATGTTCCCGTGGAAAACTATTCTCTGTTTAAAGCATATCAACAACACAAGGTTAAGAACAATTTTTCCAGGGATACAATTTTACCCTGTTCTATTCAACTTTAAATTTATGATCATTTCTTATAAAGAACTAAATATGGCTTCCACGTAAAAGGGAGAATTGAATACATTGAAGGCTTCAACTTTAAAACCAGAGGTCAAATTAAATCATCAAAGGCAATGTTTACAAATAACTTGGTATTTTAAAGGCAAGACACATCAAGTGCAAAGATAGATCAAGGAGAAAGCTGTATCTAAATACATGAAGAGATTTACTGGCATCCTTATAGCAAAGTTCAATGGGGAAAACATTAAAAAAAATGAATGACTATATAGCATCCCTTTTAATTGACGCTTTCAGAACTATAAAATGGATGGTAACTGATTCGGAAAATGTCCAAAGAGAAACCTGAACAATACTAATGAAACACAAGACACAATGTCTTAAGGTACTACAGAGAGATCAATGCTTTCTTACCAAATAGAAGGAAGATGGATAGGCATTCTTAAAGCACAGAATAAACATGTCAACAGTCTACAGAAATTCTTCTCAAGCAAAGCAGACATTGCTTCACTGAGCAACAGTAAAGGCTGACAACAGCTATCTGTTAGTGGATTTGTCAAATGTAACCCAAAAGGGTTTATCTCTGGATGGATCCCCTGAAATAACTAAGAACTAAGAGAGAAATCAAAAGATCTTCCATGAATGAATTCAGCCAGCCATATATTCCCCAAGAAACATGGAACAAATGTCTGAGTCATGAAATTTGTTTATGTCCATAGTGGTGTTTAAGGTGGCAATTCAGGATCAGGCTGAAATTAGAAATTACAGCACAGTTCTCCATAAGTTACCTAGACTTAGTTGTCAAGGCAGACTAAACAGGAAAATGGTAGAAATCCTGCCACATCTCACTGCAGTTTTCCAGTCTTTAGGACCTATGAAATACTTAATAAGATTTGACCTGGTGCCCAGAATTATATAGTGCCTATTATGTGCCAGGTGTTTTACGCCTATTACCTCATTTGAGACTCACAGAAACCCTGAGAGGTTGATGCTGTTATGATCCTTATTTTACACAATGAAGGATAACTGATGGATAGTTCAAATGCTCCATTATATAAACATGTAACACTAAGAAATCTAGAGGAAGTTTCCCTAACACATTGAATGGATTTTCAGTGGGATACTTATGGAGGACATAGTCCTCTTAACATAATAATTCTCCCAACCTCATTCTAGACTATTGCTAGTGATATTTGATGCATTTAATTGAATGTATCTCTCATTTTTTATTAAACAAATGATACAGCCCTTTATTTTCTATATTTAAATGCATATTTGTACCCATTATTCTTACTTTCTTTCTCTTTTGCAAGGTAATTGGGGTTAAATGACTTGCCCAAGGTCACATTAAGTTTAAGTTATTATTAAGTAAGCATTAAGTGTCTGAGGCAGAGTTTAAACTCAAATCCTCCTGAGTCTGGGGCAAGTGCTATTCACTGTACCACCTAGCTACCCCTTGAACTTGCTACTCTTGGAAGCATTTAAATTGCTTAGGATCAACTACTTTCTCCAATAATCTCCTCCAAACTTTATTAAATTATTGTTTATTATAGTAATTCATATAATGCGTACACATATTTATGACATATATGTATATATCATATACCTCTTAGAGTATAATATACACTTGTTATATGTGTATATTATATATGTACACACATATACACACGTATAGGTATATATAAGAGGTGCATATTATATCTGCACCTTTTACACACTCATAGGCAGCCTCTCCATGCTTACTTTATCTTTGGTCATATATGTTGGTTGTCAGGTATGCTAGAAATAGTGGAGATTGCCTAATGAATCTGTTCTATTTATAGGAGGTAGCTGGAGTTTGAGCGTTTCCCGCAGTTCTTGACATAATTTAGTTGTATATACTTAAAAGTGTCTAAGAAACAAATCTCTAAGACTTGTCAGCATCAACCTCTCTTTGTAGCAACATCCTTTGAAGCCATAGGTAGTTTTATTCAACTAGATTCTTCCTGCTTCTATTACTGTCCTTTGTGTATAGTTCATATCTACCAACTAAAATATAATTCCTATGTTTCTTTGATGTGTGCCTTTTCAATTATTCCATTAACTGAAAGGGTTGTTCTAGATCATATATAGGGATTCTTCTAACTCTAACAGTTTGTGTTGTTCCAAAGGATTGTATTTTTCATCCCTTTTCTATTTCTTCATTCTACGCACCCATATGACGTACTTAGGAACATACTATCCTAGAGTTATGGACATCTGATGTACAAATGATCCATATTTATAAATCTTATTCTGATGGTCAAACACATGTTATTACCCAATGAGAAGCATTGTCAAAACATGAGAGAATCTGTGGGTTCTGAAGGAGGTAAGAGAAATACTTTGAAAAGCTTTGAAGAACTGAACCCTAGAACAAGTTGCAAGACAAGACTAATCTGCTTGTTTACCAGCACTTAATACAGTTCCTGGTAACTAGGAGGCGCTTAATAAATATTTATTGATAATAGGACCCCTGTCCAAAAATGTATTCTTTAATATTGTGAAATTTTTCATTTAGCTTTTAATTTGCATTGCTTGAAATTCCACCAATTAGAAAATGATTTAGCAATGCTTCTTTTTGGAAAATGCAAGCCACTCAAGGACTTCCAAGTAGATATTAAGCATTCCCATTTCAGTAAGAATTATTTCCTTCTAATGTCTAGCTAAACTAGCTTCACTGAGGAAATGGAAGCTTTGATTGAGGGCAGTGAGGAGAACATTCTTCTTGGGGCACTTTGTTTTTAGGATGGAATAGGACTACCTGAATATCCTGGGAACTTTGGGAGAGCCACTCTGAGGTATGAGAGATATAGAAAGGGAAATGCTAAGTTGGTAAAGACAAGTTTCAACTATTTCAGGCTGCCTAGGGAGGGCTATATATACCTAAAGAGAAGAGGCAAGACCTTCATTTTCCATCTTCATGCAAAAACCTGGCATTTCATTTCCATGATGCAGAACTGAGGTTAATGTTCTTACGAAGTAGTTCAGATACATCATGAATTAAGTCGGTTTTTGTGGAATGACCCAAGACTTTAATCACCATTTACAATGTGTTTCCATGGGGAATGTGTTCCAAATTCCAAACAAACAATTTAGAAATGATTTTAGGTTGGAAATCCCATATATAATGAGTGATTAGCAAATGTGACTGATCCCATGAGCCGTTGCAAATCTCTGGTAGATCTGAAAAGCTATATATAACACCAGATTTTCCCAAGAGAATGGATAACCTCAAGGGAGTGTGCCTACGCCTGTGTAAACTTTTGTTATCTTCCATGTGAGCTATGAATGATTCTCCTACAAGAGATCTTTTTGATTTTGGACATTTGAGTAATTTACTCAAGATTTCTCTTTGTAATGCTTTATCAAATATAGCACTGTTCTTCCTCTTAATTCAAGGGGTAGCACCTGGGGTGTGTGATTCAGAAGCTCTTAGGCTCTACTGAAATAGTCCATAGACTGAAAACACTTGAGAATTTGCATCACAGATTTATAGCTCTTGGTTTTCTTTGTGGATTTTGTTTTGTTGTTTTAATTCTTTTGAAATGGATGAGAAAATCTGATATCTGAAGCTGTTCATTGACCAAAGAGGGGATGGAGCTACAAGAATTTAAAACAATAACTAAAACACAGGCTTATAGGATTAAAAGATGGAAGGGATCTTAATAGCTAGCTGTAAGTGGGACTGTATTTGGAATAGGTGTAAGAATAAGGAAATACTCACAACAGTGAGATCTCAGAGTTGAAAGGAGTCTTTGAAGTAATTTATTTTACAATTCTATAAACCTGGGTCTAGAGGTTAAATGGCTTACTCAATCCGATTTAAGCAATAATAATGAGAATAGCAAACCGCTTTATTGTATGGTATCTCATTTGCCCAACAACGCTGTGCTATTATTACCCTATTTTCACAGATCTGGAGATTGAGGCTAAAAGTGATTAAGTGACTTATCCAGAATCACACCGCTAAGTAAGTAAATCATTAAGGTAAGATCTGAACTGATCTTCCTCCCTCCAAGTTCAGCACTTAGCCAATACAACATCTAGCTGCCTTAAGATAGTAAGTGGCAGAGCTGGAATTCATACCTAGGTCCTCTGACTCCAAAGACAACTGGCCCTGTGATGTACAGACTACAACAAAGCCAAAGAGAGCTTTCTAATTTCTAAAGAAGGTGGATATTGGATTTGGAAGCATGAGGTAGTAGATAGATCATGGATTCAAAGTCGAAAGGAACCAGGTTTTAATCTCATCTCTGATACCAATTACCTGGGTGACTTTGTGTAAATTATTTTCCCTTTTTGGGCCCTAGTTTTAATATCTATAAAATGATTAGAAGATGGAGGTTAATCATAGGTCATGGGATGTTCTGAGTTCTGCACTTATATTCATAGAACGTTAAAAGAGCCGGAGAAAAGAAATCTAAGAAAAAATAGCCACATTACCAATTTTAAGACCTTTTGGTGGAGAACTTTAGCTCCATGTAGAATAAATCAGGTGGAATTAAAGAGGCCATGAATGAAATATAAACTTGGTCCCAACTCCATATTTTTATGTGTAACTCAGGTGACAGAATAATAACTTTTAATATATTTCAAAAGAAATGTCTTATGATGAATAGACTATAATTCTGGAACTAAATTCTTGGTAGGATCTGTCCAGGACTTGAAAAAAGACTTTGTTACATAAATGTCTGGGTGAAATGGAAGAAAAAAACTGAACAACTAAACATGGACTAATCTCTTGGATTGCTTTTGGGTTGTGGCTTGGATAAGATAGGAGAACAATTATAATAAATGAGGAAACTAAAAAGAAATGAGAAATATGTATACTAAGAGAAAAAGGCTACGTTATGTGAAAAAAAGATTATCTATTTAGATTTGGAAATTTCTAAATGATCACTAAATAATTTTCCTTAAGTAGTCAAGGACTAGAACTTTCTTCTCAATTTTTCCCCCTATAATATTCTGAGGTAGAACATGAGTTACAGAATCACACAAAGTTAGAGGTGGAAAAAACCATAGAAATCATCTAGTGGAACCTCATTTTATAGATGAGAAAACCGATCTAAATGATCAGTTATTTGTGGTCATTGGGAGACTCAGGTCTTCTCTTTTGTGATTCATTGTCTCTCACCTGTTTAATTCTTCTCTCTATGAAAATGACACCCAGTAACTCTTTCTCTTGCTCTAGTTTTTCTTATGAACCCCAGTCCCACATTACCAACTGCCTACTGAATGGTTGGAATCAGATATCTGAAGTCTGTCCAAGCTCATGTTCATTGCTTCCATGACATTATCCATTTGATTCATTGTCATCCCCTTTCCTTTTGCCTTTAATCTTTCTCAATTTCTGTCATTTCATTATGGTACCAAAGTATTAAATTTTCTTCTGGTGAATAGCCTGAATAATTTCTTTGAAAATATTGACTGTTTTGGTCTCTTTGCTATCTGGTATGTTTCTCAAACTGAACATGGCCGAAACAGAACTTAATACCTTTCCCACCAGCATAACCTGCTCCTGAACTTTCCTGTTACTATGAAGGACACCACTATCCTTCCAACCATCCTGGTTTGCAACTTCAGTGTTGTCCTTAACCTCTTACTCTTGTTCCTACCATATATACAATCAATTGCCAATTATTGCCATTTCTGTTTCCATAACATTTCTTACACATATCATACATCCAACCACCTAGTTCAGGCTCCCATGATGCCTCACCTGGAACACTTCTACAGCCTCCTAATTGCTTTTCCTGACTCAAGTCTCATTTCCCCATTTCATCCTCCACACAGAAGCCCAAATGGCTTCTGAAAGCACAAATCTGATCATGTGGTTGCTTACTCAATATACTCCAGTAGTTCCCTAATACCTTGAGGATCAAACAGAAACATCTCTGTTTTGACATTCACAACTTGATTCTGACTCAGCTTTCCTGCCTTATTACCTGTTAGTCCTTTCCAAGCATACTAGAGTCTAGCCACACTGGCCCTCTACCTATGATACATGATATTCCACCTCAAACGTGATATTCTACTTTCTGTCTCTGAGCTTTGCCCATGCCTAGAATGCGTATACTCACTTCTGCCTCTTAGAATTCCTAGTTTTCTTCAAGACTCAGCTCAAATAGCACCTTCTGCATGAGTTCTTTTCTGGTGTCTCCAGCAGCTGGTGTCTAACCCTCCCCCCATATCTATTTTGTACGTACCTATATATAAACATTTAGGATTACAGATCATAATCTAGATTTGGAAGGGGTGCTGACAACAGATTTAGGGTTTTCCCACTATATGGATATAGTGGGAAATTTTTGCCTTAGATATTGATATAGTTCCTTTTAAGAGCCTGGCATCAAGTTTTAGTCTTAGAAGTACTCTATCTAGTTCTATAATCTTAGAGAATTAATATGCTCCCCGGTCTCAGTTGCCTTAACACACATACACACACACAATACAACAATAAATGACCACAAAAAAACCCCCAGGTGTTGAATTAGGTAATTAAAAATAGATAGCCTGGGGTTTATGAGATATATATATATATATATATATATATATATATATATATATATATATATATATATATATATATATATATATATATAGAGAGAGAGAGAGAGAGAGAGAGAGAGAGAGAGAAAGTGTATATATATATATATATATATATATATATATATATATATATTCAACATGATGAGTTTCTTTGGTAATTCTGTGTGTTCTGTTTTATACATTCAGAAATATTGTTCTGAGAATGGATGCTTAGAGTTCAGTAGACTGCCAAGGGGATTGAGAACACACATAAAAAGGTGAAGAATTTTTGAGTTAGATAGCTTCAGAGTCCCTTTCAGGTCTGAAACGCTAAAATGCCCATGATTTAACTATAAAGCACTGTCCATTTAAGTCTATTAACTTAAAATTAAAATTTTTCTTCTAATATTAAAAACTTTTCTTCTAAGAATTCCAACTACAGTTGATAGATTAGGAAGCTAGAGACTGAAGTCATTGATTAATGGCATCATTGGCTATTAGAAAACTTACTGGGCTAGGTATCAAAGGATATCAGACTCTAAGGAGTCTGGTCCTGAATTTGTCAGTAACTTTAACTATGGGATCTTGGTCTCAGTTTTCCTATCTATGAAATCTCGGCATTGGACCGACAAGATAACTGTTCTCTCTAGCTCCAACACTGTGATTATGAAGCAAATCGCTATCAAACCATAAATCAATAACCATTTTCTAAGCTCCTACAGTGTACCAGACTCAGATAAACTGAGACCTGGGAAAGACCTAGCTTAAAAAAGCTAAGGTCTCCCACTGCATCCAGGGCCATAGTCGGTCTTCCTGACCTCTATCCTGTCCCTGGACTCTGATGACTCCAGAGGAGAGAGGGAAGCTGATGACTTCACATAGTTCTCACAGTCTCTCTCAAATCCAATTCACTTGAAAGTCAAGACATCACCCTCCTGATGTCATTGCTTCTCTTGGAGAATGGAGGATGACCCAACTGGCCAGTTCCAGTTGAACAGTGCTATTTCCTCCACTACCACCTCCTCCTGTTCTTCCACCACCAGTGCTACCTCTTCCTCTTCTCCCTCTGTCTTCATGAGGAGTCATACCCTTACATGTGCATGCTCCATACAAAGGAATATAAATTTTTAATATTTATACTTTATAAAGTATCTTGGGTTTTGGAGGTTAGATTTTTCTTTCTTCCCTGCTTATTTATTCTATCATCATTAATTTATTCCCCCCAAAACTTGGATAATTAACTCTTTTCTCTCATGCAGTTTTCATTTATGATTTCTTGAAAGACAAAAATGACACACCCTTGAAATCATTGCCACCAAGAGACACTGAGGCTGGAGGAGTCCTGAGCTGCTGAAGTTGATCAGGCACCCAGACTAAATCCAGCATCAATATGTTGAGCTTCCAAGAACAGGGAAACTACTATGCTACCCAAGGAGAAGTGAACTGGGCTACACTTCCAGTCTGGATAAAATGGGAGAATTGTTTTTAAGAAAAGGCATAATTGAAATTATTCCTGACCTTGCAAAGCTTACATTATATTGGGAAACACATATACACACAAAATAAAGATAGAATATATACAAAACACTGTTCTTTCCCTAAGTCCTTTGCTGATATATACGCAACCTATTTTTGAGAGTGACAATTTTGGTAGAAACAGAAAGTTGAACTCAGATATGAACATGAGGGGTAGGGAGTGGAAGTTAACACTAGGAGGAAGTGTAGAGGTAATATTACTTCCAGGCTAGCCAAAAAGGTGAAGCATAAGTAGCATAATGTAAGTTATTTGGATTCAGCATCCAAGAACTTGAGTTTGAATCCCGGGTCTGCCATGTGTCACTTGGGTGACCATATAAAAGTCATTTGTCCTTTCTGGGACCCAGTTTCCTAATCTATGAAATGAGGGTATTAGATAAGATGATCTTTAATGTCTCTTCCACTTCTAAATCCTAGGATGCTACAGTTAGAATGAAGTTGTTTTCAGTCATTTAAGTTATGTCTGACTTTTCATGATCCCATTGGGGATCTTGGCAGAGATACTGGAGTGATTAGTCATTTCCTTCTCCAGCTCATTTTACAGATGAGGAAACTGAGGCAAACAGGTGTAAGTGACTTGCTCAGGGTCACATAGATAATAAATATCTGAGGCTGGATTTGTAATCAGATATTCCTGATTCCAGGACCAATGCTATCTTCATTGTACTACCTAGATGCCCAGAATGAAGTGGTCTTAGGCATATTGGATCAGGCCAGTCTCAACCTTGGGAAGACCCAAACTTTTGTATCTACTCTTTCCTTGGAATGACTTAGAGTTTGGTCACACACCTGTAAAATCTCCTGGAAGGACTACCCCCTTACTACCCCCAACTTTTATATTCAAACCTGTAGAAATGGGTTCTTACTTGAAATCTTGCATATATGATTATGCAAATATACAGTTCGGTTAATGAACTGCTATACCTGTGGATGGGGAGGGTTATCTTTCCCTACTTTCCTCAACATAAAGGTCTCCTATACATATCACTAATTTCTAGGTGGTCCCAGATGTTTCCAGCCTTCACTCCGACCTCCTTCTCTCCATCCACATTGACTTTGTTGCCCCTTCCAAAACCTCCAAAGTCCATGCCCTGGAGGACTTAAGTCTCTCAAAGATTTGGAAGGCTTGCCCTGGGCCTTGATGCCTTGATTAGTGAGAGCTCACTCCATCTGGACAGCCACATCTGTTGTTATGCTTTCCTTTTGGCCATCTTCTTACTCTCTATTTTTTCAGTAGTAATCCTAGCTAACCTCTCCCCTCCCCAGTTCCCCAATAACCATCTTGCTCTGAAAGTCCTTATCAGATCACCACCAACATTGCACTTTCAGGATATTTTTCATTGACCAATCTTGATTTCCACTCATCACCTCTATGCCTTCTCATATCAAAACACTCTGTCATGGCTACAACTTGCCTATATGTGTTGTCTCCTATTTGAATATAAGTTCCCAGAGGGCCAGAATCGGCTTGTTTTTGTATTCATGTACTCAGCATTTATGACAGTGCCAGGTACGCAATTAAGTATTTAATGAATGCCTTTATGTTCGTTTCATTCATTTATTCACGTGCCTTTTTGGGTTGCCTATTTTTGGTAACTGCATGGGGCTCAGCATGATTTTGTTATGATCCCATTGGCACATGCCCAGTAGTTCCTCAGCTCTATATTCACTTGTTCTCCCTTGAGCACTCTCTATTCTCAAGAAGAGACTAAGATATCTAAAGAAAAATGTGTCTAAGGACTCATCTCTAAGGCTTGTCAGAATCAACCTCTCTTTGTAGCAGCATCCTTTGAACTCTAGTCAGTTGCTTTGTAAGGGAAACTCAGAACCTCATCACCCAGGTAGATATAACCTCTATTAGGATTCCCTCCTCGTTGCTCCCTAAATGCTGGCATTGTTCTGGGCTGAAGACCCTGGGACCCAGAACACATTGAATCTCATTGGATAGTTTCATAGACTCAGGGCTACAGCTTGCCTATACATCACCGTAATCCTCCTCTTCCCATGTTTCCTAAATCAAACTTAACACTAGAGCAAACCCAAACTCCCCCATCCCTGATCTTCTGGGGATCCACACTGAGACATCCATAAAGCTCTCATCTTGATTAACTCATAGCTTCCACATAGTCACGGAACTTTTCCCCTTTCTCATTTGGAGTAGACTCCCACTGACCCACTTGCTCACTGTTTCTCACTCACGTTCTCACACTTATATTCTACCTAGCATGTGCTCTCTGGAACTGATTCACATACCCAGGGTCTGTTTATTGCTTTTAAATTTAGGCAAACATACTCCATTGATTAATGGCATTAGGTGAATGTCCTTAGTTATAGCCTGCCTGGGTGGGAATTCACAATTGCCTTCTTTGATTAAGGCTAACATGGTTGTTAGGATTAACGCTAGAGTCCTTTGTCTTCAGAATCTCTCATACTTGGCTTTTTCAATTAGTCTGAGGAGCTAACTTCCCACTGAGACTTCACTACTCAGAGATGCTCATCTCTGAATTTAACCTGGATCTCTATGTTTTTCCATAAAACCTGCTTATCTCTGGCAAATGAAATCACTCCTCTCTACCATCAAGTTCACTTCTGGCTTAGCAAAAATGTCTTGGTCAAGTTTAATTCTAGTGCACGGTAGATCTGTGATCTCTGGACTGAGAAATGTTTACTGGAATGAAGGTGAGAGAGTGGATGAGAAAAGCCTATTTGCTTCCATTATATGACTGTAATCCTGAGAAGAGGTATATATCAGGAGTGAGGAACCTGCAGCCTCCAGGCCCTTTAATAAAAGGATTTGTTCTGTGAAGTTTAGATTCAAAGGACTACACTCAAGGACCTAGAGGGTCGCTAGTGGTCTCAAGGCTACAGGTTTCCCACCCCTGGAAAACACCTGGGGGTCCAACTTTTCATTTTTTATTGTGGGCACTAGATTCAATAGGATTCAGAGTTAGAAGGAACCTCAGAGATCATCTAATCAAATACCTCTTCCCATTTTCCAGAAAAAGAGACTGAGGCCCAGAAAGGTTTAGAGATATGCTTAAAGCTATGCAGCAGGTGATAAAACAAAATAACACATCCAACTGAGAAAGATTTTGAAATCTTCTTACTAGTACTTTCTAGTACTACTAGTATCTAGTACTTTTTCTGTGTATGTGTTAGGCTCCTTGTAAAAGTTGGATTATAAACTAAAGTTGATTCATGCCTGCTTGGCATGAATTATGCGACATCAGTTAGGCTCCTGACTAGGGAAAACATTTTTGAAATCTCACATTCCTTAAGACAGTAATTTGAGTTGCTTACATACTTTGTCAAGAGCCTGTAGGATCTCTGGATTTTGACCTTTTGTACTCTAGGATAAAACAGAAAGATAAATGTAAATGTGACGTGAAATATGCTCATTCTAATTAAAGCATAAATGGTTGGGATGCAGTGTTTATAATGTTGACCTGAAAAAATTGGGCTTCTAAAAAGTCAGAGCTAAGATGCTTTGACTAATGCTGCTCATGCAGAGCTCAGTGCAGGATACCATCCAAACCAAGGAGTATTCTGGTCCATGGCTCTGGTGCTTCTCATGGCCACATTCCAAGGTGTGAAGAAAGCTGGCCAATTAGGCTCCCATCTGAAATCTTACTAAAACTACTAAGGTATGGGAGCCAAATGTTAATATGTTTGTATTACACACATATATATAGAAGTGTATGGTTATAATTGCATTATTGTGAACATATGTATGTGTATCTATGCATATATATATATATATAATGTATATATACACATTTAAGTATAAATTGTACATAATGAAGCCTTCCATTTTCAAAGTTCTGGATAAATGAGATCTAGATTTTGAGGCCACCCCTGTCCAGTTTTTCAACTCCCTTTTATGTCTTTTCCTCCTTCATTAAGCTCCTTGAACCTTGTTTCACTCAGGGCTGCTATTTGGATGGAATACCTGTTGGGTTCTCTTGCAACAAGAGCAGTTCATCTTTCAGGTCTACTCGATTTTGTGTTGTCTATTAGTGTGTGCATGTTCCATGTGCCAATGGTGAGTGGAATCATCTTTGCAGATGTTTTCATGCATTTTTTTGTGTTTCCACCACATAGTGGGATTCCCTGCCTGTCACAGTAATCAGGCCAGGATTGGTTAAACAGACAATGTTTAGGGCACCTTTTACAGTCCCCTTCCTCACACCAGGAGGTGAGCAGTGTGATCCTTAAAAGGCTGCTCAGACACCCAGAGGGCTGCCAAGTCCCACTGCTGCTTCCAGTGAGATGACCCTATGGCCTGGGCTGACTGTGTACGGGTGTATCCACAGTGTATCCAGTGTATCCACACCTGCAGCTTCATCATCACTTGCCTGTCACCACAGGACTTTGAGGCATAATAGTAAAATCGTAAGGGTGATGTTTTTTGATTCGTGTATAAGTTGGATTTAAAAGAGACAGAGTTGTACAAAATCGTCAGCCTCACTCTTCTCCAGAGCCGTCATACTCTGGTGGCAGGACAGAGTCAAGATGACTGGAGATGGCTCAGGATGCAGTGGATGATCTTGGTGTTTTCAGTGTCTAACCAAGCTCTAAGCGCTCCAACTTTGCTTGCTTCAGTTACCTCCATGGCTGTTGGAACAAATTGTTCTCATGCGCCCATTAGGACATGATCCTAGAGAGATGGGCGGAACATCATCAATAAATGCTAAGGTCATTGATCATATACCTCAGGTTGAAGTCAATGCCTCCTTAGCTGAACTTCCAACTGAAGAAGAGATTTTGAGGGCCATTAGGTTCCTTTTATGTGGCAAAGCAGCTGGTGCTGATTCTATTTCAGCTGAGATTTACAGGGTAGGGGGACCATTGCTCATACAAAAGCTGACTGAAATTTTCCAGGTTATATGGCAAGAGGAAGTTATCTCCCAGAAGTTCAAGGATGCCTCCATTGTCCATCTTTATAAAGGTAAAGGGAATAGATTGTCCTGTGACAATCACAGGGGGATCTCTCTCTTAGTCATTGCTGAAAAAATTCTTGCTAGAGTCCTCCTTAATAGGCTGATCCTTCACCTGGAAGATGGTCACATACCTGAGAGCCAGTGTGGCTTCAGAAAGGGCCAAGGAATAATTGATATGGTGTTTGTTGGCCAGCAACTCCAGGAGAAATACCAGGAACAGAACAGAGATCTATACACAATGTTTGTAGGTCTGACCATGGCCTTTGACACTGTTAGTCATGAGGGCTTATGGAAAATTATGTCAAAATTTGGTTGCCTGGAGAAGTTCATCAGTACTGTATGTCAACTTCATGAAGGCATGTTTGCCGGATTCTGGATAATGAACAAAGAGAGTCTTGTGCCTTCTCAGTCAACAGAGCTGTGTGCCTGCTCCCACGCTTTTTAGCTTGATGTTTTCAGTCATGTTGTCAAATGCTTTCAGTGAGGATGAACATGGCATCAAGGTCAACTACCATACTGATGGTAAAGTTCTTCAATCTGAAAAGGCTACAATTCAACACCAAAGTGGAGGGAGTGTTGGTGCATGATTTTCTGTTTGCAGATGACTGCACTCAATGCAGCCTCTGAAGCTGAGAGGCAACAAAGCAGGGATCAATTCCCTTCTGCCTGTGCTAATTTTGGCCTAATAATTAACACCAAGAAAACACAGGTGCTCCATCAGCCACCATCACACCATCCACACATGGAACCATCGGTTACAACAAATGGAGAAGTTTTGAATGCTGTGGATAAGTTCATTTACCTTGGTAGTGTACTTTCCAGGGATGTACATGTTGACAATGAGGTTGATGCATGCATTGCCAGAGCTAGCTCAGTGTTTGGGAGGCTCCAAAGAAAAGTTTGGGAGAGAAGAGGTATTAGATTGACTACCAAACTGAAGGTCTACAGAGCCGTTGTGCTGACCTCATTGTTGTATGCCTGTGAAACATGGACAGTCTACCAGAGCCATGCGAGGAACCTGAATTGCTTCCATTTGAACTGCCTTAGGAAGATTCTGAGGATCACCTGGCAGGATAAAGTACCAGATACTGAAGTACTTGCTTGAGCTGAACTGCCAAAAATTCAAACTATGCTTCAGAGAGTGCAACTCCGCTGGGCTGACCATGTCATTCAAATGCAAAATGTACACTTGCCAAAGACTGTTTTATGGAGAACTCACATGGGGCAGATGATCACATGATGGTCAGAAGAAGTGATACAAGGACACTATCAAGGTCTCTCTAAAGAACTTTGGATTTGACTGTGTAACATAGAAGATGCTGGCACAAGATCGCTCAGCATGGTGTGCCCACATCAGAAAGGGTGCTGTGGTCTATGAGCAAAGCAGAATTGAGATAGCACAAAGCAAACATAGGAGGTGCAAATCTGGAGTATGCACAGCAAATACTCACATGGACTATCTGTGCCCAACCTGCAGTACAGCATTCTGAGCTCATGTTGATCTGAGCTCACAACTGGACTACACTCTGCAACTTCACTTTATCATCGTGATGTCACTTCAAAAACGGACAACAACCAACCAAACTCCTTGAGATCAGGGACCATCTTTCATTTTACTTATATTTTTATTCACATTTGTATTCTTTTTGGTCCCTTTGAGAATGGAGGACAATAACTTATCCATCAATTTGTATTCACAGCACTTAGAATGGTGCCTGGTACCTAGTAGGTAAGTAACAAATCCTTTTTTCTGACTTGATATTTATAAAGTACTTAAGCTTTGCAAAGTATGTATAGAATATATGATCATATTTAGGATATAAAATATATAATAGTTTTATGTAAAAAGTACTTTAAACTTTGCAAAGTGTATATAGGACATGTGATCATATAAATAGTATATATAAATATATGAAAACAAATGCATATCTAATATAATATCATGTATAAAGTACTTTAAGCTTTGCAAAGTATATACAATTATATATTACTATACACATATATATAAACATAGAAATATAGTAATATACAGGGTATGTAAGTACAAAATATAAATTATATATGTATATAATATGTTATATATACATACAAAGCATATATAGGATCATGGGTTTAGGCTTGGTAGAAACCTTAGAGAACATCTAGTCCAGCTCCATCATTTTATAAATAAGGAATCATGACCTGAAGGAACTGAGTAAGTGTCAGAGTTGGGCATCATCTTCTGACTCCTAATCCAGTACACTTTCCACGGAACCAAATCCCATCTCAATCATTTGAGTCAATAAATGACAATACTGTATACCCTTGACTGTCCAAAGGATTTTTTCCACCATGCCCCCACACCCAGTATGTTCACCCCATCCCACCCCCATTTTAGTTCCTTTTAAATATATTTCCTTCCTCCAATAGAATGTAGGTGCCCTGGGGACAGGGGCTGCCTTTCAACTTGTGTGCATATTCCCAGCACCAGATAAATGTTTATTGACTTAATAAATGAGAACTCCTTTATTTGGAGAAGCCAGGGAATACTTCATGGAGGAGATGACACCCAAATAAGGACTTGAAGGAAGAGAAGAATGGATATGGGTGGAGAGATGAGGGAGTATTTTCCCAAATAAACAAAGAGGTCACAGAGGGCAAATTAGATGTGCTGGCAAAGAGAGTCAGTTAGGATTAATTCCTTGATCCCATCACTGTGTTGTTTAAAATAAAAAAGCATTGATAGCCTGACCACGCCTGACCCTAAAAAAGAGGTAGGTGAAGGCACTTCATCCTTTTTCTCTCTAGAGGTAGGGGGTTATGGTTGTGGACAATTCATAATATCAGTTTCTTCTATTTTAGTTTTGCTGAGCAGGTTTCTCTCCTCTCTAATTTTCTCTTGTAAGAGATGGCTCTCCAGGTAGAAAGGGGGTGGTGGTGAAGGGAGATATACTGGGATGCGTAGATGATGCAAAAACAAGAGATGTTAATAAATTTTACTTGAAAAAAGAAGTTATAGAAAGATACATTTAAGTTTAATAAAATGTAATCTCTTAACAATTAGAATAAAAGAGTAAGTAGGCCAGTCATGTCAGAGAATGATGGATAACTGATAATCCAAAAGTTCAGTTGATACGCATGCACACACACACATACATATTTATGTGTTTGTCCTTTGTTGCCGAAGAAAACCATGCCATCAGAGAAATGATGACATGACTTGCACTTGACTTTGTTTTGAGTGAGGGAGGGCACGTCACCAGCCTCACTTCTCCAGAGCCATCTGAATCTAGTGACCAGATATTTATCAGGATGACTGGAGATGACCCAGGATGAGGCAATTGGAGTTAAGTGACTTGCCCAAGGTCACACAGCTAGTGAGTGTCAAGTGTCTGAGGTGAGATTTGAATTCAGGTCCTCCTGACTCGTGCACTGGTGCACTACACCTACTTGTCCCTGTGTGTGTGTGTGTGTGTGCGTGTGTGCGCGTATGTGTATATATAGATAGATACACAATGTCATGAGATTTAAAAGAAGTTCCCAAAGGTTGAGCCCTCTCTGGATAATTAAAAGGAGGACATGTACCAGAGTCACAAAGGATGAGAAATTGTAGGTGGGTTATGATTTGCATTGAGGTCAGGGACTCTTTAACTTGTTCTTAATATTTCCGTCCTTAGCTCTCTCCCCTTGCATATACAAGGTCTCTGGGGGAGATTGGGCTCAAACTCATGAGCAAAGGGTAAACTCACAGCTGTTTACATGTGCCCCCAGCTGGGGGATGGGGATGGCGAGGGGAGATATCTCAATAACAACTGTCCTTATTGTACCTACTTAGTAAATACTCCAGGATCCACAAGGGCTATAATATAATAATAGCTGTTGCTTACTTAAGATTCCTTTAGCTGTGTTAGGGTCAAGATGATAAAAGGAGAGATAGGAACAATACCATGCATGGAAAGAATGATGGTAAGAGGAAGAGGAAGTAGAATAATGCAATTGGACTGCAGAGTGCAAGGCAGGGAGGGACTCCAGGCTTAGTGCTCTATCCAATGTACCACCAAGGTCCAAATACTTCATACAGGTACTTGTCCTCATTTAGTACTAGGAATGCTAATGGTAGTCTACAAGGATGCACTACCTTCTACTTCTTCCATTGTCTGGCCATTTTTACCTCTAATGGTGACTTTAATTTAGGAAATCTGTCTTCTCATCCTAGTGAGTAGGGAATTTAGATGATGCTGGCTATACTATCCCAACTTTCCCCTACCCTACTTCCACTCCTGTTGGTCTCCCTACCACAACTGAAAGCAGCAGCCAGTGCTTCATCATAGAAACCTCATGATATTTTGAGGACAAGAGTCTGGGCTGGAATTTTTTCCCTCTATAGCTTCACCTTAATTGAGCCTGCCTTCATAACTCAGCAACACGTGCAAAAAAAAAAAGGATTATTATGGCTTTCCTCCTGAGCCTGCCCAGGCAGTCCTTGCTTAAGACAGCTTCAGTTATCTAAATTTAATTCTATACTAGGGTTTTCTTGCATGAACCACAGGAACCTAAATTCTGCCTCAGTTATTGACCCATCTATTAACCTCTGAGTTCCCTGTCCCATGTGTCCCCTTTTCTGCCTTGTCAGGGAGATAGTCTCTTACCTCACCAGCCTCGCTCTGAGGGATTAAAGGACCTTCTTCCCACTGTGACCCCCATCTCATAGATGACTTTCCATTGAAGAGGTGGTCTCTTTCCTGACCTACCCCTAGGTGGATATAGTTATTGAAGACATTTCTGACTTTGCCTGTTGACCTGGGTCAGGGCCCCAGATGAATTTCACTCTTAGGGTAATCAATCATGGAAAGAATTTGACTCTTCACCTGTTCCTTTGTCACTCCTATTTCAGCAGCTTTTATGAGAAAATATTTAAATGATTTTTATTGTTAGAATTTTAAAAAAATATTGATTATGAAAGAAGGATAGAAGAAGTCTCAGAAGAGATAAAGACAGATGCTAACTAGCAGGGAATGTAGTGATGAAAGAGCTTTAGGCAGGACTGTGATCACATATCTGTGCATTTTTTTCCTTTTTAGATCCACAGATTGAAGCAAGAAAAGAACCTTCTAACTGATCTAAAATGCCAGGAAGTCCAACCAAAGCTGCCGCTCTCTTTAGCTCTCAGCTACCCTGAGGCAGAGTGGATAGACTATTCTTTGACCTCCAGAAATTTCTGGAAGCTGGAGGGAAGCTGCCTACTTAGGTTACTGACTTTACATTGACCAGTGAACCCCAGATGAAAGACACTTCAGGAAAGTATTGATTGAAAACTGGATTCAAAATGGGAAGAGAGCAGGCCTAGGTGAAAACCAGCTTCCACATTGGAGTCCCTGAAGTTAGGGGAAACCTTGAGTAGTTATGCTGCTTTCTTTTTCTTCCTTCCTTCCTTCCTTCCTTCCTTCCTTCCTTCCTTCCTTCCTTCCTTCCTTCCTTCCTTCCTTCCTTCCTTCCTTTTCTTTCTTTCTTTCTTTCTCTCCTTTTTATTTTTAAAAATTTTAGGAAGAAATTAATATATTTTATTTTCCCCTAATGTCAGGAATCCCATGTCAAGACCACCCATCTCTTTTTACTATTAAGAGATACCCTGTTTTCCAAAGCTAAGGCTCAGCACTTGAGCTGTGCCCTGAGCTTGACATAACCACAATCCTTTGCACTCACCCTCTGGATGAACTCAGCCACAGCAAAATCCCAGAAGTGTTTCACACCAGCGCAGGTGGTCTCTGAGCTAGGACAAACCCCTGCAGTGCCCGTGTTCTGGCCATAAAGTCCAGCTACGAATCAGACTTTTCTAAGGTTGCTGTTACCCTCCTTGTCAGGTCTATAGCTCACTGCACTATTGGATGTATTAAGATTTGCCTACATTCAAGTGGGTCTCTTACTAGATGGGGCCCCATCACACGTCTCTAGTTTCCCTCTTCCAATGGAATAAGGAAAGCTTTTTACTTATGACCACTGTTAGGTCTTTGCTTTAATTTTGTACTTATTTTATTTTTCAGAGTTAACTGTGGTTGTGAAAACCTACATGAGTTCTTTGGTATTTTAAGTATTAACTGACTAATTGATTGACTCTTTGGTCATTTGTTTTCAGAGTTGACACCAATTATGTATTAAAACAATTTTTAATCTTTAAAATGTCATTTATTTATTTTTCATTTTTAGCAGTTCATATCACATAAAACAATTCCAACTTTTGGTCAGGTGATATTTCTTTTAAAGCATTTACAACATAGATCACAAATGAATTTTTTTTTAACATTAACCAACCAAGACACACATAATAATTATGTATGCTGACTCACAAGCCCTTGACCTAAATTCTCTGCACTCTTACTAAGAATTAAAGGACCCTAACTTATTGTTGTTGGTCTAAAGTCCTAAGCCTAATAGCTTAATTTTAGACTTAACCTTGGACGTTCCCCTACCAACAATCTATAGTTGAATAGATCTGGTATTAAGCTTACAAACCTTTTGACTATAGGAAATCGCCAGTAGGGACATTGCAGGGAACAAATATCCCCTCAACTTCATGTCAATTCCAGGCAGGAGGAGATTGTCAGTCAGGCTTAAAGTCTGCCAGGTGTCAGTGGGGAAACTGAGTCAGGAGAATCCTACCTCAGCACAGGCTGAACAGCTGCTTTCCCACCCTTCCCATGAGATCACCTTTTTCAGTTCGTACCAGCATCTCACAGAGTTACTGGCATCATGGATTAAAGACTCAGACTGCCTTTCTTTCTATCCATACCTGGAGTTAGACTCTGAACAGTCAAAATAGCAAGTTCCAATAACCAGGTTTCAGATATGACTTTAATTTCACATTGGCTAAGGAACATTTTTTGAGGCAAGTCTTAAGTGGCTAACATGCCTTTCTATACATGTTCTGGTTCCTGATTAAATAACAATCATAAAATCAAATTTACCATTAAAACCTTAACTTTTCCATCAATGACAAATTTTACCCAAGGTTATCTGCCTCTAGGAAATTTAGACTAAAATTCTTTCCCCCAAACTAAAGATGTCTTTGATTTAGTCTCAGTAGTTAATTCAGTCAGTTGTTTTAATACTAATTGATTTTACATCACTTTGTAGCATGTCCACTTTTTCTCCCCATTTCTCCCCTCCCCTGCTCCTAATACCTTGTATTCCAATTACTTCTTCCCTCAATGTACCCTCCCTTCTATCACACCCCACCCTTCCCTTAGTCCCATCTTCTCTATTTTCTTGTAGGGCAAGATAAATTTCTATACCCTATTACCTGTGTTTCTTATTTCCTGCAATAATAATTCTCGACATTTGTTTCTAATACTTTGAATTCCAACTTCTCTCCCTCCCTCTCTCCCTCCCCATCCCTACTGAGAAGGCAAGCAATTCAATACAGACTAAATATGTGTTGTCTTGCAAAAGACTTCCATAATAATCATGTTGTGTAATACTAACTATATTGCACTCTATCCCCTCTTATTTTTTTATTCCCTCATTTGACCTTGTCCCTTCCCCAAAGTGTTTATTTCTAGTTACTCCCTTCTCCCTCCCTTCTATCATTCCCTTCACCCCACTTGTCACCTGCTTCCCTAATTTCCTATAGTGTAAGATAGATTTTCATACCAAATTTAGTGAGCATTTTATTCCCTCCTTAAGCCATAGGTGGAGAAAGTAGCTTCACTTTTCCCCTTTCCCCTTCTCCCTTTTTTCCTCCATTGAACAAGACTTTTCTTATGTCTTTTATGAGTTATAGCCCACCCCATTTCATTTCTCCCCTTCTCCTCCCAGTATTTTCCTCCCTCACTCCTTAATTTTTATTTTATTTTATTTATTTTTGTGGATATCATCTCTTCTGATTCAACATAGTCTGTATTCTCTGTCTATATGTGTGTGTGTGTGTGTCTGTATGTGTATGCACAATCCCTCCACCTACTATATAGTTAAAAAAGTCTCAAGGGTTATAAATATTTTCTTTCCATGAGGAATGTAAACAGTTCAGCTTTAGAAAGTCTTTTATGATTTCTCTTTCCTTTTTACCTTTTCATGCTTCTCTTGATTCTTGCGTTTGAAAGTCAAATTTTCTCTTCAGTTCTGGTCTTTTCATCATCAATGCTTAGAAGTCCTCTGTATCACTGAGTGACCATTTATTCCCTTGAAGTATTATACTAAGTTTTGCTGGGTAGATGATTCTTGGTTTTAATCCCAGTTCCTTTGACTTCTGTTATATCCTGTTTCAAGCCCTTCAATTCCTTAATGTTGATGCTGCCAGATCCTGTATTATCCTGATTGTATTTCCACAATACTCAAGTTGTTTCTTTCTAGCTGCTTGCAGTATTTTCTCCTTGACCTGAGAACTCTGAAGTTTGGCCACAATATTCCCAGGAGTTTCTCTTTTTGAGTCTCTTTCAGGAGGTGATTGGTGAATTCTTTCAATATTTAGTTTGCCCTCAGAGGTTCTAGAATATCAGCACAGTTTTTTTCATGGAAGATAATGTCTAGGCTCTTTTTTTGATCATGACTTTCAGGTAGTCCCATAATTTTTAAATTGTCTCTCTTGGACCTATTTTCCAAGTCAGTTGTCTTTCTAGTATATGTGCTGCCGAAGGAAGCACGTCAGTTGTCTTTCTAATGAGATGTTTCACATTATCTTCAATTTTTTCAAACTTTTGGTTTTGTTTTTTAACTGCTTAATTTATCTCATAGTCATTCATTTCCCTGAACTCAATTCTGTCTTTCAAAGGACTGTCTTGTTCAGTGAGCTTTCAAACCTTCTCCTCCATTTGGCTAATTCTGCTTTTTAAAGCCTCCTTCTCCTCATTGGCTTTTTGGATCTCTTTTTCCAGTTGAGTTAGCCTCTCTAGAAAGGTATTATTACCCTCAGCATTTTTTTTTTTGGTTCTCCTTTAGCAAGCTGCTAACTCACTTTTCAAGCTCTTCCATGGCCTGAGTCCAATTTAAGTTCCTTTAGGAGGCACTGGAGGCAGGGGCCTTGACTTCCTGTGACAGTGTGCCTTGTTCTTCCTCATCTGAAAGAATGGGAGGAGATACCTGTTCACCAAGAAAGTAACCTTCCATGGTCTTATTTTTTTCCCTTTTTGGGGGCATTTTCCTAGCCAATTACTTGACTTCTGACTCTTTTGTCAAGAGGATGGTCTTATTGTCCCTCCTTTCCCCAGTGCTGTGTTCAAGGCAGAGATTTGACTCAGCTGCTCAATTTTTCTGGGGCTTTGGGTAGGGGTGGGGCTGTCACTAAGGGCTGGGGTTTAGATCCCCAGCCTACCCTACCCTACCCCAGAGACTTTAAGCTGAGCTGCTTGAACAATGGACGCAGGTTGCTTCCCGATCACCACAGTTGCTGCCTGCAGTCTGCTGCCTTGACCTCTGCTGTGGCCTGGAGCTATTTCTGGGGAAACCCTCTTGCCCACCTGGGAAAGCCCTCTCACACTGACCTTTGGAGCTTTCTTTGTTGCTTGTGGGTTGAAGTATCTGGGACTCTCTCTGCTGGGAACTCTGCCTGGAGATCTGTTCAGGTCCTGTTCTACCCAGTGCCTTGCAGCCAGTGCTGGGCTCTGCTCTACTCATCATCCCATGAGATAGACCTTTCCTCTCAGCCTTCCAGGTTAACTTTGGCTGGAAATCTCTTTTGCTCTGTTGTTCTGTGACTTCTGCTGCTCTAGAATTTGTTGAGAGTCATTTTTAATAGGTATTTTGTGGGCTGTGGGGGAAGTGCTAGAGTATATGCATCTTTCTACTCCTCCATCTTGGTTCCACCATTAAAATAATTTTTAAAAACTTTTAAAAAAACTTTGAGTTCCAAATTCCATTTTTCTTTCCTTCCCCCCACTCCTTGAGATGGTAAGAAATCATATATAGGCTATATATGTGCAATCATATAAAACATTTCCATATTAGTCATTTGGTACAAGAAGACTCACATAGAAAAATAATGAAAGAAAGGAAAAAGTAGCCTGCTTCACTCTATATTCAAATAATATCAGTTCTTTCTCTGGAGGCATAGTATGTTTCATCGTTAATCCTTTGGGATTGTCTTGGATCATTGTATTGCTGAGATTAGCTAAGTCATTCACAATTCTTCGTGTAAAATATTGCTGTTACTGTGTGCAATGTTCTCCTGGTTCTTCTCACTTCACTTTGTATCAATTCATGCAGGTTTTTCCATATTTTTCTGAAATCATTCTGCTTGTCATTTCTTTTAGCATAATAATATTCCATCAAATCATATACTAAAGCTTGTTTAGCCATTCCCCAATTGATGGGCATCCTTTTGATTTCTAATTCTTAGCCACTACAACAAGAGCTGCTTTAAAACATTTTTGTACAAATAGTTCCTTTTCCCTTTCATACTTTCCCCAAATACATACAGATCCATGGGAAGAATGGGTTTCAAGTATAAGGGTACTACAGTGAATGAATAAGAGTAACTCACAGATCCTCGTACTTAATGGTCTGAAAGTCTTTTCTTAATACCATACTTGGCATTCTTTTCTGGTACAAGGGATTAGGCTTCTTGAAGCTCTTTCCCACTCATCTATGAGTGATTTGTCTTCTGCATCTATTTGTCTGCTCTGCTCCCAGCTAGATGTGTTATCTTCTAGTATTCCATTTTGTGTGATTATCCCAACTGGATGAACTGTCTGCTACTGGTCTAGCTCCTCTCATGATATGGTCAATTGGAGCCTGGGGGATGGGGAGAGAAGAGAAAGGGGAAAAATACAGAAGAAAAGAGAAAAAAACCTGCTCTCTCCTTTTCACCAAGATTCCTTCTTAAGGGCTTCCTCTGGAATCTTAATTCTTAATTTTGGAATCTTAATCTTCCAAACTCAGTGTTCTCTGTTGCTCCTGTTTTTATACGCAGGCTGAAAGGTGGGAATGATTCAATCACAGGATATTTCCTGGAATTCATCTGCCTTTTATCCAATGGCCAAATCTCTAGATTCCTCTTCAATAGATTAAGTATTTGCTCAACTCTTGTTGTGAGGTGTAGAGAATTTGCTTAACATCTGGTTTATACTATATGATTATAGTTCTTACTTGATAAAGGGATTAAGGATCAGTCTTGTTTATACATTAGAACTAATCATGTCCATGGATTTATTACCTCTGTGATCACCTCTATTGTGGAATCTTAGCCTTCTGTGATTACATTAATTGTGGTTGTGATAAGGGGAGGAGAGGGTGAAGGCCTCCATTCTAACCTCATTCTATTTCAATCAGTAATTAATTAAAGTTAAGGAGTAGTGAACACAAATTTATTCAATTAAAATATATTAAGCTTAAGGCTATACAGGGAGTAATTGAGTCCTAGAGAAGGAAGTTAATCTAAAGCCTCTGTATTCAAATGTAGTATTCTTTTTACCATCCCCCATGCCTTTACTTATTCTACTTTTTAATTTTATAACAAACTATTTTTTAGAGGCAGCTAGGTGACATGAAGTAAGTGTTTAATAATTGCTTCTTTGTTTCCTTCCTTTTTCCCTCCTTCCTCCCCTTCCCTTTCTTTATTCCCCCTTCCCCTTCCTCCTTTCTCTCCTCCCTCCCTTCCCTCTCTTCTCACCTCCATGCCCTTCCCTTTCTCCCTCTCTCCTCTGTCCCTTCTTCCCTTCCTCCCTTTTCCTTCTTTTTTCCTCCCTCCTTTTCTCTCTCCCTTCCTCCCTTCCTTCTCTCTTTTATTTCTGTATTTGTTCATGGGCTTCTGCTGGCTTTTTGTGTAGTTATTTTTCTGTGGTGGGTTAAATACCCTCCATCATACCTCATACTCATATTACACATTGAGTATGTTTGTGGGACTTAGGGACATTTGGAGTAATCGAGTCATAAATTATATCCAAGTTTGATTTTGGAGATGATCAGGATTAATTCTAGGTAGGAACAATGGGTCAAAGAGATCATGATCCCTTTGGGGTTTAGGACCCAAATTGAACCTATCCTACATGAACCCCAAGTCTTTGGACTGAGATAGACCTAGAACCTGAGTTGCATCAAGATGAGTGAACTGAGGCCCAGAAAGACTAAGTAAGTGACTTGTCTAAAGTCACATGGTATATAAGGCATAGTTAGAATTTGACTCTTTTCAGATTGGGGGAGATAGCTAACATTTTAAAAAGAGTACTGTGCAGATATAGTTACCAAAAGGGTACATGAGAGATCAAAACACAAACATATATACTTATTTTTATTTCATTTTTGTATCCCCAACTAATACTTGGTGTTGCAAATAATAGGCTCTGTTATAAGAAAATGAAGTGAAGCAAGAAAGGCAAGAAAAAGTTCCTGCTCTTAAGGAGATCAACCATTAAATGATAATTTGTTCTCTGCCTGAAGACTATGGTGGTGGCAAAAGGTAGTGGTTGTAAGGCCTGGGTAGAGAGGGTTGCTACTCATAAATTTGATGTTTAAAAAGTCTATGTAGATAAAGTCATTTGATCCTTACAACATTTGGAGAGGTTGGCATTATTTATTACCAAAAGGCAGCTCATTCTGCTTTTGAGAAGCTCTAGTTATTGGGAAGTTGACCTTAAATTGAGTGGAATTTATCTTCTTGTACCCATTACTATCATCTCTATTGTCTGGGGTCATTCAGAAAATGCTTTGTCTCATACACATGACAGCTTTTTAAGTACTTGATGGTTGTTACAAATATCCTACATATTTTCTTCTCTGACTGAATAACTTCATTTCCTTCAACATAGACTAGTTGCCCTCCCTGCTTACAAGTCATTTCCCTTACTTTGAAATTAAACTTCTGTTTTATTCTTGACTCTCCTGTCTCTAGCGTGCTCTGTTTGGCTCCAGCCACCCACAGGTTAGAGGCTGGTTTGGTCCATTTGACAGATTGGATTGAGGAGAGGCTTGAGTCAGAGAAGTCAATTAGGAGGTCATTGTAACCATCCAAGGAAGAGGTGAGGGCCTGGACTAAAGCCAGAGACAGAAGGGGTTAGATGCAAGAAATGTTGTGGAAGTAGAAATAAGATTAGACACCTGATTAGATATGTGGAAGTTAGGAGTTGAGAATAAATGTCAAGGTTACATACAAAGTGAGAGGTTGGAAGAATGGTGGTACACTCAACAGAAATAGGGAAGGTCAATAGAGGGGAGTATTTAGAGGAAAAGATGAGGAGTTCTGTTTGGGACATGCTGGATTTGAGATATCTTTGAGACATCCACTTTGAAACGCTCATTAGGAAGTTGATGATGTGGGATTGGTACTCAGAAGACAGATAAGTGATGGGTCATCTCCACATTAGTTATAGTTTTGCCTTGGAGTCATATACCTCAACTCTTACCTGAGCAGGAAATATCTTAATAACATCCTGGACAAATGGCGATCTGGGCTTGATGATCTTCAATGACAGGACAGCTGCCACTGTCCAATGTGCCTACTCTGGTCCTGTAAAAATGGAAATTGGATCTGAAGATGGAGGACCTCTGTCCAAAACCTGACCTTCAGTAGTGTCAAGTACATCATCTGGAAAATAACAGAATAAATAACTGACCTTTAAGCAGAAGTGTGCTGGTAAGTATTTAAAAATCAGATCTCTGGAAAAGTACTCACATCACACATTTTTAAGTTCAATTCACATTATTAACATTTTCCCTCATCACTTTCTCAAATCTAGACAATCAACCAGAAAACTAATGAAGACCTGATTTGTAGCATTTTTCAATTTTCAGAGCATAAATACTCACACTGAAAATTTAATAACTGACTTTCTTGAGTCTGTTTGAGTTGGCTTCTGCACATCCCAGCCAACATCTTACCATCTGGCCTTGAGCTGCTCTTTAAAGACTATGGGACCTTCCACCTGGCCTACAGATGAATCTCCTATATGTGTTGTGCCCCCAGTTAGTTGTGAGCTCTTTGGGGTTTTTTGTTTCTTTAGTTTTGGAGACAATTGGTGTTGAGAGACTTGCTCAGGGTCACAAAACTAGTAAGTGTCTTGAGGTTGGATTTGAATTCAGGGCTAGCATTGCTCCACTGTGCCACCTAGTTGCTCCAGAACATGAGGTCTTTGACAGGACAGGATGTCTCACCTTCCTATTTGTATTCTAGGCTCTTAGTATAGTGCTTGGCACATAATAATTGCATAATAAATGCTTTTTTTCCATTCCATATGATAATACCTCAAAAGTGACTCAGTAAATCATTATTATGAGCTTTAATGATATAGAAGGATATGTCCTGAATTGAGGATCTGTCAAGTAATTCCATTCTTGATGATAAAGGAACTTGTATTTTGGTTGCTGTTGAGTTCTCTTCCATGCCTTTGGCATTTATTAATAATATGCAATGTGTTCACAGATGCACATCCTAAAATTCCTTTCACAGAGGTCATGATTATTGATTCTCAAATGCAATGGTGTTCTTTATGGATTGCAGACAGCAAAATCCTCATATAACCTAAGTGAGGGAGAACTGCATGGAAAACATTATTCGCAAAGAATTTGGAACCCCATTATTGGGGGGGTGGGGAAAGCCAGATGGATTGAGAGACTGGCTTGCATTAGTTGAATTATAAAGCTCTTTTACATTCAAGGTCTTTCATGGGTGTCTAGAATGGCAAAGATGGTGAAGAGGAAAGAGTTCTGAATTTGAAATAAAGAAGACCTGGGTTCAAGTCCTGCTTCAGACACTTACTAGTTGTATGACCTTAGGCAAGTCACTGACTTCACATCTTCATGATGGAGTGCTTCGGTATCTGTGCTTGGAACCCAGTTCCAAAATCACATTTATCCCTAGCCTCAAAACACTGTCCGTGGCAGTTTTCCCCTAGCACTAGGACAGCCTGCCCTAGCAAAACATTTATCTCTTTTCATGATACATTACCCGATTGTACCTATAGAATTTATTAGTTTAACTGGCTGTGTACTTAACTTCAAGAATGCTTGTCCACGAATTCATTCCAGATGACCCTGTCCAGTACTATGGTTCTTGAGGAGTCTCTGAAGCCCCTCACCTTTCCAACCCTATCACTCAGCTTCCTCATCTACAAACTGAGGGGATCAGACTCAGTGACTTCTAAGGTTCCTTCTAGTTCTAAATCTAAGATCCTATCATCCTAAGTGGAAGGAGTTCTAGACCTGGAATCAGGGGACCTGTAAACCTATCCAAGATCACTGTCCTCATTTGTAAAATGGGAACAATAACAGACCATCTATCTCACGAGCTCATTATCACAAGAGTATCTTGTCAACCTTGAAGTACTATGTAAATGTCTGTTACTATTGCTTCTAATAATGATAAAAGATAGCCCACTGGACTAAAAGCTGAATGGAATCTTAGAAATCATCTCGTCTAGCCCCCTCATTTTACAGATTTACCTGAGGCCTAAAGTGATTGTGACTTATATTTGCTCAAATTTACACAAGTGCTAAGTAACAGAACTGGATTTGAACCCCAGTTACATGATCCCAAATTAAGTGTTCATTCTACCATACCATGTTCCTGGGATATAGCCTGACTAGGATTGTTGAGCAAAAAAATTTCTTTTCCCTAATTTGCTAGTAGACCAATAGATTCTACCTGTTAGAAATTAATAAGTAGACCAATAGATACTACCTGTTAGAAATTGCTAGCTCTGTGTCCTAATTCTGGGCATGTTTGGGTCCATTTGGCTCTGTGAAACACATTCTCATAAAACTGCTGAAGTGTAAATTCACCTGTCACGTGTAAGGATTTTTGGCTGCATGGACCATTATTAAAAGAAAAAAAAATCCTTGAATTGTTGAAATAGAAAAGCCACTCCTTAGTCCCATCATACGTCCCCTCATAGCAGGACAGATTGTTGTAGCTCCTGGTTTTATTGGTGACCAATGATAGAAGAATTTTGAATAGGATAAATCTTAACTCTTCCTTGGCAACTGACATGCCTAAAGTGGTTAAGAATTCTGATCTGATATTGAATGGAGTCAATGATTATTATTAGCTCATCTTTGGAACTTTTTTTTTTCCCTGTAAAGAAATTCTGGTAAAAAAAAATTTCTGCCTTCTTCACTTGTAAGTAATAGAGAATCTCTTCCTTCCCCATCCTCCCTCAATGATCATAGAAAAAGGATACTCATCCCATTTTCAGTTAGGAAGCTAAAAATAAATCTTGGGACTAGGAGACCAGGTTGAGATTAACTAATTCATATTCTCAAAATGATTGTATTTTCATAGTTCAGGTTAGGCAGTTACAGCTAAAAGCTTTTATGAGGACAAGACTACGTCTGCCCCCTCCCCACGTGGCTATCTGTAGACATGGACATTGAATGTAGTAGAGCCTCATTTATGGAGGCTTAGAGGGGTCAGCAGAGTCTAATGTCAATAGTGATATGACAAACAAAAAAAGTAAATACAGTCTTGGGATGCACTGAGAGACTGCATTGTGAGCAAAAACGGAGAATGGGCATTCTGTTCTCTGCACTGGTGAGACCTTGTCTGGAGCCTTGGTTTCCATTCTGGGGGTCTTATTTTGGGAAAAACATCGACAAACTGGTTACTACAAGAAGGTGGCCAGGATGGTGAGAATACTGTACACTCTACTTTGGGAGGATCAGTCAAAAGAACTGGAGACTTTTAGCCCTATGATGAAAAAATTTAAGGAGCATGCCTATCTGGGGCTTACGTTTCCTTGGTATGATCTTTGAGAACCTATGCCCTGCTCCCTACCTTAACAGGACATCAGATGTGGACAAGTGGACCTTAGTGGAACTTCAAGTTTGTAACAGACATGTGTCTTGATGATGCAAAGTTAGATGTATTTTGGAAAGAGGGAGTATCCACTTACAGAGCTGTGTAGGCATACATTTTTTCTAAGTTACCTGTAGACACAATAATAACATATTTGCACAAAGCTTGAAGGTGTACAAAGCGCTTTTCCCTATAAAACTCTTGTAGGACAAGTAGTGAATTCTTATTAGCTTACATGCTCCTCACAACAAACCTGTTAGTTAGTTGTTATCCCCATTTTACAGATGTTGAAAATACAGCTCAGAGAGATTTTGACTTAGCTATGATCGGATAGCTGTTTAATAGCCACGTGAGACTCTTATTTCCCTTTTTGATGCAATTAAATAATGCTATAACTCAAAACAAGCTCGTCTGACTTTTTTCTGGTCCACTGGGCTTTTCACTCCACCATGATTTGTCACTTTATATAAGAAAGGGAATTCAGAGATCAGGTTGTCATTCTGAATTCGACCTGTCACTTCTGCTGTGGAATTTACCATGGAATAGAAAACTACTGACCTCTTAGTCACACTATATTCCATATCATGTAGGGAAGAATTACTCTTAATGGATTCAGTTCCTGGTGAGTTTTGGACAGACGTTTTTATAGATAGGGGGAAAGAAAAAAATCATTTGCATTTTTCTATACTCAGTCTCTCACAAGTTGCCTGACTTCCTGCTAAGTTGGCATCTAGAAAGAAAATGGATAGAGAATACAGAGTTTGGTGAATATTAAAACAGGATTGGAATGCAGGAAACATTGCATGGAGAGCAATAGGATCATAGGAGAAACCTAGGGACATAATAGCTGGCATTCATTGTAGCACTTTAAAGCACTTTACAAATTGCTTTAAATTCATTATACCCTTTCATCTTCTTTGCATTTCAGCCTCAGGGGCCACCCTGAGTGTACAGTCATCTGTGAACAAAAAGTGGAGCTCCAACTTTCCTTTCACTTTGGTCTTGGCTTGTAGCCTTTTCAAGTTAAATAATTTACTATCAGCATGGTAGAGTGTTGAGGGCCAGGGTGGAGGGTGGTTGACAAGATCAGGATAGACCTTCTGGGAAACTGTTCTTTGAGGCTGTGCTCATTATCATCCGGAATGGCTCTCCATGCCCCCCCCTCCCCCATGTTGCTGTCTCTGTGAGACAAACAAGAGAATTACAGAAAACAAGGGATATGTAAAATAGATGCCCTCTAGGCTCACAGTCTTTAAGATAAGACTGATTAAATCACTAGGGCAGAGACAAGCAGAATGTCAAGTAGGCTTGCAGCTTTCTGTCTATAAATACCAGACCCTCAGATCAATGAATTGATCTTTCTTCTCACACCTCCTATGTCTTTCTCCTTCCGCCTCCCATGTCTTTCTTCTTCACATAGCTTAGCTGTGTAGGGACAAAGGCTGGCTCTATAGTAGAGTATGGATTGATTCTCTACCACTTATTGCTAATTTTGACCTCACAATAAACACCAGCCAGCACTGGACCATCCCTGTATGAAACCATTGGTCACAGTGAAATTTTGAATGCTGTGGATAAGTTCGCTTATTCTTGTAACATATTTTCCAGGGCTGTCTATAGATGATGAGGTTGATGCACACATTGCCAGAGCTAACTCACTGTTTAGGAGACTCCAAAAGAAAACTTGGGAGAGAATAAGTATTCGCTGCCTACCAAACTGAAGGTCTACAGAAGCGTAGTGCTGACTACTTTGTTGTATACCTGTGAAACCTGGACAGCGCCATGCCAGAAAACTGAACCATTTCTACTAGAATTGTCTTGGGAAGATCCTGAAGATCACCTGGCAAGATGAGGTCATTTCTCGAGTTGTACTACCAAGCATTCAAATTCTATTGCAGAGAACTTTCAGCCTGGGTTGGCCATGTAGGCTGAAAGTCAACACTTACCATTATGCCAAGAACTCAAACAAGGCAAGTGCTTATACGGTGGTCAGAAGAAGGGGAACAAGGACGCTTTCAAAGTCTCTCTGATGAACTTTAGTATGGACTGTGAGACATGGGAGATACTGACACAGGACCATCCAGCATGGTGTGCCCATATCAAAGAAGGTGCTATACTCCATGAGCAAAAAGGAATTACAGAAGCATAAAAGAAATGTGAACTGCCCAAATCTAGAGCCTTCTCCATCCCAAATGTTCTCACAGTGGCAGAGCTCTCCAAACTCAAGCTGGTCTGATAAGCCATAGCTGAACACACCGCATCCTGACCCCAACATCATGGCGTCATTGGTTTTCTTTGAATACAAAGAAAAAATACAAAAAATCTCAACCCAAACCCAACAGCCCTATGAGCTGATTGTTAATATCCTTATTTAACAGATAGGGAAACAGAAGTTCAGCAAGGTTAAGCAATGCACTCCAAGTCACATGGCTACTGTTAGAGATAGGAAGTGAACATTTTGGTCTAGTCTATTTCCTATCTATCCAGCACTTCTCGTTAGGAAATCAAAGTATTGTTCCCCAGCCACTAAAATGATTTGCGAAAAGTCACTATTCTCAATGCTTT
This sequence comes from Bettongia penicillata ogilbyi, assembly GCA_023548195.1. Lineage (NCBI taxonomy): Eukaryota > Metazoa > Chordata > Mammalia > Diprotodontia > Potoroidae > Bettongia > Bettongia penicillata. The sequence goes on from JAJHZJ010000612.1 coordinate 558,554, forward strand.
GGCTTCTATCTTGCAAAACAAAGCAATGCTGTCTGAAGTACTTAAGACACTGGAATAGGCTACTGGGGGTGGAGGTCAGCATTTTTTTCCCCTGATATTCTTCAATCATCTCTTCAATAGGGGTTGCTAAACATGGGAATAGACTAATTAGGGAGACTGTGGGGGACTTAAAAATAGAATAAATTGTCCTACCTGGGCCTGGTTAGTGGTGAGCCTTTAGGAAGGTAAGATTTTGAAGTAAATTAATTCTCAATAATTGTCTCTGTAATTCTAAGGAAAGAGACAATCAACCCTTTCAGACTTCTTTAGGTCCAGGGGACAGTAATGAGGTAACTTGGTAAAAGAGAGGACTGAACCCTTGGAGTCAGGAAGACTCAAGTTCAAAACCTCTTCCAGTCACTTCTAGCTATCTGATGCTCTCTGCCTCTGTTTCCCCTTCCATTGATATAACACCTACTGCACAACAGGGTTGTTGTGAGGTTCAAATGAGTTGACATGTGTAAAACACTTTGAAAACCTTAAAGCACTACATAAATGTTATTTATATTATTGTTATTAGCATTATCCTGACTCAGATAGTTACTAGCTGGTTGACCCTGGGCAAGTCACTTCACTCTCAGAATCAGCTTCCTCATCTATAAAATGAAGGACCCTATGACTTATTAAGTATTTTCCAGCTCTACACTTATAATCCTATCATTGTATTAACTTTTGGTTCCCTTACAGCCTTAGGTTTCTGAGGTTACTAAGCAGATGGTTTGAATTTGTCATTAACAGTGGTCTTGCAAGCTAAGGGTGCTTTTTAGATAGAAGGAACCATTTTCATAAGAATCGGATTTCTGAAATGGATCCTTCAGCACATTCTCAGAAAAACCATCACCATAACAGAAAAAAAAAAAAAACTCGGAGAAGAGATAATGAAATATGCCACTTCTTTCACTACAGAGAGGGTGAGGGACTACTGAGATGAAATATTACGCACATCGTAAAATAAAGTTTTTGAATTTCTGTTTTTGCTTAGTCATTTTTCTTTGCCATGAGTTGAGGCATGGGAATTTGGAAATGACTATGACTGCAATGGAAAAATATATCCATAAGAGAATTTTTTTAAATGGATAAAAAAAGAAAACAATAAGCCCCTCCTCACTGTGCACCCTGGGCTAGAGGGGAGGGACTCTTTTTGTAAGTCTCTAGAAATATAGGGGTTTTTTGGATAATAGCCATGGTTCAAATGCATTGGGAAAAAGAGCTATTTTCATTTTTAAAGGGTAAGAATTGGGTCACTCTTCAAACCCCATCCCAGAAGGATTCCAGGGCAATAGGATGTTGACATTTCTAGAAGCATACCATCACTTTTAACCCAACCCATCCCATCAGCAAAGCAGGCTCCACAATGAGTCTATTTGTGGGCAGTATCTTCCAGACAGCCTCTCATTTCCTTCATTTTGTCACGCCATTTCACAGACTTGCCAAACTGGGTCTAACATAACTGGCAAAAGGAAATGCAACTTAGGGAGGGATGTCCAACATACCGATGGTGTGATTGCATTTTCCTGGGCAAGATTTGACTCACAAAAATACAGCTGTGGCAGTGGAGAGTCTGGATTGGTCATTAGCAGAGTGTTTTGCATAGCAAGTGATGCTTGTTGGGTGGAGAGAAACAAACTCTTACTTATGGCAATTAGAAGCCTGGCAAGCTTGTAAGCTCCATGTACGGTAATAAAAGCAAGAAAGTGTGTCAGGAGAAACATCATTAGGTTAGTTTTTCTGCCTGCTTAGGTTCATTTGCATGGCAGGACTCAAAGGATTTAGGGCACCTAAGGAAAACTTTTGTACTCCAGATCCAGACAAGGTTTTTTGTTGTTGTTTTTTTTTGGTTTGTTGGAAGGCAAACCCCTGAAATGATTTGAGGGAAGTACAAGTTGTCAATTACAAATTGATAGGAGACTTTCTAACCTTAGGTCAAATAGAGACTTAGGACAGAAACATTGATCTTGCTAGCAAGAGGAAATAGGTTCTAATGCATACTAAGTGTTTTTAGGTTTTAATTAGTTGGCTGGATGTTCTGTGTTCCAAAAGAGCTTGGCTCATTGAAATGGAGACCTGGGAAGTGGAAGATGCTTCATCTACTAAGGTTTTCTCTCAGTCTGATGAATGGGTACGTGAGGGTTTTGATTTTCTAAAAATCAAGAGACATTTATTAAGCATGGGCCATGTGCTACTGGAATACAAAGACAAAAAATAATTCCTGCTTTCAAAAGACTTACATTCTACAGACTGGAAGTAACGTACATGTATATGTCCTTACAAGATAAATGCATACAGAATAAATACAAAATCAATACAAGTTAGTCAAATACAATATAGGGAGTCAGGACCATGGCAGTTGGAATTAGAAAAAAAAACTACAACGTTGTGTAAAAGGTAATAATAGTAGATAGCGTTTATATAATACCTTAAAGTTTGCAAAGCATTTTATAGATGTTAACTCCTTTGGTTCTCATGACAAAGGAAATAACCTGTGAGTCAGGTGTGGTTATTTTCTCATTTTTTAAATGAGGTAACTGAGGTACAGAGAAATAAGTGACACACAGGGTCACATAACTGAAGTGTCTGAGGCAGGTAAGAATTGTGGTTTTCCTGACTCTAACTCTAGGGTTCTATATACCCTGTACCACCTAATTGCCAAGGTAATATTTAGGCTGCATGTTGAAGGAAATTAAAGGTTCTGTGAGGCAGAGAGGAAGGAGTGTAATCCAGGCATGGTGGTTGGCCAGTGCTAAAGGATGAAGATGGAATTCAGAGAGTCCCATTTGGGAACAGCAGGAAAGTCAGTTTGCCTAGAAAGAAAATTCTGGGCCAAGTTGTCAACTGAAACTTGGGCTCTGGGGGAAAAAAACCGAAAGAGACAGTAGAATCAAAGCCTTCCTGTTATCAAGAAAAGGTACCCCCTCAGCTGAAGACTCCATCTAAAGCTAGAAGGGAAAAAAAGAGGTAAGGAGCAGCAATGGCATGAAAAGATCTCAGATGTAGATAGACCCAATACAGAGCAGCACCTTTTGGGGAATAAGCCCAACAAAGAGCAGTGCCCAATGAGGAGATGGTCCAAAGAGATGAGCACAATTTCTACACCAGAAAACATTATAGCAGCAGGGAGCCTGTGGCCTCAAGGACACATGTGGCCTTCTAGGTCCCTGGGTGTGGTCTTTTGACTGAGTCCAAGTTTTACTGAACAAATCCTTTTATTAAGAGAGTTTGTTCTGTGAAGTTTGGATTCAGTCAAAGGGCCATACTTAAGGACCTAGAGGGCCATATGTGTCCTTGAGGCTGCAAGTTCTCCACCCCTGCTTTAGCATCTCTTCAAGTTTTCAAGCTATGCTGGCCATATCTTCCCTCCATTTCTACCTTTCCGTAAGTCTGCTCTGACTATATGGTCCTTATAATATAAATCCCATTTTTTCTCATTCACAGTACATTCCAGAATTATGGGAAGAAATGCTCCAAGTTCTATTTTTCTTACTATACAATTTCATAAAATGCTTTTGATTTGAATGAATTATATTTTCTGAATGACTAATAGAAGTAAAACCCAGGTTGGGAATGTGTGAACTATGGTTTTGAGTTATATGGACCCACAAAGCATTGTGAACCTGGTTAAGTTTTCTGAGAGCCCCATATAGGAAAATATTAGTGAGTGGAATATAATGAATATTGACTGTCAATGATCTTAAAATGTTCCAGGTATGTCATTTTATATTTCCATTCTTGCTATTACAAGTGTAGATGTAAATACAATCTGGATATGAATATAGATGTTGTAGGATAGATGTTAACCATCTTGAGAAGTGATGTATTTGTGCTCTGACCATTTGCTTTTTGATATTGAATGAAAGGAAGGTTGTATGAATGCAGGTTGAATACTAGTTCTTGCAGTGAGGGGCTAACCTTTGATCTAGTATGTTAGGAGGAAGGCAGACTGGTAACCACTTTTTCTCAGAATTAATGAAGAATACTAGCCGGTGTTTTCGGGATTATGCTTGACCATGAGCCACAACTATAGCATAGATCTCTGCATAGCCTCAGAAAATAAATGTATGTTTAGGAGTAGTCATGGAACATGATTATGCTTTATATAATATATAAAATGCTTAGTAAACCTTAAAGCATTATATATAAAATGTTAACTATTATTATCATCATAGTTTATCTAAATTTTATCCTCTTCTAGTAGCCAGAACAGTATTTTAAAAACAATAGATGTTTAATATTATTGAAAAAATATACATTGGATTAATGGATGGATGGATAAGTGAAAGAACCAACACAAAATGTCTTCCCCTTCTGATTATAAAGAGATTGGTCCATTCTCTAGCCCACTGAAGAGTTATTATAGAGATCTACTCCTGAAATCACTCTAGTGTCTTTGCTGACAGAACTCCAAAACAAAGAGTTGGATATAACTGAAAATGACTGAACAACAGATGGCAACTCCTGAAAGATAAAATACTAACAGGGGATGACTGATATTACTCTGACCACCATGGAGATTCCCTTCAACCCCAAAAATCCTGGGTTCTAGGGCAGAGGATCTATCCTTCACATGTATAGGTGAATGGGGTCCATCGAGAGTTCTCTGCTTATCTGTGAGTATTTATGTGTGGCTGAAGGGATTAACAAGTGAGTTCAGTGCTGGTCAGCCAGGAGCCAATCATCATGGATGAATCAGGCCTTAGCTTGATGTATGGAACTGTGGCTCAGAGTCTGTTCTGAGACCCTATTTGTGTTTTGAAGTGGAGGGAAGAATTTCATAATGCTATTGGCTGCCAATGCAAAATCATGGAGGTAAGAGATCAAATGTATATATGGGGACCACTTGGCATGTCAATTTGACTAGAAAAAAGAGTGAATGAAAGGAAGTGATATGAAATAAGATTGGAAAAGTAAGGGAACCATATTTTTCTGAGAGGAACTAAGAGGGTCAGTCCCACACAGACTCAATTTGTACCTAGTGTAGAGTGAGTCCCATTTTCAGATGTAAGTGGTTCATTCTATGTCTAGTAAAGGATGTAAAAAAACCCCAAACAAACCCAACGTTTGAATAGCTAATTTTTATGTGAAATGACCAGGAAATCATTTGAGCAGCCCCAAGAGACAAAGAACTTTAACTTAAGGCACAGATTGCTTCTATACCTTTTTTCTAGCCCTTCATTTGTATAGCCCAAGAAAATTTTAGAGTTTTAGAAAACTTAAGGGACTCTTAAATCACAAAGTCATTTGGTAATTATTATGCAAATAAATAACCACTGCCTGGTTATTATCTAGTCTGTTGGGATGAAGATTTTAGGCAGCCATCAGAATACTTTATGGAGACGTTGGTGAATTCTTTCACCAAGGGAACACAGGCATGTACCAGAAAGAACTGTTGAAATGCAAGGTGAAACATCTGTTTTCCTAGCTCTGTTTAAGGGAGCAGAGGTGGAGATGACGAGGTTGAGGGGTGATCGTGGACCTCAAGATACTGACAGTCCAAGTCGTGCTCCAATGAATGCAACTCAAGTCTTCTTAAAGCCAAAGAAAACAAAGTTTATTAAAGATTCACCAAATTGGGTTGCCTCTTAAGGAACCTAAGTATTTGTAACACTTATATTCACAAATGGGCCAGATAGAATCTCAGCTAGATAGAGTCTGAGCTAGATTGAATCTGCACATCTTCTTGGAGGTAAGATGGAACTTAAATACAGAAAAAAGTATAGGAGGGATCTGGGGAGTGGTCTGGTAGTCCAGGGTGATGGGAGGAGGGGTTTAGGAAGGGTCTTGAGGAGAAGTCCAAGGAGGGAATCCAAGGAGGGTCAAAGTCTGGAAAGAGCTGGAGGCTATCAGGAGATATCAGACAATGGAGGGTTTGGGTGGGAAGCAGGTGGGGCAATCCAGAGATCTTGATAGGGGCTGTATGGGAATGGATACAGACCTTGATGGGAGTGGTTGGCAGCCTGTGGAGTGGGGTTTTGATGGGATCAAGGGTGGGGGGTGCAACAGAGACCTGAGTAGAATGATAACGAAAAGCCCATGGACTTCTTGAGACTGCAGGAACAAATGGGAAGATTAGATTTGAGTAAGAAAGGCCAGATTAAGTGGGAAGATTCAAGGGGAGCTCAAGGAGGCCCCTAGAGTCTGAACCCAGTCAGTGAGTCTCCTTTCAATCTTAGATTAAAGTTACCTAGTCTTCCTGAAAGAACATTGATTCAGCTGAAGATTACAGATGAACCTGAAGCTTGAGGTGGTGGGGTCACAATTACCTAATGAGAAGCAAGTCTGGGGAAGATGTAGGTGGAGATGAGAAGGGAAAATGTTCTAGGCTTGGGGGAAAGTCAGGGAAAACTCCGGCTTGGGAGACTGAACGTTGGAGGAAGAAAAGATAACTTGATTTTAGAGTATGTGAGTTTGATTAAGGCAAAAGAAGTCTGGAAAGGAGGAAGGGGTCAGGTTGTTGAGGGCTTTAAATGCCAAGCAGAGAGGATTTTATATTTGATCTTGGAGGTAATAGGAAGCACTGTAGTTCATTGGAGCTCATCGAGTTTTATTGTTGCCAAGAGTGTAAGATCTCCAAAGGTAGGGAGTATGTCATAGTGATGGGGTTCAGACTCTGGGAGCCTCCTTGAGCTGCCCTTGAGTCTTCCCACTTAAGTTGGCCTTTCTTACTCAAATCTAATCTTCCCATTTGTTCCAGCAGTCTCAGGAAGCCCATGGGCTTTTCATTATCATTCTATTCAGGTCTCTGCTGCACCTCCCACCCTTGATCTCATCAAAACCCCATTCCACAGGCTGCCAACCACTCCCATCAAGGTCTGTGTCCATTCCCATACTGCCCTTATCAAGATCTCTGGATTGCCCCACCTGCCTCCCACCCAAACCCTCCATTGTCTGATATCTCCTGTTGCCTCCAGATCTTTCCAGCCTTTGACCCTCCTTGGATTCCCTCCTTGGACTTCTCCTCAAGACCCTTCCTAAATCCCTCTTCCCATCACCCTGGACTACCAGACCACCCCCCAGATCCCTCCTACAGTCTTTTCTGTATTTAAGTTCCATCTTGCCTCCATGAAGGTGTGCAGATTCAATCCAGCTCAGACTCTGTCTAGCTGAGATTCTATCTGGCCCACTTGTGAATACAAGTGTCACAAACGCTTAGGTTCCTTAAGAGGCAACCCAATTTGGTGAATCTTTAATAAACTTTGTTTTCTTTGGTTTCAAGAAGGCTTGAGTCGAATTCATTTGAGCATGACCTGGACTGTCAGTATTTTGGGGTACCCATCACCCAGAACCTCATCAATAGTGTTAGGGCTGAAATGGACCTTAAAGATCATAAACTGAGTTCAAGTCCTTATTTTGCAGCTCAGGAAACAAGTACAGAGGGTTCAAATGAATCTCCCATAGGTTACTCAGCAAGTTAATGTTAGAATTGGTTCTAGAACTGGCCACCTGTTCCAGTAATCTTCCAAGGATTCCACAGGGTCCCTTATGATTTCTGTAGTCTCATATGCTTTAGGATCATAAGATCAGAGATGTGAGGTTGGTATAGACCTTAGAGACCATCTAGTTCAACCCCCTCATTTTTATAAAGGAGAAAATTGAGGTTCAGAGAGAAGTAACTTGCCTTACAGACAAAAAGTAGCAGAGCTATTTGACCCAAGCCTTCTTTCAGCCAAAGTTTATTGACGATTGGCCATATTAGGTTGACTCTAAAGGAGCTTAAGCATTTGTAACACTTGTATTGACAAGCGGGCCACATACAATCTGAGCTAGATTGAGCTTGAGTTAGAGTGAATCTGAGCCCTTCAAGGAGACAAGAAGGATCTTATATACAGATTGTGGGAGGGATCTGGGCGTGGTCTAGTAGTCGGGGGGTTCCAGGGATGGTCTTAATGGGAGTGATCAGTAGCCTGGGATGTCTAGAGGTCTTGATGGGAATGATCAGTACCCTGGGGTTAATAAAGATCCAGTCTAAGGAGAATCTTGATGGGAGTAGCTAGTAGCCTGGAGAATAGGATTTTGATAGGATCAAGGGTGGGAAGTATAACAGATTTGGGCATAGTGATAATGAAAAGCTTATGGACCTCAAGAGAGTGTCAGATCAAGTGGGAAGGTTCAAGGAAGTTCCCAGAGTCTGTACCCCATTCTTCTGACTTCCAATACAATGTTCTTTCCATTGGGACACAGTCTCCAATTCCGTCATTTCCTCATAGCTCCGATGGCTGTAACAGATAGGTTATACTGCTTGAATTGATGGCTGTTTTTGTAATAATAGCAACAATAAAAGTTAGCATTTTAAGCTTTGCAGAGTGCTTTACAAATGTTATCTCTTTGACTCTCACAACAACCTTGGGAGTTAGCTGCTATTATCACCTTCACATTACAGATGATGAAACAGAGACTAAGTGAATTTCAGGGTGACCCAGTAAGCATCTGAGGCAAGATTTGGACTTAGGCTTTCCTGACTCCATGTCCAGTGCTCCATCCCCTGAGTCACTTAGCTGCCTCAAGTACTGTTCACATTTTATTTTGTCCTGCTGTTTTGTAAGTCCTTAGGCTTAGAGGATAACAGCATAGTTTGAGGCTAGAGATATCTGAGGATCAGGGATGTCTCCTTCTTCCACCTTTCTCAGTGAGTCTGCTAAATGGTTTCCACTGGAGGGCATTAATACCAAGTTTGAGACAAATAACTGATGAAGACTAGAGGGCAGGGGAAAAAGATCTCTTCCTTTCCTCTCTCCAAACATATTGGGCCCTTAGTGTTATGTCTGTATCATAAGAAGCTGTACTCTGAAGTACTGACCTTTCTGGTCTTTGGAGGCCAGTTCCCCAGGATGCCAGGGAACTTAAGTGTTGTCCAAGATGAAAAGTGTTTGGAACATCAGATGTCAGTGAAAGGTAAGGAGACAGGGCACAGTGTCAAGCATCAACTATTCTGACTATCTGAGTATGAATGTAACAAACCAAAGGAAGGAACAAAAACACAGGAAGGTTGGAAGAAAAGAGAAGCAGAAGCCAAAGTGAAAAAATCGAACAGGGGTCACAAAAGCTAAAGAAAAACCACTGAAGTGGAGAGCAGAGTGACATCTGATTGACAGCTTGGATATAGTGCCCTAGTAGTGAGTCCTTTTCAGCTGAGATTGGAGATGCTGGCCAAACTCTTTTCTTAAAGGGATGCTGCTGGGCTGCCCACAAGTCAAGCCTTCCATATTATCGGATGAATGGATTATCGGCCCAACATTTGATTTCTTCAGTTCTAAATAAGATCATTGCTTTCATTTGCCCAACTGAAAATTAAACTGAAAACAAAGATAACTGGTCTAGGCTTTGAAGTAGGATTGGCAAAGAGATTTTTATGCCCTTAACTAGACTACATTTTCCCTGACGACAGAGAACTTACCTAGTCTTGGTATCTCCTCCAGTGCCTAACAATGATCTGTACCTAGGAGGCCCTAAGCTAAAACTTAAATGAAGACTTGCTTCTTCTGTCTTCCAGCTGTTTGGAACCTGTCCCTGAACCCTAGCCCTCAAAAGTCCATCCCCACTGCCCACTGCCAGACTTCTATTGCTAGAGGCCTGGAATTGGAACAGGAGAATCTGAGCTCAAATCTGAACTTTCTTGCTATCTATCTGACTTTGAACAAGCTTCTCTGAGCCTTGGGGCATCTAGGTGGCACAGTGGATAGAGTGCCTGTCCTGGAGTCAGGAAGACTCATTTTCCTGAGTTCAAATCTGGTCTCAGTCACTAGTTATATGACCCTGGGCATGTCACTTAACTCTGCCTTAATTTCCTTAACTGTAAAATGATCTGGAGAAGGAAATGACAACCTACTCCAGTTATCTCTGCCAAGGAAACCTCAAATGAGGTGATAAAAGAGTCAGACATGGCTGGAAAAGAACAACTCTGAGCCTCAGTTTCCTTATCTGTACAGTTGTATCAGTCACCAACAGTATTATGGTGAGGGTCAAATGGGCTTAGTACGTCAAAGCACTTGTTAACCTTAAAGTGATATATATATATATATTAGTTTTTTTAATTGTTACAAATCATAAATCATGTGGGATTCAATTTCCTCATTTGTAAATTGAGGGAAATTAAATTAAGTCAGAAGGTCTACAACCTGGGATCTACAGACCCACAAGGGGTTTGTGAATGAATTTTAAGAGGTCCATGAACCTGGATAGACAAAAAGAAAAAAAACTAGCTCTTTTACTAACTTCTAATTGAAATTTATCCTTTCTTTTAATTGTGAATGTAGACCACAAACATTATTCTGAAGAGGGATCCCTAGGCTTCAAACTACCAAAGGGACTCATGATACACAAACGGTTAAGAACCCCTGACCTAGATTGTCTCTTCAAGGTCCGTTGCAGTTCCAAATTCTATAGTCCTGTTGATGACAGATAATAGGCTATCATCCATCTGGACCTCTGCCTTTTTTCCTGTAGTCAGACTTGCTTGCTGTATTGTACCACCCACCTACTGAGAAATTTACCTATTACTTCTTTCCACCCCACTGATGTCTCTCAGCTTGCCACCCATCTGAATTTCCTCATATCCTTCGATACTCTGTCCAATAGTCCAACCCTGATGCATTAGTCTAATCTCAGTTCCCAGCTATCTCTGGTTAGGCAAGTCCTCCTACCACTGAGACCCTGGTTTGATGGTGGCTCAGGTAAGGTATTAGCATAAATATCCAAATGAGAGGCCAAATGGTTTGACTGGGAGCATTTAGAGAAATCAGTTTTAAAATTGTAAAGCTCCTTGTAGCCAAGATCCCTTCCCTGGTCTGGAAAGGTCAGTGACCCAGTGACCTGGTATTGAAATGACGAGGTTTCGGGGTGATGGTGGACCCCAAAATACCTACAGTCCAGGTCATGCTCGAATGAATTCAACTCAAGCCTTCTTGAAACCAAAGAAAACAAAGTGTATTAAAGATTCACCAAATTGGGTTGCCTCTTAAGGAACCTAAGCGTTTGTGACACTTGTATTCACAAGTGGGCCAGATAGAATCTCAGCTAGACAGAGTCTGAGCTGGATTGAATCTGCACACCTTCATGGAGGCAAGATGGAACTTAAATACAGAAAAGACTGTAGGAGGGATCTGGGGGGTGGTCTGGTAGTCCAGGGTGATGGGAAGAGGGATTTAGGAAGGGTCTTGAGGAGAAGTCCAAGGAGGGAATCCAAGGAGGGTCAAAGGCTGGAAAGATCTGGAGGCAACAGGAGATATCAGACAATGGAGGGTTTGGGTGGGAGGCAGGTGGGGCAATCCAGAGATCTTGATAAGGGCAGTATGGGAATGGACACAGACCTTGATGGGAGTGGTTGGCAGCCTGTGGAGTGGGGTTTTGATGGGATCAAGGGTGGGGGGTGCAACAGAGACCTGAATAGAATGATAATGAAAAGCCCATGGGCTTCCTGAGACTGCAGGAACAAATGGGAAGATTAGACTTGAGTAAGAAAGGCCAGATTAAGTGGGAAGATTCAAGGGCAGCTCAAGGAGGCTCCCAGAGTCTGAACCCCATCAGGAAATTATATTTGGAGTCAGAAGACTTGAGCTTGAATTCTTTTTCTGTTGTGTTCTTCTGTGACTTTAGGCAAGTCATTTAATTCCATTTTCTTAATAATTAAATGAAGGGTTTAGACTAGATGACCTCTGAGGTTCCTTTAAGCTCTATAGTCTAGTATACTAAAGTTTGGATGACAAAAAATCAGGTGTTTCCCCCCCACTATATTGGGACCATCTGCTGTGACGCCCATCCCCACAATGGGGGAGATTTACACGCTGATAAAGATTCCACACCAGCTAAAAAGAGCAGTGGATAGAACACTAGATTTGGAGTAAGGAAGACTTAAAATTCAAATCTGGGCTCAGACACTTGGTGGCTATGTGATCTTGTGTGAATCACTTAATAATCTCTGTCTGCCTCAGTTTCCTCAACTGTAAAATGAGGACATAATAGCACCTATCTTCCAGGGATCTTGTGAAGTTCAAATGAGATATTTGGAAAATGTTTTGCACAGTGCTTAGCATATAATAGCTGCCTTTTTTGCTTTGGGTTTATTGGCTAGATTTCTTGCTCAAAGACCAAGCCTTAATCCCAAATCACTTTGGAGCTCACAGATTGGACAACAGGTTCCTGCCCACCTAGTACAGAGTGAATGCAAATACTAAATAGCAACTTTCTCTTTTACCTAGAAACCCTGAGGGTCTTCCCCTCTGGGTCTGATTTTTTTTTCTTTATTAAAAAGGGCCATCCCACGAGTAACTACTTAAAGAGGCCTATTCATTGAATGGGTGTATCTCACTCTAAGTGAGTATCTGATAAGACCTTAATCTAAAATGGCCAGGGTACTACATTGCATCCTGAGTCACCTCCAGTCATCTTGATGAATATTAGGCCACTGGATCCAGATGGTTCTGGAAGAGAAAGTGAGGCTGGTAACCTTGCACAGACCTTCACTCAAATCAAAGTCAAGTACAAGTCATATCATCATCTTGATGTCATGGTCCTTTTCAAGAACAAAGGACACACACATAATAACAGTTTCCCCCTTTCCTTTGAAATTGAGTAGGCTTATTCTAACCAATGAAGAATAACAAGCTGACTTTTAAAAGGGACAGAGGAACTAGAGACCAAATTGCCAGCATTTGCTGTATTATGGAGAAAGCAAGGGAGTTCCAGAAAAGCATCTGCTTTTGCTTCATTGACTACACTAAAACTTTTGACTGTGTGGATCACAGTAAAGTATGGCAAGTCCTTGAAGTGAGTAGCTGATCATCTTACTTGTCTCCTGAAGAATGTGTATGTAGGTCAAGAAGCAATAGGTAGAACCAAACATGGAACAACTGGTTTAAGATTGGAAAAGGAATACAACAAGGCTGTATCATCTTACTTATTTAACTCATGTGCAGGATTCATCATGTAAAATGCCAGGATGAATGGATCAAAGCCAGGATTAAGATTGCCAGGAAAAATATCGACCATCTCAGCTATGCAGACAATACCAATTTTTCTCCCTCCCCTCTTTTGAAAATGCTAGGCAGTTTGATATATATTGTGTGTGTGTGTGTGTGTGTGTGTGTATGTATGTGTATGCTGTCATATAAAACATATTTCCAAACTCATCACAGTTGTGAAAGAAGAAACAGATCAAAAGCTCAAAAACATGAGAAAGAATAATGGAAGTAAAAAAAAAGTATGCTTCTATCTACATTCAGAGTCCATTAATTCTTTATCTGGATATGGATAGCATTTTCCTTCCTGAGTCCTTTGTGCTTGTTTTGGATCATTATATTGCTGAGAAAAGCTGAGTCATTTATAGTTGATCATCACATAATGTTGCTGATATTTTTTGCAGTGTTTTCCTGATTCTGCTCATTTCACATTGCATCAGTTGTATAAATCTTCTCAGATTTTTCTGAAATCCACTTGCTCATCATTTCTTACCACACAATAGCATTTCATTACATTCATATTCCACAATTTGTTAAGCCATTCTTCAATTGATGGGCATCCATTTTCCAGGTCAGTTGCTTTTCTCATGAAGGATTTGACATTTTCTTCCATTTTTTTCATTCTTTTGAATTCGTTTGATTGATCGTGATGCTTTATGGAGTTGTTAGCTTCTGCTTGCCTAATTCTAACTTTTAAGGTGTTGTTTTTCTCAATTAGCTTTTGTACTTTCTTTTCCTTTTGTCCAATTGTATGCTTTAAGGAGATGTTTTCTACCATGGATTTTTGTATCTCCTTTTCTATTTGGCTAATTCTATTTTCTAAGCAGTTTTTGAAGTTGTTGAGTCTTTTTTCATAATTCTCTTGCATCATTCTAATTTCTTTTCCCCATTTTCTTCCACCTTTCTGATATGATTTTTAAGCTCCATTTTGATCTATTCCATAAATTCTTTTTGGGCTTGAGGCCAATTCCCATTTTTCTTTGGGGTTTTGCCCTGTAACAGTAAGCACCCCAGCATACACAGGGGGGCCTGCTATCAGAGGTTCTTAGATCTGCATTCATAAAAGGAAAGGCAACTTTTAAGGGGTTAACAATCACTTTAATCAAGCATATGTATCATTCCTTTAACCAAGCACATATATCATTCACCTAGTTCGGGGGAGTCGGCACCCTGAATTTCAAAGCAAATACTGAGAAGTTAAAGATCAACAGATATAGGTTCCTCTGTCTGAATTCAACAGACAGTTGGACCTCAACTGTCTGACCATAGTTACCTGAGAGGTAAGCACTGACATCTGGGTTTTCAAAGCTGGGGGGCTCCTTAAAGTGGCTTCCCAGAGTCCTCATCTGGTCAAACAAACACTTCCAGTCAGTAAGCCCCAAAGTAAAACCCACAACTCAGAATCTTTATATATTTTTTAGAGCCAGAGGGCGTCATATCCCCTGAGAACCAGTACCTCATTAATAAAAAGTAAATTCCTACAAATCTTTCCAGACCCAACAATGGGTGGGAAAGATCCTCCTTAATCACATTCAAATAGAGGCATTATCCTTCTTGATTATACTAAAACAAACACAGCAAAAGATACTATTTTACTTGCCATTACATGTCCATAGGTGTTTTGACATTGATTTCCTCTTTTGAGTTTGTGTCTTGGTCTTCCCTGTTACCACAATAACTTTCTAAGGTCATATTTTTCTTGGTGGTTTTTTGTTCACTTTTTTTTAGGGGTTGCTTTTCCTTTCTTTTAAATTTTATCTCTGCTCTCAGGGAGGAAGGGGCTTTGCCTTAGGCTTCTTCTGACAGTAGCTGGGTATTTACCTGGTGCTGTGCTGATGTAACCATTCTTACTATGAGCAATACCAGTCACCAACCAATTGCCATCTACAATCCAAGAACCCTATAAATTGCATCATGATTTCCCTCTCCCTCCATACTACTAGCTCTGCTTTCAGTCCCACCTATATCTGCTTCCAGTGAAATAACCTTTGTGCTAGTGGGACCTGATAATTGCCTCTGAAGATGCTAGTCCCCCTACTTCTCAACAGCCATACCTATTGAAGACCCAGAAATGAAAGTTCTTGATTCCACGGTCCTTGGCACAGTTAAATGGTTGAACATTAGAAGATGATATGTTTTATCTGTGAAAATGACAATAAAGAAACTGCATCAATTAACACTTTTCCAGTGTCCTAAGGACCACTGGGCCTTTCTATCTGCCCTGCAGGTGAAACCTCCTATATGTACTCTATATGTTAGAATGTGAGTTCCTTGAGAACAGGGACCATCTTGCTTCTTACTTATGTTCCCAACACATAGTATGGTGCTTTCCGCACACTAAACATTTAATAAATGCTCATTTATTCATTCACTTCTTCACCTGCATATATTCTCACTATCTTTTTAACTGCTTCTTCTCTACTTTCTTCATTAGTTCCTTATCTTCTTTCTTACACTTTCATTTAGAGTACCTGGAACCAATGGACCTACAAAAGTTCTATGGGAAGATGTCAAGGGACCTGTGAATTCAGATGAGAAAAAAATTTTTGTTTTCACTCTCTTCTTACTGAAATTTTGCCTTTCTTCGAATTACTAATTTTAGTCATTCTGAGAAAGGGTCAATAGGCTTCCTGCCAAGAGCATCCAGACACAAAATGTGTTAAGAATTCCTAATTTAGATCCTTCTCAGGGATCTACTTTTGGGCTTCTTCTTTCATCTCTCCATCTCTCCTTTACTTCAGTGACTACCCACTTTTACTCAGATGACTCCCAAATTGCTATTTCCAGTTCTGACCTCTCTTCTAAGCTCTAGTTGGTTTCAAACTGCATTTCCAATTGCTTTTGGGACATCTGTACTTGGATATCCCATTGATAATTGAAATTAAATATGCCCAAAACTGAGTTTACTAATTTTTTCCAAATACCTGCTCCTTCATTTGACTTTACTATTCCCATCTGGGGCACCTCTATTCCACTTCTAGTCTTTCATGTTTGTGACTGGGAAGTTCTCTTTGATTTTTCCCACTTTTTGATCTCTAATAGCCAGTCAATTACCAAGTTCTGTTGATGCCACTTCCACTGTATCTCTTAAGCTGCGACTTCTTTATCCCCATTACTGTCATCATAGTATATGGTCTCATTATCACCTGTCTAGAATACTGCAGCAACCTCCTAACAGATTTCTTCCACTTTTTCCTCACTTCAGTCCATTGGTCCTATTATGAATATGTTTTCTTATATAGAGATCAAATCATTCTACTACTGTGCTCAAAAATTTTCAGAGGTTCCATATTGCCAGCTAAATGCAGTTATCTTTTTCACATTGTGAGAGTTAGGGGCTCAGCACCCCTGTGATCTGAAAAATTCATGTAAAATGTTTTGGCTCTCCCTTTGTACCAGAAAGTCTAAATCATTGGGAAAAATAAAATATTTTGATGTTATACAATATTATACATATATTTCATGCATTTCTGAGTTTCCAAACTTTTTTTGTGTTGTCTGCCAACCTTTGCATGTTGTTTGTGGCTTCCACAAAGCTTCCAAAATTCTCCTTTTATTTCTTATGTCCACCCATGATATATTGAAACCACAGTGGGGAAAGTTGGGATATGGAAGGCATAACTGTAAGGTTTAAAGTCCCATTCCTGGCCCTAAACAACCCGATACTACCCTGCCTTCCCAGTTTTATCTTATATTTCTTCCTTCCACACATTCCAGGTAACAGGCAGACTGGATTATTCTAGGACTTCTGAGAGCACCATGTTGCCCTTCTATCGCTATGATTTTTTTTTATACTGTTCCATATGCCTGAAATCCTCTCCTTCCTTTTTTTTACCCAATTAATTCTTTCCTACCCCTTAAAGCTCAACTCATACACCATCTCTTCCATGAAGCCTTTCCTACTCACAACCACAGAATCATAGATGGAAAGAAGGAAAGGGACTATAAAGGCTATCAAATTCAAACTGCCTGTTTTACAGATGAAATTCAAAAGAGTTCAGTGATTTACTCAGGGACACATAGATAGGAAGTGTGTGAGTTGGGGTTTGAACCCAAGTCTTTCTGTCTTTAAGACTTAACACCCCATCTATTATCCCATGCTGCTCTCCCAAGGCCATATTGACCTTCCTTTGAAGGGGGTACTGTTTTCTATTTCTCCACTGTGCTTATAACATATTATTCCATATTTTAGTATTAAGTGTTAGTAATTATCTCTATTGAGGGCCAGGGTGGAGTGCAGTTGACAAGATCAGGATTTACTTTCAGGGAAACTGTTCTTCGAAATTGTGCTCATTATCATCTGGAATGGCTCTCCATGCCCCCCAGATGTTGCTGTCTCCTGAGACAACTAAAGAATTACAGAAAACAAGGGATATGTAAAATAGATGCCCTCTAGGCTCACAGTCTTTAAGATAAGACTGATTAAATCACTAAGGCAGGAGACAAGGAAAATGTCACATAGGCTTGCAGTTTCTGTCTATAAATACCGTGACCCTCAGATCAACAAATGGAGTTGATCTTTCTTTTCCTGCCTCCCATGTCTTTCTTCTTCACCATATCACTGAGCTGTGTAGGGATGCAAGCTGTCCACTGCTCTCTACTAGCTTGGGAGCTCCTAAAGGTCCTAACTGGCACTAATTCAACTGTCTTCATTAACTAGGCAATGCTTTAGCATAGGAAGGATTGGGATCCTTTATCCAGCTGAAACTTCTGGCAGTAAATTAGATAGGAAGGCAAATACTTTATCTGGAATTTAGCCAAAATACCAGTGCTAACCTGCTAAGGAAAGTGTCAGGAAATCTTAGCATCTCCTCGAATTCTGATCTCTTCCATGTCTCCTTCACACGGGACCCTGTATTTGAGTTATCTGTATTTTATTTCACTCTTTTCTTGCTGTATTTCTGGTTTTCCAGACCTTAGTACCATGTCTCAGCTGTAATCTCACTTTAATATCTCACGTCCCTGGGCCTTCTCACCATGAAATGTCCATCTGCCATGTTGGCTCCCTTCTCTCATTAGTGACTACTTCTCAAGGCCTCAGTTTTTGGAAGGGTCCCAGATCCAGGAACTTCATTCCTCTCCTAGCTGTAATTCTGACTTTCTGGACCTCCACATCATGGCAGTGAGAATATCTTCATCCCTACCCCACTTTTAAATGCTCTTTTGTGTGTGGTCTTCCCTCTTTAAACTGTAAAGTCCTTGAAGGCACAAACTTTCTTTTTGGTAGTATTTCTATCTTTAGCACTTAGCATAGTGCCATTCACAAAGTAATCACT
Organism: Bettongia penicillata ogilbyi; assembly: GCA_023548195.1. Taxonomy (NCBI): domain Eukaryota; kingdom Metazoa; phylum Chordata; class Mammalia; order Diprotodontia; family Potoroidae; genus Bettongia; species Bettongia penicillata. The sequence goes on from JAJHZJ010000612.1 coordinate 576,816, forward strand.
TAATAAATACTTGTTGCCTTTTCTCTGTTAGGTCACTGGATCATAGATTTAGAGTAGGAAATGAACTTAGAGATCATATAATCCAACCCCCATATTTTATAAATGAGGAAACTGAGGTTCAGAGAGATTAAGTAATTTGCCCACGGTCACATAGGTAGCAAAAAGAAGAGTTGGGATGAAAAGCCAGGTCTTCAGACTCTCAGATCCAGTTCTCTTTCCATTATACTATATTCCCTCTCGTAGGATTGACTAAGAGTGGTATTCAGAGCTCAAGCAGGGCAGATGTTCCTCTCATTATCCTCCTCCCAACATGTGAATGTTCTGTTAAGGTCTTTTCTCCAAATTAGTATTTATTAACCAGACTCAGTCTCTCTTGGTTTGTGGAACTTGGTGAGATCATAGCTTTTCCTATTGTACAAAACTTGTCCTTGGCTGGAGTCTGGAGAACCAGGACTGATAGAGAGCTGAGTATCTGTCACATCCTTAAAACAAGCAGAACTTTCATAATACCTTGAAGAACCAAACTGCATCAGATGACTCAGTACATTTTTTTTTTTGCCCATAAAGCAAAGAAATAGTAGCATAAAAGTGTTTACTTTTAAGTAAGATGATAATGACTGCTTACAATTATTTGAGTTTAAAATGCATTTGTACAGAAAGAAGTTAATAGTAAAATTTTTTAAAAATTCATACATCAATAGATGTGTCTGGTCCTCCTTGTACAAAAGGCACAAGAAAGACAAGAAAAGAAAAGCTGAATGTCAAGAAACATACAAAATAATAATGTGTGGTTTACTTGATTTAGAAATTAACTAAGACTAATTTCATATCAGTAAAACTTTTGTTTTAGTTAACTTGGCAAAATAACAGGTCGATGGATGAAATTTTATATTCTGATTAAAGAAAAAATGCCTTGTTTTTGCCTTCTAGGTGAATTATTAGTATTGAAATAAATATACACAATTTCCCTGTCATGAACGTGGTCTGCATGAGAACCTAGACATTAACCTTTAGCATGTTGATTACGTGCAATGACGTCGGTTTGTCCTAATTGACTACTAAGGAAATACTTTAGATAGGATAATAAAAATTCTGCAGAGATGTGGGTTAGAATTTTTAAATGAGTAACTAATCATTTCTTGAATATTCAGAGAGGGATAGGAGGAAAGGTGTGGTTTTTCTCTAACGCCACTGATTAAGCTATCATAACTACGGTGACTTAGCTATAATTGACACTCTCCAACACTTGCTGTAATACAGTAGGTAGTTATTGAAGTTGATGTTCTCTCTGTGAATGTATGTATTCCAATAGCCTTCTCTCTCAGATCTTATAAATTACTTTGATAAATGCCTCTCTAGTAATACATACTACATAATATTGTTTCACCTACACTGATGTCCTATTCCCCTACTGCACCAGAGCTCTGGAAGGATGAAGACTGTGTTTAATTGAAACTGTGCCTCTCCATAGGTCTCCTAACTCTGTCAAATTTTTTCCCTTTATCTTAGGCTGCATGCCCAGTGTTGCTTTGTATGAAACAGGCCTGATAAGTAGGGGAAGGACCTATGCCTATTTATAAACAAATATCCAGGTGATGTGGTTATCCAGGGCCAAATCTTTTTTTTTCTCCCACAGAAAATGAAATAATCCAAGTGGGACACAGAATAATAGAATATCAGTGGTTCTTTAGATGAATTCACTTCATATATAAAAGAATCCCTTCTACAACAAAGCTGACCACCAGCCATTTAGACTTTCCTTAAAGAGCTCCACTGAAGCCGCCACTTCCTGTGGGACCCCTTCTTCTTTTGGGTCATTCTGATTATTGGGAAGTTTTTCCGCATACTGAGCCTAAGTCTGCCTCCTTACATCTTCTACCTATTTATTATTCCTCATCCAGACCTCTGGAACTAAGTGGAAAAGTCTGACTGCTCTTCCATAAGACAACCCTTTAGAGACTTGAAGAAATTTATCCTGCCTACCTGTCTTCTCTCCTCCAGGCTGAACACCTTCAGCTACTTCATTTTATCCTTACATGAGATGAACTAAAGGCATTTCACTATCCCAGCTGCCCAATTTTGGTTACTATTTGACTCACTGAGGTCCTTCCTGATGTTTACCCTTTTTGACCAGACATAGGCACACTGCTCTGCACACTTACATGTCATTGTGCTTTTACTTGGAGGAATAATGAATAGTGTTGGAAAAATAATCTTTCTCCTTAAGGGATGGTTGGTACAGTGGCAAAAACAATGGCTCTGGAGTCAGAGAACCTGGGTTCAAATCCCACTTTTAAATCTTACTAGGAGTGTGATCTTGGACAAGTTACTTCACTTTTCTATGCTGTAAAATGAGGTTAGACTGGATGGTTTCTAAGGTCCCTTACAGTCCAACATTTAGATCCTATGGTCCTTAAAAACAAATGCTAAGGGAAGAGTTTATGCCAAATGAGACAGAGAGGATCAAAGTAAATAAAATGGATAATTGTGATTACATGGAATTAAAAAGTTTTTTGGTTTTTTGTTTTTTTTTTAGAAACAAAACCAATGCAGATAAAATTAGAAGGAAAAAAGGAAACAGAAAATTTTTCTTACAGTAAGACCTCTGATAAAGGCCTTCTTTCTCAAATATCTGGGAAATTGAGCCAAATTTATAAAATTAGAAGTCTTTTCTTAATTGATAAATGGTTAAAGGATATGAATATGCAGTTTTTGGGAAAAAAATGTTCTAAATCAGTATTAATTATAGAAATGCAAATTAAAACAACTATAAAATAAAACCACCTATAAAACTAACTCATACCTATCAGATTGACTAACAAGATAGAAAAGGAAAATGATATGCTGGAGGGTTGTGGAAAAATAGGGACACTAATGCATTGTTGGTAGAGTTGTGAACTAGTCCAACCATTCTGGAGAATAATTTGGAACTATTCCCAAAGGACTATAAAATTACTGTACCACTACTAGGTTTGTATCTCAAAGGGAGCAAAGAAAATGGAAAAAAACCTGTGCAAAAATATTTATAGCAGTTCTTTTTGTGTTGGCAAAAAATTGGCAACTGAATTCCCATCAATTGGGAAAATGTTGGACAAGCTGTGGTATATTGTGATGGAATACTATTGTTCTGTAAGATATGATGAAGGGGATGGTTTCAGGAAAACTTGGAGACACATATATGAAATTATGCAGAGGGAAGTGAGAAGAATCCGGAGAACATTGTACACTACTTGTAAGAGCAGTGTTTTAAGGGTGATAAACTGTGAACAAGGTAGCCACTGTGAACAAAAAAAATTATTCGAGACAATTCCAAAGAACCCATGATAAAAATGCTATCTATTTCCAGTGAGAGAAGTGCAGATTAAAGCATACTTTTTAAACTTTATTTTTAAAAATTGTTTATGTGTTTTATTTTGCAACATAGCTAATATGGAAATATGTTTTGCATGACTTCCCAAGGGTATTTTGTATCACATTGCTTGCCTTTTCCATGGATGGGGGTGGGGTGGGATGGGAGAGAGAGAATTTGGAACTCAAAATAATAAAAAATACATGTTAGAATTTTTTTACATGTAATTGGGAAAGATTTAATGAAATAAATAAAAATATCAAAAAAGCCAAATACTTCATCAAGCTTTCTTAATGCAAACCATATGCATATCTCCAGCTGACTTCAGTAGAGGAGGTGATGCCAGAGCTGGCATCAGACATGCAGTTGACCTTTAGACTTTCTGTGGGTTGAATTATTCTGAAGATATTTCATCTGGATCAGGGCTGTATCTGCTTCACTTCTACCTCCACAACATGCATAAAGTCAAACAACTTGCATAAAGTCAAAATGTCTCCAAATTAAAGTTTCAAGGTTAGATCTTTTTTTTGCCTCTTTTCAGAAGACACAGAACAGAGGCAAGTCTTCCAGGTTCAGAGATCACTTGCCATCCTTTAATTAGCAGCCTGTACTCCTTGTTCCCAGAGAAATAGATGGCTTTGAGCATTCCCAGATTGCTCATTTATTCCTTCCCTTTCTCTGAATCAAGAAAAATATTCCTTTGAATGAAGTCTGGGAGAGCCTAGACCATCAGCCAGTAAGATATGTGCATTATCCATCTTCTGGTAAAGGTCGAATATGTCCTTAGGGAGTATCCAAGCATAGAAATGAAGGCTACGAGGTGAACCTAAGAGAGATAATGATAGTCTAAAAAGAGAAAAGGGGAAAATGAAGAAGAATTTTGCTGTTAAATGAATCTGAAGCTGACTTGGTATGCTCCAGGAAGCCCATCCTTCTAGAAATTTGAAATTTTCTCCTATGGGAATTGAAAGTATACCTGATCCCCTTAGTAAATAATGCTCAGGCTCTTTGAGTATGGTCAGTAGGACCCTTGGCTGATGGAACCATTCACTGAAGATCATTTTGCTCAAGAGGAAAAGGGAGATGTTTAAAAATACTTAGAGGCAATATTAGGTTTATAACCAGGGGTGTTCTGGAGCAAGCTCAGGCCAGCAATCACTACAAATCAGGGCTTGATCTATACTTTTCTTGAAGACTTAGACTTAAGAATGTGATTCAGGTTGTTGTACGTACAATTTTCTGGACAGCTGATTGTCAAATATTTACCAGCACACTACTTACTGCCCATGACCCAGAAATCAATACATCAAACTCATACTCTGATAACTTCTTGAGGCTCACAGTATGAGGGAGAAAGTCTTCTAGATTTGTAGTAAGAGGCTCTGGCTTCAAATTCTGCCTCTATTACTGTCTGTGTGTGTCTGTGGGCCAAAACCTCTCACCTGTAAAATGAAGAGGTTAGATTATCTCTGTGATCTTTTTCAGGACTGACATTCTATATAATTTTAGAAACAAATCAATCTCTATGGAAATTTTTAGCTCAAGACAGGACCATCAAAATATCTTTTAATGATTGAAGATATAATAAGTAACCCTAAGGACAGAGACATACAAGTATTCTTGTAAATAAGGATGGAATTGGAGTACTCCTCCTGGGTCCCAATGGCCCCACCTTGGAGCTCATGCAGGTCTCTTTGATACAAAGTAATGAGGTTTGAGGTAGAAGAGAAATTTTTAAAAAGCCAAAGAATATTTTTTCCTGCTCCCCTTCACATCAGGAGGAAAGAAGGAGCTCAGAGGGGAGATTGGAAAAGTCCAGTACTTTGGGGAGGATCTATCCAACCTCTTCATTTTTCAGATTAGTAAATTGAGGCTTTGGGTGGTGAAGTAACTCTCCCAAAGTCAAGTGAATGGGAGAGTTGAACCTAGAGAGAATTGAAACCTAGGTCCTCTGATTCCAAAGGTGCCACACCTCATGCTACATATTAATGGGCAGCATGCATAAGCAAAATAGGAAGTGTGATTGAAAAGCAATTCAATAAACATTTATTTTGTGTTCCCTTTTTGCCAGATGCTGTACTAGATGATTGAGAATATAAAGACAAAAATGAAATAGTCCCTGCTCCCAAGAGCTTACATTCTACTGAGTATAGTCAGCATATACCCAGATACACCAATATACAACATAGGATACAACAGTATACTCAGTTAAAACAATAAAAATGATGACTAAAATGTATATAGCATTTTCAGGTTTGTGAAGCACTTTAAAATATCATCCCATTTTATTATAACTCTGGGACATAAGTGTTACTATTATCCCCATTTTACACATGAGGAAAATGAAGCTGGTTAAGTGACTTGCTCAGGGTCACACATGACTTCAAACTCAACCCTCTATTCATTACAGCTCCTAGATTCTAGCAGATGAGTAAATACATTATACATATACGCATATACACACATATACGTATATAATGTAATACACAAAATATATATAATATGAAAGATTATGATTCCCCCAGTTGTTAGTGTCCCCATATACATATATGTATATGTGATATATAACAATAAATTACATATAATATATGCAGGTAGGTTGTGCAATGGGTAGAGTGCCGGGACTTGAAGTCAGGAAGACCTGAATTCAAATCCAGCCTCAAACACTTAGTAGCTGTGTGACCCTGGGGGCAAGTCACTTAATCCTGTTTGCCTCAGTTTCCTCATTTGTAAAATGAGCTAGAGAAGGAAATGGCAAACCACTCCAGTATCTTTGCTAAGAGAATCCCAAAGGGGGCCATGAAGAGTTGGATGTGACTGAAACAACCAAATAACAACGACAAATAGCAAATAATCTAATTATATATCATTTATTGCTATATAATATATAAGGTGTATTACATATATGCATACATGTATGTGTATAAGGATACTAAGAACTGGGGAGAAATCAGAAAAAAAAACAACTTCTCATGGGTCCTTGAGCTTAGCCTTAAACGGAGCCAAAGGTTCTAAGAGAGAAAGAGTTGAAGAGGTGGGAATTCTGGGCACAGGTAAGAGCCTGTGTGAAAGCATAGACATGGATGACTCAGTACTGTGTGCAAAGAATGGCACGTGGGCCAGTTTAACTGGAGTGTAAAGTGCACGAGGGGAATAATAGACAATCCTCTGTGAAAGAAGGGTTGGAGATATTTTGTGAAGGGCTTTAAATAGCAAACAGATGAGTCTTTCATTTTATCCTAACAACACCTGAGAGTCACTGGACTTCTTGAGAAAGGAGCGATTGGTCAGTTCAGTCTGTTGGAAATAACAGCTTGGTAGCTATGTGGAAGATACCTTGATTAGTGAGGGAGAGCCTCGGTACAGAGGACCCGTTAGAGATCATTGCTGTAGTCTAGGTGAGAGGCCATAAGGGCCTGGACTGAGTGATTTTGTTATCAGTGTAGAGAAGGAAATGAACATGACAGATGTCATAGAAGCAGAATCAACAAACCTTGGCAAATGATTGGATAAAGGTGAGAGAGATTGAAGAGTTGACAGTGAATCCTGGGCTGCAAAGCCGGGTGAATGGAAAGATGGTGGTGCCCTAGATCTAGATGTCAAGCTCAAATAGGAATGGATCCCTGTGGGTAGCCTACTGACTTAGAAAACCACAAATTAACAGCTATCTTGTATTTTTATTTATGTATTTTCCCCAAATTTATTTTGTTTTCAATTTTCAACAATCACTTTCACAGTTTTAAATTTTCTCCCACTCCTTCCCCCCTCTCTCCCCAAGATGGCATGCTATCTGATATGGCCTCTACATGTACAATCTTATTAAACACATTTTCACATTAGTCATGTTGCATAGAAGAATTAAAATGAATGGAAGAAACCATGAGAAAAATAAAACATAACAAAGGAGAAAGTAGTCTGCTTCATTCTGTATTCTGACTCCATAGTTCTTTCTCTGGATGTGGATGGCATTTTGCATCATGAGTCCTTTGGGAACGTTTTAGGTCCTTTCATTGTTGTGAAGGGCTAAGTTTATCAAAAACAGTCCTCGCACACTGTGGCTCTTTATTTTCAAAAACATTTTCCAATTGCATTTTAAGCTGACTGAGGTCACATTGGGGAGTTTTACAGACCCACAGACCTCGAGTTTGTCACCTTTGCCCTAGATAATTATAAGGACACAAGAGGAAGAAAAGATAATGAATTTAGTGACCTTGCTGTATTTGAGGTCCCTATGGAATAACCAGATGCAGATGTTAACAGGCAATCGGAGATGCAGTATGGAAGATCAGTGGAGAGATGTGTGCTAGATACATAGATCTGCATGGAGATAATAGCTGAGAGATGATGGGATCATCAGGAGAGAACAAGGACCAAGCCCTGGGGCAGGGGTGGGAAACCTAAGGCCTTGAGGGCACATGTAGCCCTCTAGGTTCTCAAGTGTGGCCCTTTAACTGAACCTCCTTAATAAACGGATTTGTTCTGTAAAACTTGGACTCAGTCAAAAGGCCACAACCAAGGACCCAGAAGACCACATGTAGCCTCGAGGTGGCAGTATACCTGGCACATACACTTGTATAGGTATTAGGTCATGGATGATGATTTTGTACAGGAGACTGAAAAGGACAAATGACAAACAAGTAGAAGGGCATCATGAAAACCCAGGCAGGCAAGAATGTCCAGAAAGAGGGGATGGTCAACAATGGAACACTTCAGATAGATCAAGAAGGATGACACTGACCAAAGACTATTGGATTAAGCAATAAAGAGCTCATTGGGGACCTTAGAGAGAATAATTTCAGTAGCAGTGGGAGGGAAACCAGATTACAAGAGGTCAAAAAGTGAGTGACATCCACCATCCAAGAGACTGTTGGGCCTTCAGTGAATCCAAGTTCAGGACCCCATTTTGAAGGGCATGCATGAAAGACAACTTTGAGGAGTAGATAGAGAGATGGCCTTAAAGGCAGGTAGACCTTAGTTCAGATCCTGTCTCTGACACATACTAACTATGTGACCCTGGGAAGTTACTTAACCTCTGACTTCTCTAAGCAACTCTCCAAGACTGTTTCAGAGAAGGTGCTGATCTGCATTGATCAGAGGGAGTTTCCTCCACTCTTGGGAGTTCTCTATGTCAATGAAATCGTAGGTCAAGGCTCTATTCCAGTCCCTGGATGAATTGAACTAAACAAGAAAACAGTTGTCAGAAGGGAAGTGTTGCCATGAGGAAAGGGCTTTGTAATCCTTAAACTGCAATAGGTGTTGCCAGTAAAGGTATTTAGAATGATCGAAACAGCAAATTTCAGACTATGGGCACCAGAACAGACTGCCACCGTCCACCATCTGTAGTTTCACTCAAGCTTAAAATTGTTGCTATTTTTAACTCATCCTAAGAATAACTATCTCTGTCCCTTAAAGGCAGGAAGGCTAAAGGGGGATCAGTGGGATATAATGTAAAATATATTGCCTTTGGAGTCGAAGACTAAGTCCCAGTCCTGCTACTCAGAAGCAGAATGGGGGAGATGGTTTGTGAATTTACATAGGGCATTTTCCCTCTGTGGGCCTCAGTTTCCTCATCTGCAAAATAAAAGGGTTGGAATAGATGGTCTCCATGATTTCTGCTGTTTCTCAGGCTCCAAAGGTCTCTAAACATTGTTTCTAGCTGTCTTATAACTTGCACTATACCTTATTGTTGCATTATACCTTGTGCTACAATTAGTCATATACCAGTCTCATATCCCTTACCAGATATATCTCCATGAAGTCTCCATGAAGACATGAAGTCTCCATGAAGACATGACTCATTTGTACTTTTTCTTGGTATCACTCACAGTGATTTGTACATAGTTGGCCCTCAATAAATGTTTGTTGATGAATAAATGATCAAATCTACCTTGACCTGCTTCCCTGAGGTTTTAATTGAAGAGAGTTAATCCTTTTTTTAAAGCAAATTAATTTTTTAAAAAGTTAACAACCCAAACAAACAAAAACAAGGTGAAGAAAAGCATGATGCTGAGTGTTTGACTCTTGTCCCTTCTGATTTATAGATACCTATGGGATGACCAGGAAAATTATACAATGAGCAATCATTTGTCTAGGGAGACTGGACTCCAGATCTGGATCATTTCAAGAAGGAACTATAAAAAAAATTCCATCTAGCATAGGTTGGGAATAGAGTTTAGAGATTATCTAATTCCATCTTCTTTATTTTACAGATGTGGAAATGAAGCCACAGAATGGAGAAAGTACATGTCTTAAGTCACATAGCTGGTGAGTAGAAGAGACAGGATTCTCCTGACTCTAAATTTAATGCTTTTTCCTCTACATTATAGTAATTAAGAAGCTGTTTTAAAATCTGTGCAAATAGGTTTGGGTCCCCCAGGCAGCTAATACTTCAAGTCCTAGAAGTAACCTTACAGGTAGCTACTATTAAAACAATAGTTGATGAGCCCCCAGTGAGTTCCCCACTAATAGCAGTTGATTGATTAGAAATTAGTTCTTTGTAAAGGCATTTACTAAGATGACATAGTAAAAAAAAAAAAAGTAGCTAAAAATTATTTCTCTGCTACTGGCAATAAAAAAGTCATGTTAATGTCTTCCACAAATACTCATAGAATCTATGCAAATAGTGGGCACAAATTTCAAGTACGATGGTAGTAAAGCATATGTGTAGGGAGTACATGTGTCAAAGAAAAATAAAACTCCAGACTTGTAGGGCTTTGGAAATCCATTAGTCATCTCTATGATCCAACCTTCAATTACCAGGGTTAGCTCTTTTTTTATTCCATAGCCAGTTTTTTTTCCTTTTGTCAGGGGTCATGGTCTTAATACTACTTCCTCCCTTCAGTGATGCTCTCTTTGAAATCATGACTATCTAGAGTGTTTGTCTCTACTTCTTTTCATTGGTGATACTCTTTGAATCTATGACGATCTAGAGCAGCACTTATAAAAGGTTTCTGAATGCTCAACGATCAAAAATTCAAAATCAAATGCTTAATGAATTGGAGGTGTTTGTGGCATTACTTGCCTGTGTTACATTATGCAACTTCATTGCAGCCTTGGTTCTGTATACACAACCTGTACACTTTGCCCTATACATGCCATCATACAATGCTGCACCAATGAACATGGCCAGAAACACTTTGGCTCAGATTTGAGACTACTGTGTATTATGAATTGCAGTGCTTTTATTGTACATACAAAACAGTTAAATGAACTTTGGCTTGGAATTAGGACAGAATTTCCAACAATTTCTGAAATGTCCTTAAACATGCTTTTGCCATTTTGCAGTACATATTTATGCAAAATGGCATTCTCAACATTGACGAACAATGAAGATGCTCTATGCCCTGCAATATCAAATATTCTGCCAAGAATTAATTCTTTATGTAAAAATAAACAAGCACATCCATTTCATTAGTATGCAAATTTGCTTTCAACTTTAATAAATAGTAAAATTATATGTATACCAAAGAATTTTCTTAAAATAAATTTCTTTATGATTTATTATCAAGAAAAGCTTGATTTGTATACCTATTTTGTATACCTATATACCCAGGGTTATGTAAAAATTTCTTGAGGGAAAAGAGGTCAAAAATGGAAAAAGTTCAAGTCCTGATTTAAAGTATACGTCTGTTTCTCCCAACTGGACCTCAGTCTCTCTTGAATTGACTCCTTCAGTTCAAACTTTTAGAGTGAGTAAATCTACTGCTAGATATTTCCTTCCCATCAAGGGGTGGAAATCTGGGTTTTTTTTCCTGACTGCTGACATTCTCTATAACTACCTCCCTGACTCCAAGGCTTAGCTACTTAAAGCCTTAAGATGCTTGGCCAGTTTGTTTGCTTGGCCAATAACTAGGTTCCCTTTCTGATTTATTTATTTATTCATCTATCTATCTATCTATCTATCTATCTATCTATCTATCTATCTATCTATCTATCTATCATCTCTTTTGTTGTCAACATTCCCTTCCATAAGATTATGAGTTCTAAATTTTCTCCCTATCCCTTTCCTCCTCCCACCCCAAGTTGGTGTGTAATATGTAAAGAAGAATTAGAACCACTGGGAAAAACCATGAAAAAGAAGAAACAAACAAACAAAAAAGAGCAAACAATATGCTTTGATCATTTAGATTCCATAGGTTTTTTTTTTCTGGATGTGACAGCATTTTCTATCATGAGTCTTTTGGAGTTGTCTTAGATCCTTACATTGATAAGAAGAGATGAGTCTATCAAAGTCATTGCACAATATGACAGTTAGTATGTACAGTGTTCTTCTGGTTCATTCAGCATCAGTTCATACAAGTCTTTCTAGGTTTTTCTGAAGTCTACCTGCTCATCATTTCTTATGATGAGCATTCATAATATAGTATTCCAGTATATTCATGTACCACAACTTGTTCAGTCATTCCCCAGCTGATGGGAATCCCTTCAATTTCCAATTTTTGGCCACTGCTATAAATATTTTTGTACATGTAGATCCTTTACTCATTTTTATGATCTCTTGGGATATAGACCTAGAAGTGATATTGCTGGGTCAAAGGGTATGCATATTTTTATAGCCCTTTGGGCATAGTTCCAAATTGCTCTTCAGAATGGTTGGATTAGTTCAAAACTCCACCAACAACACATTAGTGTTCCAATTTTCCCACATCTCCAGCATTTAAAATTTTCCTATCTTGTATGTCAGCCAATCTGATAGGTATGATGTGGTACCTCAGAGTTTTGATTTGTATTTCTCTCATCAGTAGTGATGTAGAGTATTTTTTGTGACTACAGATAGCTTCAATTTCTTTATTTGAAAACTGCCTATTCATATCCTTTGATCACTTATCAATTGGGGAATGGCTTGTATTCTTGTAAATTTGACTCAGTTCTCCATATATTTTAGAAATGAGATCTTTATTACAGACACTAGTTGTAAAAATTCTTTCCCAGTTTTCTGCTTCCCTCTGAATCTTGGTTACATTGGCTTTGTTTATGCAAAAACTTTTCAATTTAATATACCCCAAATTATCCATTTTACATTTCATAATGTCTTCTATCTCTTGCTTGCTCATAAATTCTTCCTTTCTCCATAGATCTGACAGGCAAACTATTCCTTGTTCACCTAGTTTGTTTATAGTATCAGCCTTTACATCTAAATTGTGTGCCCATTTTGACTTTATTTTGATATGTAGTGTAAGATGTTGGTCCACACCTAGTTTCTGCTATACTATTTTCTAGTTTTCCCAGCAGTTTTTGTCAAATAGTGAGTTCTTATCCCAGAATCAAATAGTAGTCTGCTATAATCATTGACTGTTGTGTCTTTTGTACCTAACCTGTTCCACTGATCCACCACTCTGTTTCTTAGCCAGTGCCATGTAGTTTTGATGATTGCTACTTTATAATACAATTTAAGATCTGGCATAGGTAGGACACCTTCCCTTGCTTTTTTTTTTCATTAATTCCCTTGATATTCTGAAACTTTTGTTCTTTCAGATGAATTTTGTTATTATTTTTTTCCAGTTCTATAAAATAATTTTTTGGTAGTTTGATTGGTATGGCACTATTCAATATTCAGCACATTATTCAAGTAAATTTACTTATTCAAATAAATTAATTTAGATAAAATTGTCATGTTTATTATATTAGCTTGGCCTACCCATGTACAGTTGAAGTTTTTCCAATTATTTAGATCTGATTTTATTTGTGTGAAAAGTGTTTTATAATTGTGTTCATATAGCTCCTGGGTTTATTTTGCCAGGTAGACATTCAAATATTTTAAAATGTCTACAGTAACTTTAAATGGAATTTCTCCTTCTATCTCTTGTTGTTGTGATTAATCATTAATATATAGAAATGCCTGTGATTTATGTGGGTTTATTTTATATCCTGCAATTTTGCTAAAGTTGTTTTTATTTCAAGTAGTTTTTTCCTTGATTCTCTAGGATTCTTTAAGTATACCTTCATATCATCTGAAAAGAATGATGGCTTTGTTTCTTCTTTGCCTATTCTAATTCCTTCAAATTATTTTTCTTCTCTTATTGCTAAAGCTGGCATTTCTAGTATTATATTGAATAACAGTGGTGATAATGGACATCCTTGTTTTCCCTTTCTTATTTATTCGGAGGCATTGTCTACATTTCATAAAAGAATCACCTAGTGGTCTGGTTAAATCAACCTATTTAAACTGTTTCTCCAGTTAGTTTAAGTATTCACTACTGTTAGCCTCTAGTCTGTGATTAAGCTCTTGACCTTTCAAAGACCAACATTCCCTTGCCCAGGAAAGACCATACATGATGTTCACAACTATGTTCTGTCCTGGGCCACACTTCAAACAATCAATCAACTTCAATTAAACACCTATTATGTTCCAGGTGCTGTGCTAAGTACCAGAGGCACAAAAAGAGGCAAAAGACAATCCCTGACCCTCAAAGAGCTCACAACACTTGAAGAAGACATTGATAAAGTAGAACAGGTAGCCTTTTAGGTCCTCAAGTGTGGCCCTTTGACTGAATCCAAACTTCGCGAACAAATCTTTTTTGGCCACATGTGGCCTTGAGGTCATAGGTTCACCACCCCTGAACTGGAGCGTGTCCAGAGTAGAGCACCCAGAATGGTGAAGGGATTTGAGTTCATGCCATATAGGTATTAAGTAAAGATTCAGGGGGCCATGATACCTGCCTCAAAAGGTTGTTATATGGAAAACGGACTCATTTTATTTGACTCCAGAGGACAGAATTAGTTGTGAGGGTTGGAGTTTGCAAAGAGAGTAATTGAGACTTGATGCCATGAAAAATTTCCCAACACAGTGGAATGGAGTGCCTCACAAATGCAGTAGGTTATTTCTAGAGATTTACAACAAAGGCCAAATGAGCACTTGCTGAATGTATTGTGGAGGGGATGTGTTGGTAGGACCAAATGATCTCTGGGACCTCCTCTAACTCTGAAAATCTTTGATTCCTTGAAACAAAATCTTGTCATATTTTTAATGACATCCAGAAGTCAAACTTCCTTCAGAACCAATCTTATGCTTGCTTATCAGCAAACCTAAAAACCTGCTGTTGTTTTGAGTCTGTCTCGTTTTCTTGTCTTCAGGAGAGATGAAATGGCATTTTGTCCCAGGCCCAAAAGTAACCTTGTAAAGACACAAAGGCAGTCTTTAGCCGCCCCATTTCTGGAAGGGATTGGACTAGAACTAGGAGGGGTTAAGAAATAATTGAAGGGAAAATGACACCTTACATAAAGGACCTACACTTTTCCCTGTGAAGAGGGAAATAAACTCTTCTGGTCTATTTTCAGGTTTAAGACTCCCAGTGAATTCATAATAATAATTTCTGTTAGACCAAGATCTTAGAGGACCTTTAGAAGTAGAGACCCATAAGCTGCCAAAGGGAGGGGTGAGGAAGAGGAGAAGATTTGCTTTGGTTCTTCCAGTGCTGGAATTCAAAATCAATCTGTTTCCCCTTCCCCCAGAATCTGGGAACCATTTTCCTGGGGCTTGGACTAGGCTCTGGTCTATTCACACTGTGTCAACCCTCCCCCTTGAATTTTTATTCTGAACGAAGTTTTGTCAGTACAAGGCTTACTATATGCCCTTGTGTGTTTGTTGAATAAAAAATGAATGAAAGGTATTGAAAATGAATATTAAAGGTGGCCTTGAAGGAGAAAATAAAGGGAAAAGATTGAACTAAAGGCTAAGCAAGAAGATGTTTTCTATAGCCAGCCCCAGCTTTCTTCATCCTTTAATGGGCAAAACTTAGAAAAACAAGGGTTTCTTTTGTTATCTTCTGCTTTTGCATCATCTAAATTTCCCCCTGAATCTTTTCTCCTTCCCCTTCCAGAGAGCCACCTTAGACAACAAAGACTTTTTTCTAAAGAATAGAGTAACAGAGGAAGATGAGAGGAAAAAATCCAGTGAAACTGATTAATAAGTGGGGAAAAAAAGCTGACAATACATACAATGTTCCACCACCCCACCCCCTCTGTTTCTGCAGAGAAGAGAGGGAAGTCTCATCCATATATCTTCTCTGGGGGTAAGCTTGTTCTTTGTAACTTAATTGGCCAATTTTACATATAGAAAGACCTCATTATTTTTGGCCTTTTTGATCCCCTTTATCACTCTTGACCTACACCATTTGCACCATCTTTTGATCCTGGTCCTGTTTATTCTGTCCCATTAGCTCAAAGGCTCATTGAAATATCTAGCCATAGAAGGGACTTCAGAGATTACCTATTCCAGTCCTCTCATTTTGCAGGGGTGGGAAAAGTCAAGTAACTTGCTCAAGGTTGTATACAATGTCTGTATTCCAGGTGATGCAATGGACAGAGCACTGGGTTTGGAATCAAGCTGACTCATTTTCCCAAGTTCAAATCTAGCCTCAGATCCTTACTAGCTGGGTGAATCTGGACAAGTCACTTAACCCTGTTTGCCTCATTTTTCTCATTTGTAAAATGAGCTGGAGAAGGAAATGACAAAACACTCCAGTATCTTTGCCAAGAAAACCCCAAACTGGGTTGTGAAGTGTCAGATACATCTGCAACAACAAAGTCATAGCAATTATTGACTTGTTTAAGATCCTAGATGTAGTAATCAGCAGAAGCAGCATGTGAACTCAGGTCTTCTGACTTGAAATCTATTTTTTATTCCACTGTATCACACTTTCCCTTTACTGTAAAAGAAATGACCACTTCATGGCCACCTTTCTGAAGAGGAGGTACTCCAGCATCTTGATTTTTATGGGCCTGCCTGAAATTGAAATAGCTATAGATTAGTGGTCCCTTATATGTTCCCTTGACATGGTCCTACATTCTTGAAGGCTACTCAGTGTACATCATTGAATGAAATATGAATTCAATGAATGTTCATTGAATGAATAATGTTCTTGCCATTGAAATCCTTCCCATTTTTCAAGGTCCAATTAAAATGATACATACCCCTTCCCCCAGGGTAGCTTTTTAAGACCTTTTTCAGGAACTCATGCCCTGAATTCTCATGCTGCAGAATTCCTATGAATTCTCATGCTGCAGAATTCCTATAAATACTAGTATTGCTTATATTGGGTATACTATGGATATTCTGCTTTATAATTTAGTTATTTGCACATACCTTATTTCCCTTACTAAACTGCAAACTCTTTTATTTTAGGGCCCACATCATATACATACACACTTACATACACACATACATACATACATACATACATATCCCACACTGATGAAATTCTAGGTCTTGTGTCCCTCGCTACTAAAAAGACCAAAAATAAAATTTATCTCCAAAGAAAGTGCAGGATAACTAATGTTCCACTAATGCTGGACATTATGTCCCTAGATATTATGTCCCACTAATCTTCGTGCAATGTCAGAAGTTCCAGAGAAAGTTTCCAGAATGTTCAGTGGATTTGTGAAGGATATGGATGAGTCATATAAGTTGGGCAGACATGAATAGGTTACTCTCTGTAATTGTTGCAACAAATATCCACACCAATGGAGTTGTGACTTCACTGGAATACTGGAATGAAATAAGACATTTCCTCAAGCATTTTCTAGTTGTTATTCTGGGGTGAGAGTTCAAGTTCAGGTCAGAAGCATGAGTCACTACTAAGATCAATAGAGTGTGTGTGTGTGTGTGTGTTCGTGTGTGTTGGGGTTGGGAGGAGGGGGAGATGTTTTCTGGCTCAGTCAAATGGATCTGGCAGCAGGAGAACAAAGATGAGTTGGAGTTTAGCATGGAGTCCAGGGCAGCTCTCCACACTTGGTTTCTTGTGGGCTCATGGGTCTCTCAATGCATAGATGTTGGAGACTGGCCCCATCTTCCTGGCTATCATTTTGAATGAACTTCCAATGGGCAGCTCCCTATCCTTGCCAGTAGCATTGTACTATGAGGAAATGACTACGTCTGGGTGACAATGGGTAAAGGAGTACTGGACTTAGTTCAAGAGGGATTCTCTTGAGAACACTTAGAATCCTATTGTGGTTTTACCTGTAGAATGCTTCTTTCTCATGGGCAGTTATTATCTTGGTTTCTCTTTCCTAATCGATTGAGCAAATGGAACGGTATTTCTGTGTGCCAAACATCATACTAAGTTCTCATGGTTAAGTGTAATTGACAGGCCTCAGATCTATTGGTGAATTAGTTTGAAGTCCACCCCGAGTGTGTGAAGACTTTCGGAGGCAGAATGGGTGGATGAGAACAATTTATTCCAATGGCTGATGCAGACATGGGAAGCACTTAGAGCTTGGTCAGGCATCAGAAACACCAAAGTCATCTTTGGGGCCATCACAAGTCCTGCCACTGGACGTTGATGACCCTGGAAGACAGAGTAAGACTAATGGCTTTGTTCAGCTCTGCCTCACTTGAATCCAATTCACATACAAGTAAAAGCATCATCATGTCAAAGCATCAATAGTCCTCTTCGAAAATGAAGTACCAGTAATGAGGAGACAATGTTCTGTGCGCATTCTAATATAAGGAAGCATACCTGTACGGTAGTGGTGACCAGGGAAGGATATTTTGGTTTGAAAAGTACAGGGATGGTGAGTGGAGGTAGGGAAGAAGACTGACAAATCCTTTCTAGTAGCAATGGAACTACTTATTTGGTTAAGCTCCAGAAATAGAAAGGGGTGAAGGAAAGACCAGGCAGCGAAGAAAAACTAGAGCTCACCTAGCAATAGTGAGCCTTGTGAGATACTCACAATCAGAATGGGCGTGAGCTGAAAAGGTTAAGTCTTTTCCTACAGGGCCTGCTCTCTGTCCAGAAAGCTAGGAGGAATGGTGAGAAGGGAAATTGAGTAAAGCATGGCTACAGTCAGCCTCCTCTATCCTCTTTCCCTCACCTACTGCGTGGTATAAAATGTATCTCTTCACCATATTTTTAAAACATTCATTGAATACCCTCTCTGCCAGGCCTGTACAACCCGAGACCTGTGGGCTTATGGAAGCTTGCAGCACTTCCTTTATATACAAAGAATGTTTTCCTCTACATTTTTTGCTGGTTTCCAGAAATTCTTTGGCTGGCCTCAAGTGGCCTGAGGGCCATAAGTGGCCCATGGGCTGCAGGCTAGGCAGGCCTGCTCTATGGTTAGGGTACTACACTAGGTCCTGCAAGAAAAAGAAATATAAGATATAGTCCTTGCTCTCACAGAGGTTATTATCTAATTAGAAAGACAAAATATACATGTAAAAAAAAAAGAAATAGAAAGTAGAAGATGATATGTCCCAGACAATTGTTATAGAGTTGAGACGGGTGAGGTCACCCAGAACTGGAGGAACTAGAGAAGATTATTAGAAGTGGGTTGATACCAGGTGATCTAGAAAACAAGACTGTTTGAACATTTGCAATTATTCCTGGTCCTGGATCTCAGTCCACCAAGGAATCAAGCACCTATTTAGTCTGACTGGATGCCAAATCTGCTGATGGGTATAGGAACAGCAACTTCTACTTCTGAAAAGAGAACCTGGCATGTTAGATTTGTAAAGGGAAGATGTGAAGAGAAGTAGATGGTATAGAAAAGCTGATGAACCTCAAAAATAACCCTATTGTCTGTGGTCAGATTGCAACAGATGATAAAGGAGTTAATAACTGTCAGTTGATAACATACAGGATAATGTAATATGGTAACCTGGGGGAGATCGATATTATTTAGAGATGTGACACATACTTCAAAAACCTTTTCTCTGTCTTAATTTTACAAGCCACCTTCGAAGAATTGAGGTATCTATCATCAGTTTCCACTCCCCTCCATAGCAAGGCTAAGAAATTAAAGGATGTGACTTGCTCTCTGTTGAGTGAACTGCCAAGCATAAAGCCTAGCCCCTTATAGTCATCTGTCTGAAGCATCTTCAGAAAGCCAGGGGATCAGGTTCCCATTTTGATTCTGAGGCAGACTTTTTTCAGGCAATTTTGGACACTTTAAAAACCAGTTGGTTTTCAGAATAAGTCTTTATGTAGAAGCAGCTAGTTCACACTGTGGATAGAGCACTAAGCCTGGAGTAAGGAAGACATTTTCCTGAGTTTAAGTCTGGCCTCAGACACTTATTAGTTGTGTGACCCTGGACCAGTCACTTAACCCTGTTTGCCTCGGTTTCCTCATGTGCAAAATGAACTAGTGAAGGAAGCAGTATCTTTGCTAAGAGAACCCCATATGGAGTCAGAAATTGTTGGACACACCTGAAATGACTGAATAACCGCAACTAAAGCTCTTGATAAAAGGTACTTTTTTTTTCTATTGGAGGAGGGTCAAACCATGAGGTGCAATGAAGAAACACAATGCTGCCTTTGAGGATGAGAATAACGAGTCATTTACCTCACTAGGCTTTGGCTTCCACATCTTCCTAACATGAAAGGACTAGGCTAAGCGATTAAAGATCCCTTCTAGCTTAAAATCTTACGATCCCATAATTACATTAATTTGTAAGAGCACTTTACATTTAAAAGAAGTGCTGTCACACACATGATTTCATATGATCTTCAAAACAACTTTATGGAATAAGAGGAACAACCATTGTTATTACTGCTGCTAATAATAACAGAGAACATTTATGTAGCACCTTACTTCAGCCCTACTAAAGGTTAAGTGCTTTACAAACATCATCTCATTGGATTCTCACGATAATACCGGGAGGTAGGTACAATTATTTTCCTCATTTTAGAAGTGAGGAAACTGGGGCCAACACAGTTCAAATGACTTGTCCAGCTAGGCAGTATCTGGGGTCGGATTTGAACTTGAACATTCCTGACTTCAGGGCCAGCACTCTAACCACTGTACTACCTGGCTGTTTATAGGATGAGAAAAGTGAGTCTCAGAGAGGCAAACTGACTTGTTCACCATCACGCAGCTCATGACTGACTGATTCAGGACTCCAACGTGTTTTCTGACATCAGATTCAATGTTGTTTTCACCACATCATCCCATGTAGCATTTTGCTGTCCAGGGAAGCATGTAATGGATGATTATAAATTAGTTATGTGGTCATCATCTCCCTGACATGAGTCTCAGTTTGCCCTTTTGTTAAAGGAGGAGTTTATCTGTGTATCAAAGATCTCTTCCAACTCAAAACTTAAGATCATCTAGTCCAACCCCATTAGTTTTACAGAGGGAGAAAGTGAGGTCTAGACCAGGGAAATGATTTATGTAAAGTCACATAGTTATGTATAGCAGAATGGGATATGCAAACGTCTACATCATGAAATGGTCAAAAACAATGAGAAAGAGGCAGAGAGAGAGAGAGAGAGAGAGAGAGAGAGAGATTTTGGGGAGAAGGAAGTAATTAGATAGCAGGCTTGGGGATTGCTTTCTAGGGGAAGGACTGAGGAGGGACGGGAATTGCTGTATGAATTAATGAAACCTGGAATATCCTAGTGTTTTTAAAATTAGGGCCACAGATTTAACCCTGAATTTAACCCTGCTATTGAAAAATTTAAAAATGGGCAATAGACAACAGAGATGACATAAATGCTAACTATCGTTAAGTATAATAATTTTTTCAAGAAGCTGAACTGATGTAAATTAAATGATTCAACAAAAAGACCAAAAAAAAAAACCACCTTAAAAAAGCATTTTACTTAACTGCCAAGTGGAAAGAGATGCCTGAAAAAGGCAACATCAACATTTGTAAAATTTTCCCAAGAAAGGTGATGGACCATTTTGAACCATATTGTGTTCTAAAACAAAGAGAATCAGTGAAAGTTAAAAGTCAGTCTAAGGAAAACTTGGCAAGATATCCAACCAAGCAAATTCATCCTAAGAGCATTCAAGGATGAAAACAATCAAAAGACTACAAAGAGAAGAAAAATGGGAAAGATCTGTAAAAATTAAATGTTTTCTTTACCAAGAGGCCTTGACATCACAGTACCTGGGGTGACTACAAGAATGTAGGAATGACAGTAAATGGAACAAAGGTGGAAAATCTGTCAGATTGGACTGAGTTTCTATACAGGTGATACCAATATGGGGGCACTGAAGAACTAATTTGCAAGAAAAGAGAGATACCCAAGGTCTGGGGAAATCTGATACATTATCAATATCAAAAAGGTGATTTAGAGAACATCAACAACCACTGACCTATATGACTATTCTATGATGTATACAAAAGTTTTATGAGTTCATCCCCGTATGAATTGAAAATGTTGGCAGCATAGGTATTCGTAGGGAATAAACAGATTTTTGCACACAATATTCAACAATGGGCCAATTTTTTTTATCATCTCACAAGTGAAAGATGTAAAGAGTATTAGATCTCATTACACTTTTTATTTGTTGATTAGGAAGAGTATTACATTCTGCAGATAAAAAACCCACTACTGTATAGGGTCTTTTACAACAAAGTGTCTCCAATCTTTTCATCAGCACCATTCAAGATTCCATGGAAGATGAAGCAATGGAAATAACTCTACTCCATGATTCTCTGATAGTCCAGTGAGGCATTAAACAGTAAGATATATTTTCATCAAGAATATTCACCACTGTGTGAGATCCAGGGCAGAGCCCAGTTCCAGCAGGGATTCTGATTAGATGGTGAACTCCTATAGATATTCTTGTTTTGTGAATCAGTTCAGTGTTTTTTTTTCTTTCCAGTTTTTAAGTCATGGTTGATTCTTTGTAACCCCATTTCAGGTTTTCTTGGCCAAGATACTGGAGTGGTTTGGCTTTTCCTTCTCTAGTTCATTTTACAGATGAGGAAACTGAGGAAATTAGGTTGAATGACTTTCTCAGAGTCACACAGCTAGTAAGCATCTGAGGTCAGATTTGAGCTCAGGAAGATTCATCTTCCTGACTTCAGTCCTAACACTCTATCCTCTGTGCCACCTAGCATCTCCTAGCATCATATGTTTATGGACCACACTATATCAATTGAATCAAACTTCAAGATATTTCAGAGCCTCCTAGAGGAGATCTAGAGATCTCTAATCCCTTAAGGAGGGCTGACCTATCCATATGCATAGAGAAGGCCACATTGTTGAAAAATTGTCAGTTGCTCAGATTTCAGCATGTGTCTGAATGGATACCCTAGAGAGCTTGTCCAACATTATGTATGTCTGAGATAGACAATACAAATGGACAAATAGTTGGGCTTTTAGTTGAATAGGAGGAGGAGAGCAGGCTGTATTGCTTTTTACTGTCCCCAAGCTTCCCATAAAAGTGCAGGTCCACTTTTCCCTTCTCGCCACTCCCCAGTTCATTACTTTTGCTCCATGGAAGTAAGACCCAAGTCGCCATTGATTTGGAAGAACTAAAGATGAATAGCACACAGGAAACACTAGAAAGATGCCTGGTGTGTTCAAACAAACGTTAACATATAACTAATAAAGGAGTGGGAGGGAGGGAACATTTATTAAACACCTACTATATGTCAGGCTCTGTGCTAAGTGCTTTCCAAATACTATCTTATCCTGGGTGGTATTTATTCCCATTCTGAGGCAACTGAGGCAAAGGGTAAGTGTCTTGCCCAGGGTCACAGAGCTAATAATCATAGTAACTAATATTTATGTAGTGCTTTCTATATGCAATGCACTGTGCTAAGGACTTTGCAAGTGTTATCTCATTTCATCTTCACTACAAACCTAGGAGGTAGTTGCTATTATTATCCCACAGAGGAGAAAACAGGCAAACAGAGGGTAAGTGACAGGGTCACACTACTAGCAAGAGTTTGAGGCAAGATTTTAACATAGGTCTTCCTGACTCCAGCCCCAGGCACTGTATCCACTGTACCACTATCTCCAAAGAACAGGAGTCAGGGACTTCATCAAAGAATTGTAATGGCAGAAAGCAAGGTTGGGTTCATCACCTAGTGAGAGGAAGGGATGACAGCTGGGTGATTAGAATCTTCCCAATGTTACCCTTGCAATGTCAAGGGAGATGGAGATGGCCTCCAGCATGGTGAGTGGATCCCTGATAGTGAACTTTGTGGAGGAAATGGACAAGGATAGTGTAGTTGTATAGCATGGGTTGCAACATTGGAGGGAACTCCTGAATTGATGAGATTGCAGATCCATTTGAATATAGAGAGCATTAAGTTCATAAATGAGGCTAAGCTGTACTTTCATTTTTATAATATTTGCTCAACCCAAATATGAAAGGTGAGTATCTTTCTAATTAATTTCTGTAAGGTGCATTTCATAGTTACATTTATACAAACCTTGAGTATGTTGGAATAGGTTAACTCCCAGATATTTATGTATTTTGTATACATTTTTATAGAATTTCTCTTTTCATTATTTCATCCTTTCTTTTTGGTTAGCACTATGTAGAATTATCAATAATTTGTCTAGATTTATTTTGTTCCTTGCTACCTAACTGAAAGTTTTTCATTACATTAGTTTCTTTACCAATTCTCTTAAGATTTTCTGAGCACACTATCTTGTCATCTCTAAATCAGGGATAGTTTTTCTCTGCTCTTTGAATACCTTTTTTCTTATTAGGGTTCTTAAGGTTCTTCTTCATCACATAGGTGAGTTGCCAAGCAGAGATCTGAATTCAGTTCAGTTTTGATGTTGAAAGTAAAATTCTACCTTCTACATTCCAAACACTCTGCCAGTTCTAAGGATCTTTGGGAACGCTGCCCATTTGTAAGGATGGCACAATTTTGAACTGAAGAGGGTCAACTGTGTTAATAAGAAAAATCTACTGCCATGATCCAGTTATATAGCCCATGGTTTTCTTTCCCAAGACTTATTTTCTTTGGCTGATACTGAATGGGGGAGAGATGTGTTATTATTATTTTTTAATCTAGCATTCCTTTTCTTTTTTAAAACACATTTTCACATTAGTCATGTTGCATAGAAGAATTAAAATAAATAGGAGAAACCATGAAAAAAAACCAAACCAAACATAACAAAAGAGAAAATAGTCTGCTTCATTCTGTGTTCTGACTCCATAGTACTTTCTCTGGATGTGGATGCTATTTTGCATCATGAGTCCTTTGGAAATGTTTTGGGTCCTTGCACTGCTGTGAAGGACTAAGTCGATCAGAAAGAGTCCTCGAATATTGTGGCTGTTACTGTGTATAATGTTCTGCTGGTTCTGCTCACTTCACTCAGCATCAGCTCATATAAGTCTTTCCAGGTTTTTCTGACATCTGCCTATTCATCATTTCTTATAATGCAATAATATTCTATTGCATCAACATACCACAACTTGTTCAGCCATTCCCCAATTGACGGGCATTCTCTCGATTTCCAGTTCTTGACCACCACAAAAAGAGCTGCTATAAATATTTTTGCACATGTGAGTCCTTTTCCCATTTTTATGATCTCTATGGAATACAGCCCTAGAAGTGGTATTGCTGGGTCAAAGAGTATGCACATTTTTGTGTGTGTGTGTGTTTGCCCTTCCTTTTTTTTTTTAATTTTAATTTTAATTTTTTTTAATGTTTTACAATCATTTCCTTAGAGTTAAGATTTTATCCCCCCCACCCTTCCCCCAATACCCCCCTCCCTCCCCGTGACAGCATACAATTCTGTATAGGTTCTACATATACTTTCCTATTGAGCACATTTTCACTATAGTCATGCTATGTAGTTGAACTAAAATAAATGGAAGAAATCATATAACAAATCAAAACATAATACACTGAAACCCACCCACACACAGACATGATCTGCTACATTCTGCGAATGACTTCCATATTTCTTTCTCTGAGTGTGGAAGGCATTTTGCCTTAGAAGACTGACATTAGGATTTTTTTTTTCTCAGTAAGTTCTTGTGTTATTACAAAGTTCTAAGTCTACCAGAAAAAACTCTCGCACACTGTGGTCGTTGCTGTGCACAAAGTTCTCCTGGTTCTGCTCCTTTCGCTCAGCATCAGGTCATATTAGTCCTTCCAGGCCTCCCTGAAGTCTTCTTGTTCATCATTTCTTATGGCACAATAGTACTCCATTACATTCATATAGCATAATTTATTCAGCCATTCCCCAATTGATGGGCATCCCCTTGACTTCCAGTTTTTGGCTACCACAAAGAGTGCTGCTATAAATATTTTTGCACACGTGGGACCCTTTCCCGTTTTTATAATCTCTTGGGGATACAGTCCTAGTAGCGCTATTTCTGGGTCAAAGGATATGCACATTTTTGTAGCCCTTTGGGCATAGTTCCAAACAGTTCTCCAGAAGGGTTGGATGATCTCACAGCTCCACCAACAATGAATTAGTATTCCAACTCTCCCACATCCTCTCCAGAATTTATCATTTTCTTGTTCTGTCATGTTTGCCAATCTTACAGGTGTGATGTGGTACCTCAGAGTTGTTTTGATTTGCAGGGTATGCACATTTTTATGGCCCTTTGGGCAAAGGTCCAAATTGCTCTCCAGAATAGCTGGAACAGCTCACAGCTCCACCAACAATGAACTGGTGTTCTAACTCTCCCATATCTTCTCCAACATTCATTATTTTCCTGTTTTATCATGTTAGCCAATCTGATGGGAGTGGTGTGGTAACTCAAGAGTTGTTTTGATTTGTATCTCTCTAAATAGTAATTTAGAGCATTTTTTATATGACTATAGATAGCTTTAATTTCTCCACCTGAAAACTGCCTGTTCATTGGGGAATGACTTGTATTCTTGCACATTTGACTCAATCCTATCTATGTTTTAGAAATGAGACCTTTATCACAGACACTAGTTGTAAAAATTCTTTCCCAGTTTTCTGCTTCCCTCCTAATCTTTGCTGCATTGGCTTTGTTTGTGCAAAAGCTTTTCCATTTAATGTAATCAAAATCACCCATTTTGCATTTCATAATGTTCCCTATCTCTTATTTGGTCATAAACCTGCATTATCCATAAATCTGACAAACTATTCCTCACTCCCCTAATTTGTTTGCAGTATCAGCCTTTATATCTAGATATGTACCCATTTTGACTTTATTCTGGTATACGGTGTCAGGCATTGGTCTATGCCCAGTTTCTGCCACACTGTTTTCTAATTTTCCCAGTAGTTTTTCTCAAATAGTGAGTTCTTATCCCAGAATCTGGGAGAAATATTTTATTATGGCCACAATTGCAAATTACTAGGAGAAAACGAGGCATAATTTGATAATTAATCAACAATTATAATATCACTGTGTATTAACATTGATATTATAAAAATTAATAATTTTGAAGACTTGTACAAATTTATAAAGAATGAAATAAGCAGAAGCAGAAGAACAATTTATACAATGATAACAATTTTGTAAAGACAAACAATTTTGAAAACTTTAAGAACTATGATCATTACAATTACCATTTATGATACCAGACGACTAATGATGAAACATACTCTCTGTCTCTTGACAGAGCATTGAATAGATTTAGGGGGTAGAAGGAGAAATACATGCATATGTACATATTATATAATATATATAATATGTATATACATATTATATAGTTGATGATGGAATTTGTTTTGCTTGACTATACGTATTTGTTGTAAGAAATTTCTTTTTCTTTTCCCCCTAATGGAATGAGAAGTAGGAGGAAGATTTCTGTTCATCTAAAAGTAAAATTTAATTTTTAATAAAAAGATAACTAAACAGAGTAGGAGCATCATAACAGTGAAAAGAATACTGAGGATTCTTCATCAAGAAGCCTTGGGTTTAATCGTGCCTCTGAGACCTGGTATCTACATGACCTGGGCAATCTCTGTATAAGTCTGGTAGTTCCCTGCGACTTATCTACTCGGTCATAGACTTAAGCCATGGTTCCTAAATGGGTATTTCCCCAAGTTGACAAGTCACAAATGTTTCCTGTATTCTAGCTTAAGTAAAATAGTTGAAATCCTGGCTGACTTTATTATATATGAGTGTCAGAACAGATTCGTAAGTTACTAGAATATCAAATAAAATATAGAAAATCCATAAATGAGGTAAAAAGTGAAATGTTCCCTCCTCAGGAAAGAATCGGGCAGCTTTCTATACTGAAAAGACAACATGGTATAATAGAAAAAGTCTCAGACTTGGAGATAGTCAAGGTTGTGCTTGAGTTAGCCCTCAGTGGCTCCCTCCCTGATTGTCAGTTTCCTACATGAGCATTTATACTTAAGAAATGATCAATCAAATCAGGGCTATACTAACTGTTCTGCTGATTGCTTAGACTTAAGAAAGTGATAGGAAAATATTAATAATGTAGTTTAAACTTAAAAGCATAGAATGCATTCTTATATTTTCCTCTTCAGAAAGCTGAGTGTTAAACATCTAATAGCGCATCTCTGGGTTCATCAGATGTGGGTTCAAATCCCAGTTGTGGTACTTGCTATCTGTGTGACTTTGGGCAGGTCATTTGCTCTCTCTAGCCTCAGTTTATTCACCTGTAGAATGAGGTAGTTAAACAAAATGATGTCTTAAGATTCCCTTCAGCTTGTCAGCCTGTGGTCTATTTCCTATCCAATTTACAGAGCTTGAGGAAGGCCCTTTTGTTTTTGCTTTTTAAAATTGAAATATAAGCCCCTGCAAGACCACATTAAATAGAAAGAACGATTTCTGGTTGTGGAAGACTTAAGGGCTTTCTACCCAGTTCATCTCTTGGATCTCTTACAATATTTTACAATTTCACAATAGTAGTAATAGCAGCAACAGTGCTTTAATTCAGATTTCCAAAGTGACTGAACCCTCATAAATCTGCCTCCAGTCCCAATAGTCTAACTTCCTTATGGGCCCCGCTGAAAAGCAGACATGTACTGATTTTAACCAAACAGTCTGGCTTTAACCATACCTCAGGACCCCAGAATCAATACAGTCCCTGACCCTAGCTAACCACTGCCCCCAGATCCAATTCACATATTCAAACAGGGCTATCCTTGCTCTCAACCACAATCACATTATCCATTTAACTCAAGACAGGACCATAATACTTAGTTATCCATCTTGAGCAGACAGGACCACAATAGCTAGTGCATCAGAGAACAGCATGACTAGAATGTTTGACCATTGGATCGTAGAAAGGACCCTTCCGCCATTAACTAATTCCTTGACAAACCCCTTCTGCCTTTTTATATTCATAATTTCTATTACATAATTGCCTCTTTACCCTAGAAAAAACCATATTGCTTCTTTTGAAGTTGCTGTTTCCTGTTTGAATGTAGCCCACTAGTGAGAGCTATCAATCTTCAATAAATGCCTTTACTTAGATTAGAGGTAGTCTGAATGAGTTCTTTGAGATGGTACCACCACAACACACCATGAAACCACAACAGAAGGACTTTATAAATATTGTTGCATTCTATCCATACAACCACCTTAGAAAGTAGGTGCTATTTTTATCCTCAGTTTACAGATGAGGAAACTGAGGCAGATATCAGTTAAGTGACTTGTCCAGGGTCACACAACTAGTACATGCCTGAGGCCAAATTTCAAGTTGGGTTTCCATTACATCATTTAGCTGTCAATTAGGAAAAGTTCTCACAGCAGGTAGTTGGGGTGCTGATAAAAGAGACTTTGGACCAGATGACTTCTGAAGATCCCATACACACCCATATCATGTTATTTCCAATTGCCCTAATGTGTTATTTTAAAGGAAACAGGAGAGATGGAAAGTGAAAATGTTAAACAATCTCGGAAGCTCAAGCTTGTAGAAACCGCTCTTTGGACCTATATGGGCTGTGCTCAAGCTAGAGGCAGTTCTGTTAGCGGGAAAGTGGGATTCCAGAAAGTAATTAATAACCAGTTTCTGCTCCAGAGGTCAGAAAGGTGCCCTATGGACTTGGAGGAGGAAACATGAGGACAACAGTTGTTGTAGAGAGGTTCGATCATCCAAAGAATCAGGAGCAAGTATCTCATGCACTGCATTTTCCTTTTTTTTTTTTTTAGTTTAATAGCCAAAGTGAAGGAAGAAGCAGTTTCTTGCTTGCTTCTTTGCTTTTAGGCTAAATACAAGTTCCAGAGAAGCTTCTGAGCAAAGCGTTTGGGAGAACAGCAGGGAAAAGCTGGCAAGCCCTAAGCTAGTAACGTTTCACTTCACGTCTAGTTAAGCATTTGTTCCTTACGGTAACAATTAGCTTGGTCTTTAGTATGTTCACAATCTCAAGATTGAGTATCTGAAAGTGATTTTCCTTCTCATCCCTGGCCCAGTGGGATCCAGGATTTCATCTGTCTAATTATTCAACAAACATTTATTTAGCCCCTACTATGTGTCAGGAATTGTGCTAAGCATTGGGAACATGAAGAAAGGCAAAACTCAGTCTCTGTCCTCCGGGATCTTACAGTCTAATGGGGGATGACAACATGTAAACAACTACATACAGATAAGACACACATGTACACACACCTATACACAGATGTACATGTATATATACACATGTACACGCACACATGTATACATACTTATATACATATGTGTATATAGGTATGTATACATGTATTGCAATGTAGATGATCGACAGAGGGACTACTAAAACCTCCCTTTCCCCATGCAGATCACTAATTTCTCTGCATAGACTCTCACAGTTGCGGGGGGTGGGCACTGAGAAATTAAGGGATTTCACAGGCATAGTTTCTCCAGAGACTTGAACCTATATCTTGCTGACTAAGAGGCTGAATCAAGCCAAGCTGCCTCACTTACATGACTTATTTTGTATTATAATTATGTATATGTTATAGTCCCCCATAAATTTACGTATGTTCATGGTGTGTGTCCCCCATAATATATAAATTTCTCAGGAACAGAGATGAACTCACTTTCTTCTTGTTTTTCTGTCCCCAGCATGTATCACGTTGCCTAGTACATAGATCTGTTGTTGCTTAATCATTTTTCAGTTACATCTGATTCCATTTGGGGTTTCCTTGGCAAAGATGCTGGAGTGGTTTGCCATTTCCTTCTCCAACTCATTTTACAGATGAGGAAACTGAGACACAGAGTTCAGTTACTTGCCCAGGGACACACAGTTACTAATTGTCTAGAGTCAGATTTGAACTCAGGAAGAGAAATTTTCCAGGTTCCAGGCCTGGTACTCTATCTACTATACCACCTGGTTTCCCTTTAGTATACAATATAAGGCTTGTTGACTGTCTGGAAACTCCATAAGGACAAACTCTTTATCCCAACTCAATGCATAGCGTTCTGTACACAGCAGTCACTTAACATATGCTCAGTGAATAAAACTGAACTTCAAAGCATGGAGTAAAGAGAGGTGATGTTATCCTTTAAAAAAAAGTATTCCTTTGGAAAGATATTATTCGTTGACTTCTATAATTTAGCTACTGAGGAGACAGTTGGTTTTCTTTAGACTTTCTATTTTTTTCTGAGTTCTTAGATAATAGGAACATAGATTTACAGCCATAAGAAACCTGAGCGGTTATTAAATCCAACCTCATTTTACTAGTGAGAAAACTGAGGCTTAGAGACATTAAATAATTTGTCCTAGGTCACATAGGACTGACATGGTATTTGTACACAGGTTTTCCTGGTGTACATCTATTTCTCCATCCCCTAACTACTCTGATGCAAACTGCTGCCATTGAAAAAAAGGAAATGGGATACAAATGAAAGTACATAGTATATAATACTTACTATTGGAAAAACAATGAGGTTTTCCTACTTCAAATTTTAACAGTACCAGACATTCACTGTATGCTAGCGACACCTTCTGGCATCCTTGAACATTTCACTCACTCACCCAATTACTTCTACAAGAATATCTAAGAAGTCAGTAAGGTGCCGTTTGTCAGGAGAGGCATCCAAAGACCATGGGAAACTGGGGGTAACTGTTCCCACCCTGTTACCTAAAACCCTGTTGTTGAGAAAAAATTATAGATAAGAGAAATAACTGAATTGCTTGAAGCTCCATGAGGGTTGTAGGAATTTTGACAAAGGGACAGATTAATGTAGAATTCCTCATCTATTTATTAGGAGGTTGATTAGGTACAAGGTACAGTGTCAGGAACTTTGGTACAAAGACAGAATCAAAAACGTCCTCTAGGAGTGTTCGTCCTACTGGAAAGAAGACTGTGACATTACCCTGAGAAATACAACACTTAGTAGGAAAGTCAAAACAAAGTAACTTCAGGAGGGAAAGTACAGTAACAACTGAGGCGGGGGGGCAGGGCCAGGTCCAGAAAATGCCTGGAAGACATAGAATAGTCAGACTTCCCAGAGAAGTAGAAGTTATGTTGAACTTTGAAGGATGGGTAGAATGGATTGGATCTGCCTAGTGGAGGGGAAAAGAGGGAGTGTTCTAAAAAGGGAAGGGGGTGGGTGGGTGGGAAATGATATCCTCTCTGTATTTTCCTTGTATTAACTACATGTATTTGAGCCTGTAGTTGTGGTCTCTTCCACTGAGCAGAGGGCAGAAGGGAGGTAAGATGGTCCACAGCTAATGTACTTTGTATATATTTGTATTATATATATATATATATATATATGTATATTGCAACCTTTAAATGATGTGTAAATGTTGGTTATCGTCATTGGCATTAGACATCAGTAGCAGCAGTGTTACTATGAGGCAGCATGATAAAGTGGGAAAAAAAATGCTAGTTCTGAAGTTAGAATACCTCCATTCAAATCTCACCTCTGCCCTTTATTAGTGCTGTGACCTTGGGTAAGTCCCTTATCTTCACTGGGTCTCTGTTTCCTAGAGACCCTTTCTAGGTTTATGAACCTTAGTGTATAGTTAATAAAGCACTGAACTTCTTCACCCATGAGGTTTTCCTGGTCCTGTTCTGTGGGAGTCCCTGTGGGCTTTGGACCATTGATCTAGAACTCAGGCTGCATTATCTAACCCTCCAGATCTAGTATTTAGTAGACTTAGGATCTAGGACTGTAGCATCTTTGGGTCATGGGATTTTAGAGCCATAAAGGACCTGAGCAGTTTTTTTTTTCCTTGCTTTGATCCTTAGACTTTTTTTTAATAGGTTAAGTTTGATCCCTAGAAATCAAGTATTTGAATGACAATTTCTCTGCTTTCTTATCTTTTAATCACCCAAGACTTCCCGGAATATTCAATTTCCTTTCCCCAAAATGTCCCATTCAAGATTTTGGTTTTTCTTCAAGATTATAATTATTGGTATTTTTCAACACAGTTCCTTAGATTTACCTTTTTTTGTATTCAGCCTTGTGTTTTATAAACTCTCTATGCCTCAGCTATATGCAGCAGGGAGGACTTTCCCCACCGCACCCCTGTACCCATTCTAAGAAAACTTATTGGATACGGGAGATTCAAAGGAATGTAGTTGAGGATAAAACTAGGAGTGGTACAAACCTCACAGATTTGTTGTGAAACATAAATGAAATAAGGTATGCAAGTACTTGGTAAACCTGAAAATGTATTTAGATGTTAGGTATTATCTTTTAACCACAGAGCCGTGCATCGAAACTTTGACAACTAAGCTTATTCTCCCATGGCTGGGGAAGATTATCCAATGGTTGTCAATTTCATGGCAGATTCTCCCAGAGTCACAGATTTTTTTTTTAGTTAGTATATTTTTAGTTTTCAACCTTCACTTCCATAACTTTGAAATTTTCTCCCCCTCTCTCCCTAACCCCTTCCCCAAGATGGCATGCAATCTGATTATGAGCTCTACATATACAATCCTATTAAATATATTTTCATATTAGTCCTGTTGTGTAGAAAAATTAGAATGAATGGGAGAAATCACAGGAAAGAGAAAGCAAAACAAAATTTAAAAAATGAAAGAAAATAGTCTGCTTTGATCTAGATTCATACTCCATAGTTCTTTCTCTGGATGTGAATGGCATTTTCCATCATGAGTCCTTTGGAATTGTGTTAGGTCCTTGCATCGCTGAGAAGAGCTAAATCTATAAAAGTCCATCATTATACAGAGTAGTTACAGAGTACAATGTTCTGGTTCTGCTCACTCCACTTAGCATCAGTTCATATAAGTCTTTCCAGGTTTTTCTGAAGTCTACCTGCTCATCATTTCTTATAGCACAACAGTATTCCATTACAGAATCACAGACTTTTAGAGTTAGAAACAACCTCAGTGGCCATCTAGCCCAATCTATACCTAATATTATCTACTATCACATATTCAACAAATATTATTTGGTCTCTTTAGGGGTAGCTAGACAGTAATGGATAGAATGACAGGTGTGGAGTTTGGAAGACTCATCTTCCTGAGTCCAAATCTGTCCTCAGATACTTATTAGCTGTGTGAACGAGCTAATAACCCCCTGTTTGCCTTAGTTTCCTCCACTGGAAAATGAATTGGAAAAGAAAATGGCAAGCCACTCCATTATCTTTGGCAAGAAAGCTCCAGATGAGGTCATGGAGAGTTATATATAGCTGAACAACAGCAACTCTTTTTGAAAAAATCCAGTGAGGGGAAATCTACTACTACCTGGAGAGGTTATTATGTTGTCGGATAACTGTATTATCCGAATTTTTTTCCTAACATCAAGCCTAAATTTGCTTCTTTGCAACTTCATACATTTAATTTATTCATTTGCAACTTCATTCATTTAATTTATTCAATAACATTTATTAAGCCTTCTACAGCAGGCATGGTGCTGAGTGCTAGGGATACAGAAATAAAACAAATGAGCAAATGAAACATTCCCTGTCCTCAATAAGCTTTCACCCTCAGAGGCCATGCAGAGTAACTCTAGTCTTTCTTCCATAAGACAACCGTCCAAATGTTTGAAGACAGCAATCAGTTTCCCATGGGTCTTCTCCAGGCAAAACTTGATCAATTCCTTCAATTGACTCTTATACGGCATGGTCTCAATGCCTTTATTATCCTTTTTTTCCTCCTCTTCCACTTTCCAACTTGTTATGATCATTCCTACAAGGCGGCACCAAGAATTCAACACAATAGTCCATGTGTGGCATGAAAAGGTCAGGGTCCAGAGGGACTATGACTTTTTTGGAAGGCATGGCTCTCAATGCAGCTCAAGATTGTATTAGATTTTGTTTGTTTGCTTTTTTGGTTATCATATTACCATGACCATTTATGTTGAGATTGCATTCTATTAAAATTCCCAGATCTTTTCAGATCACTCCTTCCTACTTTGTGCTTATAAAAACTATGCTTTGAACTTGTGTATGATTTTACATTTGTCTCTATTAAATTCCATCTTAGATTCAACCCAAGAGCTTTTCGAATGTGTTGACTCTGCTATTCTCCATGTTAGCCATTCCTCCAACCTCTACAAATCTGATAAGAAGACCATCAAATCCCTTCATCTACATCATCGATAAGAATGTCACACAACATAGGACCAACCTCAAATCCTTGGCACACTCCACTGAAGTCCTCTGTCTAAGTTGACATTCAATCATTAATTACTAATCTTTGAATCTCATTATCCTGCCAGTTCTAAATCTAACTAATTGTACTGTTATCTTATTGTTCCACATGCCTCTCCATCTTTTTCTGTCGGATAGTATTAGCTGCTTTTTCAGACTCTTTGCTAAGATTTGGTTAAACAATATATATTACATCCCCCCAATCTCCTGTTTTAACAATCTGTCAAAAAAACAGTCAGGCATGAATTGTTTTTGATGAAGGCCTGCTAAGTGGATCTTTGTAACTGTTCTTTTCTTTTACTTTTATCTAATGAGTTGCTCCAGAATTTTGCAAAAAATTGAAGTCAAGCTTGCTGATGATCACCTTTGATGGCTTTTCCCTTTAAAGTCCTGGACTTTTAAATTCCCCCTTGTTTTCATCATTACATACTTTTCTGTTTTTTTTAAAAAATCTTTTCTCTTGAGTAATATACCCCCATGTAAACGATCTTTCAAGATGGGCAAGTGAAACTTGAAGCTCTCTTCAGTTATTGTCCTTCGTTATCTTGGTGATGAAACACAATATTACTGAACTGTTCATTGTATTTGATCAAAGAGCAGCTAGGTGCTGCAGTAGATAGACAGTTGGACTGGAGTTTGGAAGACCTGAGCTTAAATGTGGCTTCACACATAATCTTGGGCAAATCATTCTGCCTATCTCAGCTTCCTCTGCTGTAAAATGGGGATAATTAATAGTCCCTGCCTCCAAGGGTTATTATGAGGATTAAATGAGAAAATTGTAAAGCACTTTAGACAGTTTCTGGCACATAGTAAGTACTATATAAATGCTGGCTGTTATTGTTATTATCACGAAGACCAATCCTGTTTCTTCTAGCAGCAGATATACCAGTTGTCATGTGGTACACAGGAGAGTACTGAAGATTACTTCCAAGGTGTGACATTCCCAGGCTTGGAGTGAGACTTCAGGATGAAGAGCTGGTAGAGGAAGTCCAAACTGCAGTATAGAAGACAATGATATTTTAAGACCTGACTTCAAACACAAATCTGACTTCAGGCGTTTGCCAGCTGTGTGACCCTTGACAAGTCACTTAACTTCTGTCTGCCTAAATTTCCTGATCCAATTTAAAATGATGACAATGTTAGCACTTGCTTTCTGGGCATGTTGTGAAGATAAAAAGGAGAGTATTGTTGTGGTTCTATCATTTCAGGTGTGTTCACCTATGTGGGATTTTCTCGACAAAGGTCCTGGGGTGGTTTGTTATTTCCTTCTCCAGCTCATTTTACAGATGAGAAAATTGAGGCAAACAGGATTAAGTGACTTGCCCAAGGTCACACAGCTAGTAAGTTTCTGAGAACAGATGTGAGCTCAGGAAGACTGAATCTTCCAGACTCCAGTCCTGGCATTCTATCCACTGTGCTACCCAGTTGCCAAAAAGGAGATGGTATTTGTAAAATGCTTTGTAAACCTTAAAAGTGTTATATAAATGCTAGGTATTATTACTGTTATTGTCGTCGTCGTCGTCATCGTAGTAGTAGTAGTAATAGTAGTAGTAGTAGTAGTAGCAGTAGCAGTAGTAGTAGTGGCAGTAGTACCAGCAGCAGCAGCCACAGTAATTATTGACTTTCTCCATCACTTCCTCCCCTTCCTCTGACAAAGCACATTGGAGCAGCAGAGGAAATGTACTCCATTCCGATATTAACAAACTGGGTTAATGTACCAGAAAGATCTTGTGACTAATGAAAGAATGAGGAGGGTGTGGTCTGGGGACTCCAGTCTAAGCCATTCAGACTAAAATAGAGATTGGTTACCCCTCTAATGGATAGTTTGCACTATAGTCTACAGTAGGGGTGTCAATTTTGACCTCTGGGTCACATGTAGCCTGTAAAGCTCCCAGGACAGCTGGATTTAGATTAACATGTAACTGGGAAATGCTTAACAAAATTAAGAGATACAATGAAACATAAGGAATGTTAATTTGTGGTTTTCTAAGTCAATACGCTGCCATTGGGATCTATTTCTATTTGAGCTTGACACCACTGGTAGAGGTCACTCAGCTCTTTGTGTGTGTGGGGGGAGGTAGGGGTGGTGGTGGTACATAACTGTTTGAGAAAGTATTAAAACCTCTGTTGGTTTGATGGCCACCCAGCGAGCTATGCTGATCTATTCCCATAGTACTCTTGATAGCTAATGGAAAGTCATGGTCTATGCTGAAGTGGAGAAAACAATCTTGATTATTTCAAGGTCCACTGAAAACCAATCAAATGCAATGGAAATGAGGCAAATCAGGAAGGAAACCAGTTTTGGTTTCCAGATCCTAAAATCGCATCAGTTGTAAAGAACCATCAAAGGGCTGACTGGGAAGCATGATCCCTTTTCCGCCCCTTGGCCAACTTCTCCCTTTTTCCACTTATCCTTCCCTTCCAAACTAGGAAGGGACATCACCTCTTGGACTGGATAATATGATTAATGCAGTAACCTAAATTAAATCCTCTCTGCCTCATTTCAGCCTGCTAGTTTAACACCTTTCCAGCAATGAGAAGTAATTCACTTGTTAAAACTTTCTCTTGTAGCTCCTGCTGGGTCTGTTTATAAAACGCTGTTTGTATCAATAAATGATTTAATTAATGAGAGCAGGTGACAATGTTTTGAAGAGCTAGAGAGAAAGATGTGCCAAGAGGAGGTAGTCATGGAAAAATTATGAGAGATAATTGGGAGTTGACAGTATTTTTTCCATATTCATCTTTGTTCCTTTGAGTTTCCTCTGGGGAGGCTTGCAAACTTATCTACTTCCAGGTTTTTCTGGGGAGTATTTGGAGCATCTTGTCCTTGCCACCAGATTGTTGCAGTATCTGTAACCCGGGACTGTGTCAGCAGAAGTGGAATGCTTTTAGATTTCAGTATTGTATGAAAAATTCCTTAAATGGCTCCATTTTAAGACAAAGAAAAATTGCCTATCAAATCCATTAAACAACCACTCTTGAAATTCCTGTCATCCTTTAAGAATAAATAGGTATAAAAGGCTTAACCAAACCTTTCTTCATTCCCCCATCCAACCAAATTAGAAAGCACAGTCCTCCCAATTTAACCTAGAGCACTTTGTCCGGAATTCCTTTTGGCTTTTATCTTTGTCACATGGGTACTTCAAGGCTTGTAGAATTTTGGGGTGGAGGGAGAGGAAAGTCTGGACCTTTGATTTTATTGGTTTAGGGAATTCCCAGGGTGGAAACTTTTATTACCAATGCAGATTAGTAGCTAGGTACTCACTAAGAGGTTTAGTGACTTGCCCAGAGTTCCACATCCAGTATACGTCTGAGGCTGGACTTGAATCCAGATCTTCATGATTCCAAACTAGCTCTCTACCCATCAGTTAGGATGATGATTCTGAGAGCAAATACATACAAAACTTTACTGTTTTGAAGCTCTTTCTGATACATTCTGCTAAGTCCTTGGCCAATATTGTGATCGAGGATGGGTTGAGGATTCCTATCCCCATTTTTCAGATGAAACTAAAATCCCAAAAGTTTGTAAGTGGCAGTCAATACTCCAAGTCAAATCTGATTCTAAGACCAGTGTCCTTTCTGTTATATCATACTGTCTTTTTTTTAGAAGGTTTTATTGGTGTGTTTTGTTTTTACGTTACAAAGATCTACAGATTACTCCCACTTTTATAAGAAGAGTCCTGTAACAAAGTAAAAAAATCAAGAAAAACTAATAATACAGTAAAATATTATAATATATTAGCAATAGAGTATATTATACTATAGAAATATAATATACTATTATATATTATATAGTATATTATATATACTATTATAGATTATATAATAGTATATTATATATACTAATATACTATAGAAATATAATAAAACTAATGCATTACATTTGAAAATGCATGAAACATTGACATATGTAGCAACCTCCTTACTTTTAAAAAAGTGGACAGAAATCTATTTTCTTTTCCTTCTACCTCCCCACTTCATTGGGAAAAAGAAAAGAAAAGAAAATTTCCTATAATAAATATACATAGTTCTGCAAAACAAATTCTCTCAAAGGCTAAATACAAATACACATACTTACAACATAATATATACACACGTATATACATATGTACACACATACATGTTCATGTATGTATACACACACATACAGTGTATGTGTATATATGTATGCATACACACATATGCATATACATATAAAATTCTGCACCCTAAATTAATCACTTCTCTGTAATGGATAGCAGGTGTGTTCATTGGGCTTCTGGAATTATGATTGGTCATTGAACGGATCATAGTTCTTACAGCTTTCAAAATTGTTTGTCTTTTTAGTGTTGTTATTGTAAAAATTTTTGTTCCACTTTAGTTAATTTCATTCTTCATCAGTTTATAAAATCTTCAAAAGTGTTCATTTTTATATGATTGACATTATATTCTATAAATTGTTCTTCTGTTTCTGCTCAGTTCACTACATATCAGTTCATATACGTCTTTCTATGACTTTTCAAAATCATCTATTTCCTAATTTCTTAGAGCACAATAGTACTACATCACATTCACATACCATAACTTATTCACAATAGTCTTTGATGGGTGAAATCCCCATGAATTTCCAGTTTTTTGTCCCCACAAAAAGAGCTCTTATAAATATTTTTGTGTCATAGGATCTTTTTCTCTTTCTTTGATCTTTGTCAAAGGGCACATACTGCTTAATATACTGTGCTGTCTTGCAATTCAGAAAATGAAGCCAGATGTGAAGTATAACTATTTGCAAAAAAATGTCACATTCATAAAAAGACCCCCTGCCTTATGAGCTGAACTTTTATATGCTTTTGCAGGCAACCTCCCACTATCCACATATACAGTGGTGTTATGGCTCACCTGTGAATGTTCCAAAGACTTTTCCTTGCTATATAGCGTAGGTGAAGGTTATAGTCTAACTCTTTCATGAGGGTGATGTTAGGAAAAAAAACTTTCCATGCTTACTTCTTTGCTAGCTGACAAGGAATAGCTGTGGTTTTCTATTATCTATTCAAGTGTATTGTACCCTATCAACGTGGTGAATAAATGAGAGTTGACACTATGGGCATAAGGTTAGAGTCCTGTTTTAATGAATATTATTATAAAGCCTTATTCCATGTAACAAGGTGATTTGCATGTCCTGGCTGACATCCCAGCTCATAACAAGGTTATGCTAATGTGAGCATGAATTGTGTTGATGCCTAATAGCTGCATTTGCAAAACCCTGTCTATACAGTAGTCTATACGGCAAAGGTGGTGTCTCTCTTGTACTATTTTTTGTATGGGGATTATATTTAAATACAATTCAGGTGGTGCAGCCTCTCATCTAATCCAAAGCATTCTACTAAAGGGAAAGAGCACTGGGTTTGAAGTCAGATGACCTAGGTTTAAAACCCAACTCTGCCATTTAGTACTTATAAGCATTTGGACAAGTCATGACCTTTTGGGGCTTAAATTTCTTCCTCTGAGAAATGAGGGCTAGAATAAATGACCTCTATTTGCTTTTAGCCTAATAGCTTATGATCCAACACCTCTATGATATAAAAGAGTGAGTACCATGAGAACACTCTTTGTTAGGGAAGTAGAAAAAATATAGAAAACCTAGAGATGCAATCTAATGTTATTTCCACTGTACAATGCTCAATTTAGTATCATAGAACCTCAGTTGGGACCATAGCTCTGCCATTTGGTAGATGGGAAGTTCCTTGAAGAAAGAGATTTTCTTTTAGTATCTTTCTACATTCTAGACAAGAGTAGCTAGGTGACTTAGTGGAGAGAGTGCCAGCTCTAGAGTTAGGAAGACTCATCATCCTGAGTTCAAATCTGCTCTCAGACATTTACTAGCTTTGTGACCTTGGGCAAGTCACTTAACCATGTTTTTTTTTTTTTTCTCATTTGTAAAACGAGCTGGAGAAACAAATGGTAAACTATTCTAATATCTTTGCCAAGAAAACCTCAAATGAGTCATGAAGAGTTGGACATGACTGAAACAGTGACAGATCTAGACATATACAGCAGTGCTTTTCCAAGCCCTATAGGCTTACTGGACTCTGAATCTGGCTCTGCTAATAATTTAAATTGTCTAAAGGCAGAAATAAAAATAAAAGGCCAGACTACCTAAGTATATCAGACACTGCTAATGGTCCTTTCTCCTGCAATATCTAAGTAATGTTACTTTTGCACATTATTCCAGTTTCAGTGGTAACTAAGTCTGCAGCTGTCCCTAGCCATGGTACTAAACACTTTTCTAGTATCGATGCTAAGATGGTGGCCTCAGCTTTCTCATCTGTGAAATGAGAAGATTGGATTATGTGATCTCTAAGGTCCCTTTTAGTTCTAACGTTCAATTTTAAAGGTTTCTCTGTCCCTTGAAGATCAATCCATTTGCTTTATGATGCCTAAAATTCTGTAAACAGCAGCATTTCAGCCCATGTTTAGAGATTAGGTTTAAAATGCAAATAGGAATAGGAGAGGAGGTACATGAAAACACATTCACAAAATAAATGATCAAGCATTTATGGAGTACTTTCTATGCATTAGGCACTGTGTTAGACTCTGGGGATGCATAAACACAAAGGAGACACTCAAGTTTAATTAAACAATTAGTTACCAAGGATAAATGACTGTTCATAGTCCTTATTTGTTTTATTAGGAGGAAGGCACTAGACCACAACTGAACACGTTCCCCTGGTATGGTTGTATGGGTAGGTTGTATGGATGTGGTTGTATGAGTTAGACGGGTGGTATCCTCAGAGTAAGATAAATACCTTCTTTAATCTCCGTATCTCTTCCAGTGCTCTAATATAGTATACAATAAGGGCACTGATAAATATTTTTTGGTGGGAACAGTGGAGGTTTCAGAAGAGAAAATCAAGACATGAGACACTGGGGGTTTCAAATGCTTTACAACTCAGCTTATGGTTGGTTTTCAGGGAGGGACAAACTGAAACCACAGAGATGAATTTTTGGTATGTGAGGTTGGGAATGCATGGAACTTTGCTTTATAGGTTATAATTTGCTTGGAAAGAACATTGGAATTGGAGAACAAGAGCCTGGATTCAAATCTTGATTCTGTAAATTTTTGCAACCTTGGTCAAGATATTTCACTTTTCTGGGTCCCAGCTTTCTTATTTATAAAATGAGGGGATTCCCAAGCTTATAGATTTAGAGTTGGGAGAGACCTTAGACTTTATCTAGTCCATCCTCCCTCATTTTCCAGTTGAGGAAACTGAGTCTCAGAGAAGTTTAATGATTTGACTAAAATCCAAGTCATATATGTAATAAGTGACAAAGCTGTCATTTGGACTCAGATTCTCTGACTCCAATGGATATCCTATTTGAAAGGATATAGGGATGTTTAACCAAAAGAAATAAAGAAAACTTAGCAGAAGCATGGCAGCCGTCTTCAAATATTTGAAATGTTCTGTCATTGAAAAAAGATTAGATTTGTTTTGCTTGGTCCAAAATGGCAAAACTGAGAGCAATAGGTCAGTCATGAAGAAATGAATTTAACCTTCATATAAGGGAGAACTTCCTATTGTAGCTTTTGGAAAGAATGGTCTGTCTTGAAAGATAGTGGATTCCCCATCACTTTAGTTATTCAAGCAAATTATGACTGCTAATTGAGTATGATGTAGAGGAGCACCTAGGTGGTACACTCCATAGGGCCCTGGGCCTGAAGTCAGGAAGATCTGAATTCAAATCCACCCTCAGCCTGTGTGACCCTGGGCAAGTCACATAACCCTGTTTGCTTTAGTTTCCTCCACTGTAAAATGATTTGGAGAAGGAAATACCAAACCACTCCAATATCTTTGCCATGAAAACCCAAAATTGGGTCATGAAGAGTCAGACATGACACAACAACAGAAGAGGGAATTATTTTTTTAGGTCTGAGTTGGAATAGATCAGCTCTGAAAAACCCTTGGAACTCTGAACATTCTGTGATTATTGCAAACTAAAGGACTCCTAAACTCTTTCTAGCCCTTAGTCCTATGAAACCTATAAATGATCCTTATAAAGGATCTCTATTTTATTGAGGTTTTATTAGTTGATGGTATCTATCTATAAAAGGTTAAGTACAATATATTTAAAAAATGAGGGTCAGTGATGGAGTCCTCTAAATGTATTGACACTTTGGGAGGTTATTTTTTTTGTAAAGATTTTCTTATTGGTTGATCAGTAGGCTTTTGTGGTACAGCTGGCCTCCTACTTGATGACACTAATGGGGGCCTGTCCCTGGGTTGGAGGTAAGGACAAGGGTTTCCAATGTTTTAATGGAATGTCAGTTTTTAGTAAGAGGATAGAGTGGTAATTACAAAGCATGGCCTTGGCCAGTATAGGATAGGAATCTCAGACCAGTGAATGGGTAATTATGGAGTGCAGATTGAACCCATTTCCTTGTTATTCTTTGAGAAATTTGGGAGGAGAGAGAGGAAAAGAAGGGAGATCCCTAACTGGATATGATGCAGCTTCTGGAAAATACAGAAGAAACCTCAGTGAGGTGAAGACCTCCACTTAAACATCACTTTTTATCCAAAGCCTTTCCTGATCTCCCTAATTACTAGTTTCCTCCCTCCCTCCAAATTACCTCATATTAACTATATTGTGTGGTTTGCCCTTCATGTTGAAGAAGAGTGAATGACATCATGATGTCAGGGTCAATGTACAGTGTGTACGGTGTGGCTGATCATACCAAGATGAGTGAGGAAGGCTCTACCATAGGTCAAGCACCAATAGTCTATGTGGTCATTTGGGAAAGAGGTGTCTCTAAATTTGTGCATCTCACATTTCTTTTGAGCTACCACAACTCTGCTTTATTCATAGAGTAAGTACAGCACCTTTTTCACTGTTGGCATGCTGGATGATCCTGTGCCAGTGCCTCCCATGTCTTACAAATGATAACAAAGTTCTTCAGATAGAACTTGAGAGGGTTCTTGTATAGCTTTTCCTGACCAAGATGTGAATACCTGCCTTGTGTGAGATCTCTATAAAAGTCTTTTAGGAAAATTCACATTTGGGTGTCAATTATGCATATACTTATATTTGTGTACATTATTTCAGTTGTATCCAATTCTTCATGATTCCATTTGGGGTTTTCTTGGCAAGGATGTTGGAGTGCTTTGCCATTTCCTTCTCCAGCTCATTTTATAGATGAAGAAACTGAGGCAAACAGGTTTAAGTGACTTGCCCAAGGTCATGTAGTTAGTAAGTATCTGAGGCTGTATTTGAACTCAGGAAGATGAATTTTCCTAATGATTCCAGACCCAGTACCATCTATATGTCCCTTCAGTCTTTTGGTAGTTGGAAACAACAGAGTTTCATCCTCAGTTAGCATTAATAGTTAGTTAAATATGAAGCTACATGAAGGTGGCCTAAGGCATTCTCCTCTCTCACCATGGTCCCCTTCTCCCCCAATCTCTACCACTTTTCCATCCACCGAATGATGTATTGTCCCAGGCCCAATTTGTGGCACTGGCTTTAGTGCAAAATATTCCTCATTATGGTTCTACTTGCTCCCTTTCTACCAACATATATGACTACAAGACATAGCCAAGTCAGTGACATGGAATGAGCTTCAACCTGGGAGTCAGGTGACCTGGGTTCTCTAGCTGTGCCACTGGACAGAGCATTAGACCTCAGTTTCTTCATCTGTAAAATGAAGTGGTTAGAATAGATGATCTTGAGGTTTTCTTTCAGTTCTCAAATTCTGTGCTCCTGCAACCCCATGGCTTTTCAGTTAGATTCCCTTCCTTCTCAGCAACTTTTAAATCCCTGTTGATGCCCCAGTCACTGGTATGTACCTCAGGGAAATCATTCCA
Source organism: Bettongia penicillata ogilbyi (assembly GCA_023548195.1). NCBI lineage: Eukaryota > Metazoa > Chordata > Mammalia > Diprotodontia > Potoroidae > Bettongia > Bettongia penicillata. The sequence goes on from JAJHZJ010000612.1 coordinate 621,146, forward strand.
GGCTAAGAACTTCTCTGATAAGGAAGTAAAGCAGGAAGGAAACAAGTATTTATTAAGCCCCCATTATGCACCCAGAACTGTGCTAAATTCTTTAAAAATGATGTCTTTTGATCTTCATAACAACCCTATGAAGTGGGCACCATTATTCATCCCATTTTATAGTTAAAGAAACTGAGGAAAATAGAGGTTAAATGACTTGATCAGAATCACACAGCTAGTAAGGCTCTTTGGCTGGATTTGAATTCTGGTCTTCCTAATTCCAGGTGCGGTGTTCTATCCATTGAGCTAGAGCTCTATCCATTGTCATCTAACTACTTTTTCCACACAACCAATGCCAAATTAGCCTTACAGATATTTTGGGGGAAAGTTTTATAAATGCATATCTAGTTCTTCACCATTGTCAAAGACCATTCGCAAATATATTCTCATTTGAAACTCCTGCTAACTCTGTGAAGTAAGCAGTACAGATATGCCTAGAATGCTTTTTATCCCTAACTCTTAGAGTCCTGGGTTTGCTTTAGAAGTCTGCCCAAGCACCATTTTCTCTGAAGTCGTCACTGATCCTCCCATCTGCTAGTGCCCTCCCCACTTAACTTAGTACTACTTTGTACATATTTTAGATTTGTTTATACTGTATACCTATTTTTGTGTATATCCTTAACTGGATAGAATGCAAGTTCCTTATAGGTGAGACTGCTATCTTTACACCCTTAGCACCTGGCATGTAGATGGATTGTCCCACTTGGTAGATTTGAAAACTGAGTCATAGGGAAGTGAAGTGACTTCTCCAAGGTCACAGGCAATTAAGTAACTAGAGTTGGAACCAAAACACAGGTCTTCTGTCTCCTTAGCTCAATGCTCATCCCATTCCCCTACCCTGGCAATGCGGGTAGTAATAGAATCCAGGCCAAGACTGACAGGAAAGCTCCAGGGCAAGGAGCACTCGTTCCACCTGGGGCTAGCAGTATGAAATGCCTCCTCAAATACACAGTAAGATGGTGGTGAAAGAGGACTTTGGCACTGGGAATGGAAAATTAGCACTGTCTATACTATGCTAAAGCTTACAGTACATATTTCATGCTACTTTCAAATATGTGAGCCCAGGAGTTCTTAACAATTTTTTTGTGTACAGTTCTTTCTGGCAGTCGGGTGAAGCCTGTGGACCCCTTCTCAGAATAATGTTTTTAAATATATAAAATAAAATATCTAGAATTACAAAGGAACCGATTATATCAAAATATTTTTTAAGAACGAGCTCACACACTCTAGGTTAAAAAGTCCTGGCATAGAAGTATTTCCTCTCTCCGTATGTTTTGAAACCTAGAAAACACCTTCTTTTGGACAATACCCTAGTTAATTATTATTGGAGAAATATTATGTCTATTGAGCATTGCAAAGCAGTGAGTAAACAGCAAAGTAAGCTCTATCTTTCAATCAGAATTCTGTCTGAGGATGGAAGTCCCATCAGCAGCAAGGCATGAGGTGGTACAGTGAATATTGGGTCTGAAATCAGGAAGACATGAATTCAAATCCAGTCGCAGACACTTACTAGCTGTGTGACCCTGGGCAAGTTAATTACGACCTTCTTTGGTTTCCTCAACTCTAAGAAAGGCACAATATTATCTTCTCCTCAGTACTGTTGTGACGATGAACTGAGGCAATATTTGGAAAGCTCTTACCACGGTGCTCAGCCCATCGTAAATGTTTACTACTTGTATTCTTATTTCAATAATTTTTAAATTATCTCTCCTGGATTTATTTTCCAGGTCAGTTGTTCTTCCAATGAGATATTTCACATTGTCTGCCATGTTTTCATTCCTTTGGTTTTGTTTTATATCTTGATTTTTCATAAAGTCATTAGCTTCCATCTGCTCCATTCTTATCTTTAAGGCATTATTTTCTTCTGTGAGCTTTTGGACCTCCTTTTCCATCTGGACAATTTTGTTTTTAATGCATTCTTCTCCTCATTGGCTTTTTGGATCTTTTTTGCCATTTGGGTTAGTCTATTTTTTTTAAAGTGTTATTTTCTTTAGCATTTTTTTGGGTCTACTTTAGCAAGCAGTTGACTCGTTTTTCATGATTTTCTTGCATAGCTCTCATTTCTCTTCCCAATTTTGCCTCTACTTCTTTTTCTTGATTTTCAAAATCCTTTTTGAGCTCTTCCATGGCCTGAGACCAAATCATATTTTTCTTGGAGGCTTTGGTTGGAGGAGCTTTTGACTTTGTTGTCTTCTGTTTGTATATTTTGGTCTTCCTTTTCACCAAAGTAAGATTCTATAGTCTGATTCTTTTTCCAGTTTTTGCTCATTTCCCCAGTCACTTACTTAACTTTTAAGCTCTTTGTCAAGGTAGTTCTCTGCTTCCAGTGGGGGTTGGGGGGTACTATCAGCTGCTGGATCCCCCCACAACCTGTGGGCCCAGAGCCCCAGAAGCAGCCACTGCCGCTGCCCCTGCAGCTGCCTCTTCAGTGGGCTCCTCCACTCCCTCTCCTACTCTGGGGCTGGGGCTGGACCACTCTACTCTCCCACACAGGTCCCACAGGCTTTTTTCACTGACCTTCCAATTTTTCTTTGGTGTTTTGGGGTAGTGAAGTCTTGTAACCACCACAGGTATCAGAGATTCAATTCCCCAAGGCCTGCTCAAGCCCTGTCTGTGCCAGGGTGGTCAAGGCTGGACTGCGTTCTGCTCCCAGCCCCATGTGACAGATGCTTCCCATCAACCTTTCAGGCTGTCTTGGGCTGGAGATTTGCTTCCCTCTGTCATTCTATGTGTTCTGCAGCTCCAGAATTTATTTAGAGTCATTTTTCAGAGGTGTTTGGTGGGGCTTGGCAGGAGAGCTCCAACAGGTCAGGACTTTTACTCTGCTATCTTGGCTCCCCCTCCCCCTTCCCCTGGCTCCCCCTCCCCTTCCCCATGCTTGTTTGCTTGTTTCTTCTTTCCTGCCAATCTCATGAAAATAGAATGAATTCTACCCACATTCAGCTTTGCACTAGAAGTGAACAGTTTGCTGTTGTCCTTTGGATTGATCACAAGATGGTGCCATTGCACAGGGGAGACACATACACACACACATACAGAGAGAGAGAGAGAGAGAGAAAGAGAGAGAGAGAGAGAGAGAGAGAGAGAGAGAGAGAGAGAGAGAGAGAGAGAGAGAGAGAGAGAGAGAGAGAGAGAGGAAAGAGGGAGAGAGAGAGAAGGAGGGAGAGAGAGAAGGAGGGGGAGGGAGGGAGAGAGAGAATGCATTCCCATCTCTGTCAGAGCACTGGTCAGAGAGTTCTAAGAATTCACTGTTGATGTAATGAACCATCACTTAAACATAACGTGAGCCCAGTCTTTAAAGGCTAAAGCTGGCATAGATTCTTTGTTAAAGATATGGGGGTGAGGAGGGGAGAATGTACCTTTACACCCACTCATACCCTAAATTCCCACCCCACCCCCAATGGTGCTATTTGTGCCTAGAAGAGTGTTAAAATCCTCTTGTCATTCCTCCTTAAGGAGGTGACTGTGTTATTCGAATAGGGGATTGACAGAACCTGGATTGCCATGCCTTCTCTATTCAGGATCCTGAGGTTGGTTGGCCCCTCAGTTCTCTGGTGCTGGATCACATAGGTGGAAGGGAACTCAGAGGCCATTAAGTCCCCATCCCCGCATTTTACAAAAGAGGTACCTGAGTTTTGGGGAAGTTAAATGACTTCCCCCAAAGACACATGGGGAGTGTCAGAGTTGGGATTTGGACAGGTTCTCTGACTCAGGATTACCTGATTGTCACATACTCTACCCTTAAAATAATGTAGGAAGCAGATCTGGCTTTACCTGGAGGAGGCCACATGTTTAGTGCTTAAATGGTCGAAGGGAGCTTGCCAAGAGAAGAGGGCTGAACACTGAGTCAGAAGACTTGGGTTTAGGTGTCTTCTGCCTCTTATGGCCTGTATGATTTGTGAGCTAATCATTAAACATTTCCCTTTCTCTAGAATGAAAAAGTTAGATAAAATGACCGCTAAAGCCCTTCCAACTGTGAAAATACTATGCTTTTGAAGGGAATGGAACAGTATTTAATAAACTAAATCTTTTCCATCTAAATGCTCTCTATATCTCTGTGCATCATTCTTTTAACTTAATAGTGACCATCTCATGGAACATGACTGGGATGAGCCTGTGGCCTGACCACTTCTGGCATGTGCATATAATCTGGCCAGAGCACTTCTCAAGGAGGAGTATTTCATTTCGCCTTAGCTGCTCAGAGGCCCTGGTCACTTTTTGTGAAATATATAGTTTGGCTTTTTAAAAGAGGACATACATAAATGCATGCTTTTGGCTGGTCCTTGAGAGCCATCTCTCATGCCTTATTGATGGGGCAGGGATAGGCTGTGTCAAAGAGTACAGGCCATTTGAGCAACAGGAGATGTAGACTTCAGAGGGAACAACTTTCTATTCTTGCCCTCTTCTGAATACGTGGCTTGGGACTCCAATAGCTTTCTCTCAGATTCAATGGGATTTCTTCCCCCTTCCCTACTTCTCCCTAGGAGCAATAGTGACTGCTTACACATGAGATTGAGCATATATGCTGCCCTAGACAAGCCTGAGCCTGGACCCCAAGTCTCTCACTGCCTCTTTTGCTTGTCTTTCTTTCTCTGAGGAAGGGTGACCAAACAACTATCCTGATATGTATGCTTTCTAGTTCCTTGTGGAGTCATTAAAAGGGTCCAGAGGTGCTTTCATCAGCTACATCCTTCTCAAGGAGAAAAAAGAATCTTTAGCAGAAAGAGAGTCTTAGCCATTCCCATACTTACTAGAAACAAGAACATTGAGTCAATGACTGGGACCGTGTAAAGCTAAGGTGAAAGTCAAATGCTCATTCAATAGTGCCAGGCAGTGCTTTATGTTTTAAGTATTTGTCAATGGGTGTTTATGAATATTTTTTGTCTTATGTATTTCTTTTGTGCTAGAGGAAATAAATAGCTGTCCTATATCTCATCTACTTTGTATACCGAGTAACTTTTTAGAAAGGATCCTGTTAATGCCTTTGACAAAGACCAAGACATCAGCCCAAACTAACCTTTGTTTAAGAGATGAAGGCACAATGAGAAAAGAATCTGAGAAAAATCACAACTCTTTCTTTGGGGAGCCCTCAGGATTGAATCCAGTCCTCACAAGTTCAGCACTGAGGCCTCTTAGTGAGAGAAGGCATTCTAGTTCCTCTGAGATTATGATTAATTATATTAAGGTTCTGATTCCAATTAAAAGGGAAAGGAAGAGATTTTAAATCAATGAAACTTTATGAGAAGATGCTTTTATAGGAAGACTGAGGATAGGGGATCTAGAGGAGGATGGAGAGCCAATGAGGGGGAGAGGATGTAAAGCCAGAAGGCTGGGGGTGCCCTGACTAATGTTGCCCAACTTTAAAAGCACTTATTCCTGAGCTGTATGGGATGTCAATATTTACCCCTCTCTTGGAGATTTTTTGGTTGGTTCCTAGGATCACAAGTGCATAGAGCTAGAAAGTGCCTTTGAAACTATCCAGTCTCACTCCATTTTTAGAGAAGAAAACTGAGACCCAGATTAGGGAAGGGATCTATCCAAGGTTTTACTCAAACTAAGTCTCTTCCATGGAGCCTTTCTTAACTCTAATCACTTCAACCACCCCACATTACTTAGATTCTGAGAGAGGAATTTATAATGTAAATGGATTTTCTTTAGGTCTTTATATCTACTCCTTTATATTACTACCTTCAAGATAGGATAACCCATGTGGTATTCCCACAGAGTAGGACAGGAAGGTGGCTTGATAGATGGAGCTCCAGGCTCTGTGAGTCAGGAAGACTCATCTTCTGGAATTAAAATCTGGTTTCAGATGCTTACCAGCTGGGTGACCATAAGAAAGTCACTTCACCCTACTTGCCCTAGTTTCCTCATCAGTAAAATGAGCTGGAGAAGGAAATGGTAGACCACTCAAATACCTTAGTCAAGAAAATGCCAAATGGGGTCACATATCTTACGCAGTTGTTTTGAAGATCAATTGAGATCATGTGTGTAAAGCACTTTGAGAACTTCAAACTATATGAATTGTCAGTTGTTATTAAATTCTAACTTCCTTAAGGGATTGGACCCACTTTTTGCTTTCCTTTTAATTTTACATAGATAGGGTTCACATGACTTTCTTGGAAGATGGTGTCATTTATATGGTGATAATACTTCACATTTTGCATAATGCATTATAATTTTCAAATACCATATTTAAAGAAATCATATTTGGTCCAACAACTGTGTGAAGTAAGCAGATTCTTAATTAGACCATTTTATAGAAGAGAAAAAAAACCAGAGGTTAAATGACCTGATCAAAATCTCATAGCTATTTGGTACATGGGATCATAGCCTGGAGCTCAAAGGGACCTCAATTTACAGGTGAGTAAACTGAGGTCTAGAAAGGTAAAGTGCACTAAATAAAAGAAAGGACATTCAAGCACAGGTTTCCATACTTTAAAATGGAATGGACTTTCATACATTCTACAATGCATACATACATATTATATATGTATATGTATACACACACCTATGTGAGTATGCTTGTGTGATATGTATACATATTGTAATATGTATGTAATATGTATACCAATTGCTTCACATTTATAAGGGGGTTTGGACTAGATATCTCTGAAGTCCTTTCCATTTCTAACCTTCTAAGATTCTAAACAGATGTCACTTTTCTCCATTATTTTTACTGATGATAATATGCATCCTGATGAAGCACCTACCCCAGAACTCATTAGGACCATCTCACAGCCTCACATCTCTGAGATTGGAGGGATACTGAAAGTCTGGAGAAAATCCAGAGGAAAGGAGCTGTAGTCTGTTGGACATGGCTGTTTATCTTGCTTAATGAAGGCCTCGGCTGACATAAATAGCATCTTTATTTACTCCAGCAGAGCCAGGGCTACAAGAGGAAGACTTTTAAGCCGTAATAAAAGGATCTTCCTGCTACCAGTGCGGACCAACTATAAGAGTAGAGAGAATTCTGGGTTTGGAATCAGAGGGCACAGGTTTGAAGTGTGGTTTTCCTCTTTACCGTGTGACTTGTGTGACTTCGGAGGTCACTTTATTTCTCTGGTCCTCATCTCCACAAAGAAGAGGTTGGCAAGGTCTCCTTCAACCTAAAATCTGTGCTATTATAAGATTGCACCAGCAGTTTTTCAGTTCAGCTCAGCAGTTGTCTCAGAAGTGATTCAGTCCATTGTCAGCGTGAAGTAGGGGGTCTGGAATGGAAGTTGCTGAGCAAGAGGACTCGGTGGGAGAGCTGACCAGTCAAACCTGACCAGTGTAGGATTGTAATTTTGCTTAAGGATCCAATCCCACACTTACAGGATTGTATCTCCTCCAATCCCTTTACCTCATAGAGGAGAAAACACAGGGGAAGAGGTATAAAGGGAGTTGTTTAAGATCATACAGTGGTAGATCTGGACCCCAAACCCTAGTTTCTTGATATTATTTAACTATATGTGTATCCTGTTACCAAAAACATCCAAACATAGGCACAAAAACACTTTCCCAAACCAAGTATTTGTGATATGAACGTTATCTATAACTTTGGGTTATCTATCACTTTATAGTTCTCTGCTGGTCAGAATGAATATTGACTTTGGATAATGAAAGTGAGTTGTATGGTGTGTTTCTTTTTAATGACCTCTAAAATTAGGAAAGAATGAACTTTTGACACCTTTCAGACAAGTCCACTAAGCTAGGTGAGAATTCGTTTTCCTAAAACCCACACCTGACATCCCTTTCTTCAATGCCCACCAAGATCTCACCTTCTTAAGGACCTGCCGCTGGGCTGCCAGATGAATATGATTGCTTACAGCCTTTTGATGAGCTGGGAGTTCCCAATTACAATTCATCCAGTAAAACTGTGGAGTCTTACAGTGGACTCACCATTCACCTCGCTGTTCATCCCAAGGACCAGTAGGCCTTTCTGTCTACCCTGCCATGGATTCCTCCTATATGTGTGGTATTCCCCAACTAAAAGGTAAGTTTTCTGAGGAGTAGAGACCACTTTACTTTTTTTTTGTATTCTCAAGGGCCAGTACCATTCTTGGCCAATAGTAAGTCCTTAATAAATGCTTTTCCTTTCTGGTTCATTCCATCTGCCCAGGAAGACGTTAAGTATATGTCTGTCCAGAATCACATGCATTCACTTAATGCTATCTGGAAGTTCCTTTCAAATTCAACAATATATTAAGAATTGACTATATATCAGGTACTGTATTAGCTGTCTGTGCTAAATGTTGGGAGTAAGTGTATAACACTGGTGGGTGCTGATGTAGAGGTAGAGCTGGCCAATCAATACTCAGTCCTTTCTGATAAATCCTTTCCCCTGGACAGAGCTGAATCCTTCCCATGCCTTTCCCTTCTCCTCTAAGGGAAGATTGGAGACAAAGAGGTTGAGAAAGAGGAAGACACAAATTAACTATAGTACAAGAAGGGCGTAGGGATTGAGGATAGTAAGACTTCGTGGAGAAGATATAACTCAGTCAAGCTCTTCACTCTTGTTGTCATAGATTTGTACAGTGAAAACAGTGTTGGGAGTAAATGTCAAAAGATTTTGGGCTTAACCTAGGTTCCCATGTTTACTATCTTTGTGATGCAGGGTAATTCACTCAATTTCTCCGAGCCCCACTTACACCACTTTCCCCACAGGGTGTTCATAAGGAATGTACTATATAAATGTGAACTGTCATTATTGTTAATATTATTATTAGAACCTGTGATTTCAAAGGGAACAGCTTTTCCATAAATTCCAATCAATGTTTCTTCTTATCATTAAGTCTCAAAGAGTCTTGTGGAGTACTGAGAGATTTTGACCTTTCCAATGCCACATAGCTGGTAAATGTCAGAGGCAAGACTTGAACCCACAGCTTCATGATTCTAAGGTTAGCTGTCCACCCACTTTTGCCAGGCCGGCTACCTTACTGAATATTTATTATGATGATGAATTCAGGTAAAGCTTCTGATGGATGCCTTGGCTGACTAGCCACCCGTGACCAGAAGGGGGAGCTAGTGGCCTTTCACAGTGTTGTTATTTTTCTGTTGGCCCAACAAAAAGCTTTCTAATGATATGGTGGCACCAGCAGTTGGCTCAACAGTTGGCTGCTTTCCAATGACATAGCAGTTCTGGCAGTAAGTGGGGCAGTAAATGCAGTCCTTGCTCTCTGCGCCCAACCATATGCCTAGACCAGACTGGTCGCTCTAGCACTGGTGCCACAGGCGGGCAGAGAACAAAAGTTTTGTAAACCTGAAGGTGATGAAAGAAGGTTAGTTACTGTTACTGTTAACACTAGTGCTAATGATCCACATTATAATTAAAGATTGAGTCTGGTATTGTCCTTCATTTTTAAAATCTTAATGATGACATTTTTTATGACACTATTTTATAAAAATCTCCATCTTAAAAAAAGAGAAATAATTAGCAAGCATTTATTTATCAAACACCTACCAAGTGCCAGTGATGGCCCTGGAGATGCAGACTGTGAGCATGATATAGATATAGGTGCAGATATATATATATATTATATATACACACGCATATACATATGTATTTATATAAAACATTATATATAATACTATATATAAAACAATATACACACACATATATATATAGATATATATATATTTATATACACACATGCATATACATATTTTAAATTTCTGAATTGGATCATCACAGTACTTAAATATCGGGTTAATTCATTAGTGTTGTGAAATGGAAAGAATGAAGAGACACCTGGATTGGAACCCACACCAGATACTCATTGGCTGTGTGACTTGAGGTAAATAATTGAACTTCTCTGAAGTTAAATTGGCTCAATGCATAAGAGTTGTTGATAATAATTGTAGTATGTGCTTTACAAGGTTGTTGCAAGAATCAAATGCAATAATGTTTGTACTTCATAAATCTTAAAGTACAATATAAAATGTTAACTATTATTAATTATTTTGTTCAAATCAGTCACCCTGATGCTATATTATAGAAATCATAAACAGGTTATGAATCATTTTTCAATTGGCTATGTTGCCTACAAGCACCATGGATTAGCATGATGGAATATATCCTATATCCAATCTGCTCCAATAGCAAGCATGTATTAAGCTTATAAGTAGAAGATACCATGCTAGGGATTGTGGATGCTAAAACAAACAAAACAAAATATTATTTTCTGATATTGTGAAATTTGCATTCTACTCAGACAATGCAACTTGTAAACAAGTAGATTTCTACATGATCATTTAAAGGCGAGAGAGACAGAGAGAGAGAGACAGAGAGAGAGAGAGAGAGAGTGACAATTAAGGGCAATTAGGGAATGTTTCCATAAGAAGGAGGCACATGAAGTGAGCTTTGAAGGAAGCCGGGGAATCTAAGAGGTAGAAGTGAGACGAAAGTGCATTTTAGGTATGAGACATGACATTTGCAGAAGCACGGAGGTGGGAAATGGAAATTCAATGTCAGATAAAAGCACAAAGGCCAGCTGGTTGTGGGAGGAAATTCCCTAGGATGAGAAGGCATAGAATGGTTGTGAATAGCACAAGTAAAAGAAGTACCCGCACCAGTGAGATTAGTAATCTATTGCAGTATTGAAGTATTTAAGTTTTGGCTTCATGTATTGAGACTGAGAGTGGACTCTATTTAAGGCAAATATACTATTGGATTAAGTGAAGAATCATTCCTGAGACTGGGGCCTCAGTTTGCTTATTTGTAAAATGGGGGTGATAATAGCATGCACCTTCCACAGTTGTTAAGATATAATAAGGCAATATTTGTAAAGTACTATGCAAACCTTAAGGCATTATCATCATCATCTTCTCTATAAAAGGAGGGAGTTAGATTAGCTAATCAAGTCTCTTCCAGTTCTAAAAGTGTATTTTTATTATCTGTAAAGTCACAGATGAATCAGACTAAATCATTTATTTGCTGTGATTAGTATTCATGAGAACGGGGCTAGAGGACAAATGGAAAAGTCTGTATTTGTGAGTGTCCTCAGTCCAGAAGTTCTTTCAGTGAATTATCCAATATATCCTACCTCAAAGTGATCCATGCCTCTTCCTTCCCTCCCAGCCTAAATACTCCAATTTCCTTAGCCTTCTGATCTCAGGTAGGTGTGAAAAGGAAAGCAAGCTCAGACCCAACTAATTCACACTACTATGTGAATGATTGCTTGCTAGCCCCTTTCATTTATCTTCTGGGGAGTTCTGCTTTAAAAAAACCCACAACTCTCAACTAAGATAAATCTAGAACTGATGGTATTTTGGCTGGCATGACAAAGTAAACTGGATTTCAGACAGTATGGAGTTGAAATTTGATAGTGAAGTCCAAGTTGCCATAAATGATCCTCAGTATTCAACTAATTGCTCCTTCTCCACTTAAGGTTGGTGATGTGCAAGAATCAGGACCATGGTGAAATCAGACTAATTCAAGAAAGATGCAGCAAGACCTTTCATATGTCTCCCACTTGATATACATCCATATGGGTATCTATCTACCTTTTCTCACCCTCATTCAACTGGATTTAGCAGGAGGCCATGTATTGTATGGACACATGATCAAGAGAAGCTGAAGAGACCACTAGATTTTATTCAATCTGAAAAAACATTAAAGTCTTCTTGTGTTCAAAGTCCTATTGGGTATACTAGAGATACAAAGATGAAAATATGATAGAGTCTCTTCCTTAAATAAGTAATCAAATAGTGGAGATAGGACAAGTGTTTAAATAAATATAATGCACAGTAGTACATAATGAGAACAAAGAAGGTGTCCAGACAAAAGTCTAACATTTTGAGGAGGTGGAATTCACTGGAAAGTTTCAAAAGGGAGATAGAATCTGAATATAGACTGGCCAAAGTGGAGAATCTTCAGTGGAAAAATGTCAGTGAGTTTGGACTCAATCCTGATTCGGCTCCTTACTACCTCAATATCTACCCAATCTATTCTTCTTCAGTGACCTACAGATTTTCAGAGGTCACCATCATCTTTAAAAAACAAAAAATCTTCAGTTGACTCTACCATTCCTTCAAATGATTATCCTATATTTCTTTCTCTTTACTGCCAAGCTGCTAAAATGAGTTGTCCACACTTGTTACCTTCTCTTTCTCACCATCTACTCACTACTCAGACAATGGCAACCTGGCTTTTGATGCCATAATTTGAGTGAGACAATTTTCAAAGCTTCTCTTCATTGTTACTTACAGACTACCTTGTTCTCAGTCCAACTTGTATTTGAACTCATTCAACTTTTGATGCGCTAAAGCCTGTCCCCTCTTCCTGGACATCCTCTTCTCCTTTGGCTGCTGTGTCACTCTTCTCTCCCGATTCTCCTTTGAACTTTCTGATCAGGATTTAGCAGGTGTTTTTGGTTGGTTTATCACTGTTTTTTTGCTCCCTAAGCATGAATATATCCTACGCTTTCTCCAGGGTCATCTATACTTATTCTCCTCTTCTCTTCTCTTCTCTTCTCTTCTCTTCTCTTCTCTTCTCTTCTCTTCTCTTCTCTTCTCTTCTCTTCTCTTCTCTTCTCTTCTCTTCTCTCTCTCTGTTGCTATGTCTGTCTTTTTCTTTTTCTCTGTTTTTTCTTTTTTGTCTTTTTCTCTGTCTCTGTCTTTTTGTGTCTCACTGTCCTTCTGTCTCTTTTTCTCCATCTCTGTCTCTCTGTCTCTGTCTTTCTCTATCTGTCTCTCTGTCTCTGTTTCTTTCTCAATTATATGACCTAGGGAACCTCAATTTCATCATTTCTCAAATAAAAAGGGTTGGATTAGGATTATATATTCTCTAAGGTCTCTTCCAATTTTGGATCTGTCATGCTCTGAACAGGTGGAGATACCACAGGAATGCCTTCTAGGCATGTGGAATGCATGGAGGCTAGAGAGAGCTGAATGAGATAAGGGAATAGCTATATTCTGGTTTGGCTGGAATATAGAATGAAAAGAGGAATACTGCGAATTAAGGCCAAAAAGGCAGATGCAGAATTCTCTAAAGATAGCAGCTTTTCTCTCAAAATATCAGTTTTCAAAGAGTTTAGGTTATTTTCATAGGTTAGAAATGTCCCCTCATCATTGGCCAACTCCTGTACTCTGGAACTCATCTTTTGCTAGGTGTTTTCACTTAGTAACATTCATAGGCGACATCAGAGTATGAAGGGACCTTTGAGACTCTTAGTACAAGCCCTCATTTTATAGAAGAGGAAGGTCAGGCCTGGGGAAAGGAAGTGATTTGTCCAAGGTCACAAACATAAATGACAGATAGGATTCAAACCCAGGCCTTCCAGTTCCAAATCCAGGATACGTTCCACATAACTAACCTGGTTTTTGAAGCTGCAGTTTCCTAATAGATTTTAAAATTCCTTAGGACACAGGTTCACGTAGCATCCTTCCTAAAGGACAGAAGGGTTTGGGGAAAATTGCTGTGCTTGGGGAGCAATGGAATCTATACTACCTACTGCGGATCTAAAGACAAGACGAGAACTTTAATCAGACCCCTCCACTCTAAAAAATGAGAGACTCAAGCATTTCATTTGGCTTTCAGCCAAAGCTTAACCTAGAGGGTGGATTTTATGACTTGGCTCCATGGTTAGGCATTAATGGCATGCATTTTTAATATTTAATTTAGTGACAAGGCCTCTGTGGAGATTATATACAGCCCTGCTGTTAAACAAATGGAAGAAAAGGGAAATGCTAAAGAAGACAATCTTACTCTAATGCTGGGTCAGGAATCCTGCCCATTCCCTGCCTGCTGGAGTCACTAGTAGAGACATCAGCAGGTAGCTTCCACAAAAGGCTATCACTGCATCTCTGTAAACTCTGAAATATCTCATTTTGGGACTTTTCAAGAACCTTTTAGATGCAGCTTTGAGATTCTGCAGTTGGTACCATGGGCTGATGAGTGCCAACTGTTTTGTTTTATGTTTCCAGGGCAGAGGAATTACATGAAATCACTACAGATTGAACAAGGAGGTAAACTATAAGCCAATCTAATTTGGAAGGCATATTTGGAATTCTAGATGACTGTCTGATGGATATGTCATGGAGGGAATGCTGGACTGGGGAGAGAAATGAGACTGGGAGATCTCTAAGGTCTCTTCCAAATCTGAAAGATGCGAATAAGGACATAGTTGATACTTGTAACAATAACTAACGCTTGTAATAGCAATACACATAATTTATATAATCATTTGACTTTACAAATCATTCTGCACACATTATCTTGTGTCATTATCACAGTGAAATAGCAAAGTAAGAAACGAGGATCTTATTCTCATTAAAAAAAATGAGACTGAGGTACAGAGAGGTGATGTGTATTGTCTGGGTTTACACAGCTAAGAAGTAACAGAACTTCAAGTCTTCTGATGAAGGAGTGCTGTGCTGATACACAGACAAAAACAAAACAAAGAATTATTGACTCCCTTTTGTTTTTATATCACAGTGATTCCTGATGCAACCCTGATGTTGAACCCTGTTTTCACAAAGGAAAAAAGCTAAGCACAACGAACAGAAAAAATGAACGTGTTTGGCATTGTATGAAGCATTAAGTACCCATGGTCTCCCACCTCCTAGCATGAAAGAAGGAACTGTATTTTCATCCTGTGTTCATCATTGCAAGCATTAGATTAGCATTCCTTTAGTGCTGTTTTTAAATTTACAGTACTGTAGGTATAGTGCATATAGTTCTGTTTTCTTTCCTTGTATTTCAATACATACAGGTCTTCCCATGTTTCTCTAAATTCCTGACTTATAGACATAACCTAAATTTATGACTGGGTTGTTTTTTGTTTGTTTTTAAATGGCCTAGAGACAGATTCTGATAATTATGGAGTAATTTTGAGCAAATAATGTTTATTTCTTTCTTATCCCAACAAAGCCTTTCCAGCTTTAAGATGTTAATAAGAATGTTGATTTCAAACAATCTCAATTAATGTGGTCACTTCTACTTTAGGTGGCCTTCTGGAGTTTGTATGTCCTTAAGGATTAGGAAACTGTCTTCCAGCTTGCATATTGAAGAGTGGAAGCCCACAGAGGTTTCTTTTTCCAGACTCATTCCTTTCCTTCAGCCTTCATGTAGCATTTGTGGTAGCCAAGTAATCCACTCAATGACCACAGACCCATGTGCTTTTGCTTGAAATAAGGGAATTTGGAAATGTCTACTGCACATGTTTTGGTCATCTTCATCCAATTTGATCAATTACAATTCACTTGTCTGGCAATTAACTGTTATGAATAGTAAAGAGCATATCAACTGATTCCTAATAATCAATACACTGGCATTATCTACACATGACTTTCACTTGCAGAGATTATATAGTGTCTCACTGTCACACTCATGTCGGGAATAAGTGCTCAGGAAACTTTTTTTGTGCCTTTATTTTATAGATTTGTCTTACATCACATTGCTCTATGGATTAGGATAAAATATCTTCATTTTGCTTCATGAGTCTTCACAAGAACTTGTGAAATAACCTTATTTTCACTGGCATTTCTTTATGGCCAGTCCTTCTTCCTTCCTTCCCTCCCTCTCTCTCTCCCTTCTTTCTTTCTTTCCTTCCTTCCTTCCTTCCTTTCTTCCTTCCTTCCTTCCTTCCTTCCTTCCTTCCTTCCTTCCTTCCTTCCTTCCTTCCTTCCTTCCTTCCTTCCTTCCTTCCTCCCTTCCTCTCTCCCTTCCTTCCTTCCTTCCTTCCGTCCTTCCTTCCTTCCCTCCTTCCTTCCTTCCTTCCTTCCTTCCTTCCTTCCTTCCTTCCTTCCTCCCTCCCTCCCTTCCTTCCTCCCTTTCCCTTCCCTTCCCTTCCCTTCCCTTCCCTTCCCTTCCCTTCCTTTATTTCTCCACCTCCCATCCTTTTATTCTTTCTTTTCCAGAGCACTTAACATGGTATCACACACAGGTCACAAGTTATACCTTTTGTTGTCTGTTTAGAGGCATGTTATCTCCATGCCTCTGACAAACCTCTCCTCTCATGTTTCCTCCTATCACAAGCTGGCTCTCAAAGTCTAAGCAAGCAGAGTGCAAGTGTTGGCAGGTTCTACAAAGGTAGGAAGGCTCCCATTATGGGTTTGACCTCTGTTTGTATCATTCAAAGACCAGTCTACCTAAGAAGGGTTAGCCACCAAGTGATTTTTTTCCTCTTCACAACTCACAGAGTCATGAAGATCATATATTAAGATATTCAGGGGCCATGATCTGCTTTTATGAAGGGTAAATCTCTACTGAAGTGAACATCCAAACATGAATCTTGAAGTGTGCACGATTTCCATGAGATCAAATATTTGATCTAGATTCTTTGATATGTGTAAGCATCTCTGGTGAATTCACAACAAAAATTTCTATTTTTTTCAGTGAGTTGTTTTAGGGTTTTAAAATAAACCTCTTGTGGCAGGAATTTTAGTCAAAATGGCCCTGTGCCTAGATGGAAAATCCGTGGTCATCAGTATAATGACCACTACAAAAGAGATGGGTCAGCTTGGGATGGGGTTCATTTTCCTGTTTTCTTACTCCATTGATGATGCAGCAATTTCTTTTATGATTTCCACTTGTACCCAAATCTGTCAGCAGAAAAATGAGAATTTCCTCTTCACTCTAACTGAGGGGACATTCTTTAAAGAAATCAAAGTGAAAAGAAAAAAAGCTATCCTAATGACTTCAGAGGAAAGATGATTTAATCATGAGTAATATAAAATGGCCAGTCTTAAAAGTGTTCATAGACTGTTGTTTTCCCAGGCACATGTGATGTCAAGAAAAAAAAAAACATCATCACCCTTTAGTGATTTCATGTTGTTTGCCTCTATAAGCTTTCAGGGAATATTACTCTTTGGTTTGTTTCTGCTTTGCACACTAGAAAGGGGACAATCATCGATCCCTGATAGTGGTGACATTTAAAGCCTTCTCTTAAATGACAGATATTTTCTATCTCTTGATGAAAAAGATATGGATTATATTCCAGATTGGCAGAGACAAAACCCAAATCAAGGGAAGATTGTGGAGTTGGCCCCTATGCCAATAGAAAAGTAGCTTTAAATTAGACTTTTAGAGGGCTTATGCATTGTCAGTCCTTTTTGGTATCTTTAGGAAAAAAAACCTAAACCAAGATGTAGGAAATAAAAAACCCAGCCATAAATAGTAATGCCCCATTAAGCCTTTTGGAGTCACTTAGAGTCTCATAGGCTTTAGAGATGAACGAGACCTCTGAAATTGCCTTGTCCAACCTTTTCCTTTTAAAGTGAGGAAAATGAGGTCCACAGAAGGCACATTACTTGCTCAGATCACATAGGAGGTAGTCATTATAGATTGAGATTTAGAACTGGAATGACCCTTAGAGGTCAACTACTCCAAATTTCATTTTATAAATAAGGAAATTGTTGCATCATCAATGGAGTAAGAAAGCAACTTGCTTCAGATTAGATGACAAGAAATAAGGTGATTAATTGCAGAATTATAGATTTAGAGTTGCAAGAGATCTTAGAGGGCATCTATTCCAACCATCTCATTTTGTAAATTTCTTCAGTGGCTGAATAAATTGAGAGAGACAAAAGTTAAATGACTTGCCCAGGGTCACACAGCTAGTAAGTATGAGACTGGATTTGAACTCAGGTCTTCCAAAATTCTAACCATTATTTTACCTTGGTACCTTAAAATGTCTTTTGGATGTAAGTTTTTCTTCCAGGTCATTCCAAGGTCAAACTAATATGCACTTCCTAGAGTTTTGAGAGAGCAATCTGGAAGCCTAGTGTCCTTTGGGGGACTCCATCTTAAATCTGGACATACAACTTTTGGCAAGTAACACAAGAGAAGATTTGACTTTGACTGCCCCATATGTAAATCTGTACTTCTTTTCTGTGTGAACTTCCAGCAGCAGGAAAGAAAAATACACTAACCTTCAAAAGCTGTTTTCTACCAGAAATTTGCTTAGGGTTTTGGATGTAACATTTCATTACTGTTGTGAGGTTGAGGTTGACTGGGAATGGGAATGAGAAAGTCTGGACTGATGGGACCAGGGTCATGTGAAATTAAGCCAAATACGGATGTGGAAAACGAATACATTAGAGGGGCTTCTATGTAGCTGAAAGGAACCTTAAGGATCTATTAGTCAAAGATTTTCCTTTACAGATGAGGTAACTGAGTCCCAGCCTTATGCCTTTTCACTCCTTCCTTAACTAATCAATTTCCAGGATCACACTAATATCCTTAGAAACTAGATTTTGTATTACGAGAAACAAAAATTACATGTTACATGGTTTCAACCAGTAGAAAAGGTTCTAATCAGCTAGAAAAAGAAGGCTGTTAAATGACACAGGAGAAAGTACGTTAGATTTTTATCAGAAAAATAGGTAAAGTTCTAGTTCTCGTGCTTATTAACTATGTGACCTTGTACAAGTCTCTTTTCCTCTCTGGTCTTCAGTTTCCTCATCTGTACAATAAAGATCTTTACAGATCACTTTAAAGATTATTGACAAAATTATTTCTACAGTCCCTTCCAGGTTGGAAGTCCATGGAGTAATTAAGGCATCTTCCTTCCCTTCTTACAGTTCTGCTAGTATAAGATATTTTGGAGGGCTCTCTTTTAAGATAACAATCCAAGGGCAGTACCTATTTGAAATACTGGCAATGCTCTTTTCTGGGGCCTCAGAGCATTTGGCCTCTGGCTCAGCATCTCACAAACTGTCTGAACTTTGGCATTCTCCTAATAATCAGTCATAAACTTTTCTGAATGCTTCTTGCCTTTTTTTCGTCTTTTAGTGAAAAACATACAAGACACGGGATTCTTTGATATTGGACCTTTTGAAATCAATAGATTCTAAGCTGGAAGGGAATGCCCCAAAGGCCTTGGTTATAAGTTAGAGACAACAAGTCAGCTGCTTTCTTAGGATACTTTTTTATAGTATTATGTATAATACAAGATTAAGTTTTTACTACTTGGTATAGGCCTTGGATTTATTTCCTTGGCTTTCTTAGGATGCTGTTTTTATAGTATTATATAATATATATATACATATATATATTATATAATACTAGATTAAGTTTTTACTACTTGGTATAGGCTTTGTATTTATTTCCTTGGGTATATGCTACATTTCTCCAGTAGAATATAAACTCCTTGAGGGCAGAACAGTTTCATTTTGTTCTTTGTATCCTCAGCATCTAGCACAGTAGTTTGCAAACAGTGGGCAGTAAATAAATGCTTAGGGAATTGAATTGAATTGAACTGACTATAGTGGTTAACCAAACAGAAAGGAAATGGTCCAGTTCATTCATTTGGGAAGATCTCAATCCATGGGCTACAGTTTTGAGGTCAACTTTGTCATGCTAAAAGCACCTTTGCAAATGTTTGAAGTTCCTCTAAAATGCTTCGTCTGCTTTATAAATTACACTTTCGTCCTAGCATGTAGGCAACTCAGAATACATCTATTGGCTTCTGCTTTTACTCAACATCAAGATTAATTATCTTTCAAGGTAAATATTGACTGAGGTAAAGACCAGGGCAATGTGTACCTCTCAGTTCAATAATTCTTGATGTTAACTTCAGCAGAAATCAATGTCTGGTTATTGTATTCCTGAGAGGCAAAACAGGAAACTCTAGTGTTTGGAAAAGATTTTCCTTTTAAAATAAAATAGAAATGGAACTCTGTTCATCTTGAGAGGATCGTATGGTGGTCCTGCATCTTCAGAATGGAATCTTAATTTAATGTGACAGATCCACCTGTCTTCTAACCACCAATCAGCAGTGGTGACATCCTCAGAAAGTGGAAGAATCATGCCCGGAAAGTAGGGGAGGTGAAGCAATGAGCAACAGATCCTCCAAGAAAGTACTATGAGGTTTGTTCTCACACTTATAACAATATAGAGCTTTGTTTCATCCATTATGGTCAAAGTTGAAGGAAGTATGTTGTACTGGCTAGGGTACTAGATTTGGGATCAGGAAGGCAAACCTCCAACATTTGCTAACTGTCTGTTGGTTAGTCATTTAAGTTCTTTGCTAACCTCAGTTTCCTCATCTGTAATATTAATAACAATAACAATAGTTGTGAAGCATAAATGAAATATGTCTGTAAAATTCTTGGTAAATCTTATAATTCTGTATAAATGTCAGTTATTAAAGTGGAAAGAACAAGTGACAGAGTCAGGAGAGCAGTATTTGGATCCCACTTCTCTCACTTCTAGTTAGGTGATATATGTATGGCAATTTCAATACCTACACTATTGGCTTGTTGTCAGAATCAGATAATTCAATGACGGTCAACTGCTACTTATTAGCTTTATGACCACTGACAAGTCACTTCAACTCATAGACCTTATTTTAAAATAGGAATAAAAATACTCACACCATCTGGTTCATTATATTATTGTATGATATAGAATAGGCATATCGTTTGCCTTCTTAATTGGTGGGGAAGGGGCTGGAGGAGAGAGAATTTGGAATTAAATTGGAATTAAAAAAATGAACATTTAAAATTATCGTATGAAATTTAAAGTGCTGTGGCTAACATTTCAATGCTTAGTGAATTGTGAGATTGTTCTTTTGTACCTAGCCATTGGAGCAGAGCCAAAACCATGAATTCTGGCAACCTTGACCAAATTCAGGCAAGACAGGATGCAGAAAATAGTCTGCCTGAGCTAGGTACAGTCATGCCAGTGGTAGGAGGAGCTAGTTTCCCAGAAAGTATAGCCTCAGTCCCTGTGACACAAACTGTTTGTTGGAACCCCTACCCCTTTGAGAACATGAAGGGATAGAGGATTTGGGGATACAGTGGTGGTAGAAGGTGGGACCTAGAGAAAGTAAGGATCCTTAGGGAATGAGAGCCCAACACTGAGAATGAAAATGGAGTTTGTCACAGTATAGTTTTTGGTGCCATCAATCCTAGCCAGAAGTTTCTCCCTCCCTACAAGAGGAAGTAGCCTCAAGAACATCACTGCCCTAGTGCAAAGTTCCATTCACCCAGCCCTATTTTCAGCTTGGCTTTGGGGGCTGAAAGAATATCCAACACCAATGAATTTATCCAACTCTTTGTAGTATTGGTAAGTAAGTATTTTAAAATCATTCCAGACCTTGCTACCCAACTCATTAGAGCTCTCTACTAAGAATCTAATTTAGCCTTCCTTTCACAGACACTACTCTTTTTGACATCTGTGGGAGGTCAGAATGCAGCAGGGCTTTGGGTTCAAACCCTCAGAGGGTTCACTATTGATAATTGTGCCCAATTTCTGGCTCATCAGTGGATTCCAAATTCATGCTCCACTATTTTTATTATCTCCATACTCATCTAGTTTCTTTCTAAATATTAACATGTGGGCACTTTATACATACCTTGATGAAAGTCTGATGCTGTAGCCCACATCCTCCACATTCCCACTGTGTATTAAAAGCAGTAGCTTGCATTAAACAAGGGTTAACCTTACCGTGAGAAATACTATTTTATCATGAAACTTGGCAAAGCCTTCAATTTCCTCCAGTTTAATATCTGTCAAACAGTCCCTCCCATTATCCAGGAAACATTTTCTTTGCTGTCCATGTGAAAGCTGTTATCTCCTATGGCAGATAGAGCCCTACCAAAGGTCTTTCAGCCACAGGAGAGATACCATCTTCACTCCCACCACTTTTTCTCGCTGTCTTTCTGGATTCCTTTGACAACCACAAATTCCTCTACAAAGTGAGACGCTCTTGGTAATCTTGCTCAGGGTTTTAAAGGTGAAAAGGAAAATCATCCAACCCTTTTGTTCACAAAGTCAATTAAACATATTGGCCAAATATTCACCAAAGCTAGAGAAGTAAATCTTCCTGGGTCTACGTAAGGCCAGTCAGAACAGGAATGTTAGTTCCTGGAGATAGAGCATTAGGCCAGCAGTCAGGAAGACCTGAGTTCAAATATGACTCAGACACTTACTGGCTGTGTGACCCCAGGCAAGTCACTTAACCCTGTTTGCCTTAATTTTCTCAACTGTAGGATGAACTGGAGAAGAATATGGCAAACCACTGTAGTATCTCTGCCAAGAAAACCCCAAATGGGGTCATGAAGAGTGGGATGTGACTGAAAAGTGACTAAAAAGCAACCACAGAGAATTTAATATGTATCAGCTGTATGTTATGGCAGCCAAAAAGCATATGTGCTGTTGAGTTGCATTAAGAGAGTCCTAGCTTCCAGGAATAAGGCATTGATAGTTCCTGTTTTATCCTGCCCTTCTCGGACCATATGCGCAAAGTTATATTCCATTTTGTACAATGCATTTTAGGAAAGTGATTGGTAAACCAAGAACCAAAGGAGGATGGACAGAATGGTAAAGAGCCTCTCATCCACGACATATAAGGATCAGTAGAAATAACTGGGAATGCTTAGCCTGGAGAAGAGAAAGCTTGAGTTGGACATGATAATAATTTTCAAGTAGTCAAAAGGCAGTCTTGTGGAATAGCCCAGAGCACACTCGAAAAAAATTGTCATGGAAACAAATTTAGGCTTAATAAAAGGAAAAACTTTTTAACAACTCAAGCTAAGAAGTCAAATGGGGTGCCTTGAGAGGTAAAGGCGTTATTGGAGATCTTCAAGCACCAATCACCTTTTTGGATGTGTCTTAGGAAGGGTGCTTTTTGGGTATAGATTATATTCACTGAACTCTAAAGTATGCTATCAACACTGTAGTTCTATGGTTCTAAAGAAATTCTTGTACATAGAGATTAAGATATTCATCCAAAGGTGAAGTACAATGAAGAAAAACAATCACATTTGCATAAAGCTTTGGTCTTTCGAGGGGATAGGAATTGGATCTGTGATTTCATTGGTAGAGAGAACACCCACGTAAGTTACTTTCTTCTACCAATGCAGGTTGACCTGTTCTTCTTAACTTAGCGTTTTAGAGAGCTGCCCAGAGACTAGAGAGATTAGGTGACTTACCTGTGTTGGGAGTGAGACTTGAACTAAGGTCTTTTACAGATGTCAAAATACTTTCAAATATGAACTCCTTGAAGACGAAAACTACTTTTCATGCTGTCTTTTGTCCAGGAGAGTATCTTGTAAGCAATAGACATTTAATAAATACTTGTGAAAATTAATAAATTGAATTGAATCATTGCATCCATCTTGTAAGGCTAGTATTTAATGATCTCCCAATTTAAAAATTACACTGTGTTGTGATTTAAGAAATGTGTGGAAGGTTCCCTCTTCTTAATATATCTTCTATGGTACCTAAATGGCTACCTTTGAAAATTATTTATTTTGGGTTGATCAGAGAATCTCAGAGCTGGAAGAGACTATAAATGTATATGTATATATTCACACGTATATGGGGAAGGTTTGTCTACATGTTTATATATGTTATATGTATGTGTCATAGAAACACTTGCTTTACTAGGCTTTCCCACTGGAAAATTATCACTGCATCTCTAAGAATGAAATGGGATATTGTGGAAAGGACAGAATTTGACTGCAAGTTTGGGCAGTTGTGACTATTTTGCTACACAGTGTTATGGAATGGATGAAAGAGTGTGATGGTAACTTAGGTCCATGAGGATCCATGAGAAATCAGTGGAAAAGAGATAAAGAAAGAAGGTGAGGGTAAAGTTCTTCCTTGTAAGAAGTTTCTTAACTGTTATTTTATGAAGAAACATTATACAGAGAATTCTCTAAAGAGTTGGTGATTATATATAAATTATAAATTATATATAAATTTAAATTATATATTTTATATATATCACATAATATATTTATTATATTCATAAATACATATATATACACACACATACATATAGTATATAGTGAATTCAGGAAATACTGTTCTTTTGCTGGGTGAAAAAGAAGCGAAAGTACAAGGACTAACTACTTACTGCTTGAGAAAATTGAATTCACTTTCCATGAGGAGATATTATGAAGATTCCTGAAACACTTTTCACAGGTACCCTAAGTGAACTGAGTGGTGGAATTGCGTCTCTAGGAGAGAAGAGATATCTCTCTTATTCAACTGAAGGTTTGAGGTGAGTTTCGTTATTATCTTTCGCAGAACCAACATGTTGTAAATAGTTATCATTGCCTTTGTTTTATTATAGATTTCACATGTTAATAAATTATGTATTCTCTAACTTTAATATTTGTTTAGCAACAAAAGATTAAGGCAGATTTATTTAATATAAACAGAAATATGAGTAACTACTATTTGGGAAGCAAATTTTTCCCCCCAAGTTCATTAAACAAATAGCATTTAAGTGTGTTGGTATAGGGGTTTAAGTCAAATGATTAATTAGTAAGAAAGAAATTATAATTCAAATAATTAATAAGAAAAAATTCAAACATGCCCTGGTCTACTGTAGAGCTTAGAGATTGATTACATATAGGAACAAGTCTAATAGCAGTCTGCATGATGACTTCAGGTGAAGTGGTCAACTGTATGAACTGTGTTTATACATACACATATATAATCTCACTTGATCTGCACATCAACCCCATATGACTTTTATGATGACCTAATCAGATAGATACATCTCTTCTGATTGTGTGACTCAGAGGGTCTCAATGGTTTTCTCAATATCATGCAGTTACTGGTGAAACGAGCTGGATCAGAAACCTAGGTGTCTTTGCTTCCTATTCAGTATTCATTCCATCGTCTACCACCAAAATTTGTCATTTGCTCTTTTGACTGGAGAAATTTAGTCCAAGCCAATGGATTTCACTCATTCATCAGTATGCAAATAGCTTAGTGGCATTAATCAAGTGGTTTAACCTTTTTGTAGCTTTGTGTGTGGAATGGATGACTTAGCTTTTGGAAAAGTAGCGGTCGTTGGGAGAATGCTCTCTCTTATTGGAGGTCTTCAAGCAAAGGATGGAAGGCCTTTATCTGGTATGTTGTAGAGGTGATTTTTGTTCAGGTTCAGGTTGGTCAATATGGTTTCTAAGGTCCCTTGTTGTTATTCCAAGATTCTGAGATCCTGTGATTAATCTAAAAGAATGAATTTCAAGAAGGAGCCTTTCAGGTAACATAGCAGGAGGGATGGGAGAAAGAGGACATTCTTAGATGGAGGAGCCTTCTCAGCATCCCTCAATTTATTTCATGTATAAGGGAAGTCTTGGAAGTTGGCATCATCATATCTGCCTTCTAGGATTTTTGTTTGTTGGGGCTGGTGATTTCTGTGGGAGAAAAAAAATGTAAGTAAATATTTAACTTAATTCAATAAGCACTTATTAAGTACCTAATATGTATAAGGCACTGTGCTAGGTCCTGGGGACACAAAGATAAAATCTAAGTTATTACCTACCCTTCAGGACTATGTATATGAAAGTATTTAAAAAGTCAAAAGCTCTCTGGGAATGGGATTCTTTTTTTTTTCTTCATGTTCAGCCCTCAAACTCTCTGCTAAGGAATTTCTTTCTCAGCAAAGGAGACAAAGAAATTTACATTGACAAGAAGATGATAAAGATGGAATAGTTAAGAGCTCAGGTCATAAGGTGTGACTTACCGATTGCCTACAAGAAAAGGCAAAGAGCCATCATTCAAAGAAATAGTGTTGTATAATGAGAGGTGTCCTGAGTTGGAGTCTATGGACTTGGGGGAAAGTTCAGTTACTTTCTAAGCACATTACTATCTGAGTCAAATCTTTCCACCAGCCTCAGTTTCCTACTATGTAAAGGGGGATAATAATACATATACTACCAACCTCACAGGATTTTTGGGAAGAAAATACTTTGTATACATGAAAGCACTTTAGAAATTTGAACATTATTATAATATTATGATCATATAAATATTAAATATTATATATAATATAAATATTACAATGTTATATTATAATCATTATACTACTATATCTACATATGATATAATTAATACATGTGTAAGACCCTTTTTAGATTGACTGTCCTAGCTCACAGTACCACTGGCAGGTTGGGTCCAGAGAGAGGTGGCTGCTTCTATTCTCACCTGTGTGTGACTATCCTTTTCATAGTAGCTTATTAATACCCATTGATGTGCTTCACATTAACAAAACCAATGGAACTCGGTTCTTAAGCAAAGGCTTTTAATTAAATGGTACTTCAAGAATAGTAGATACAAAGCATTTCCACCCAAACCAGGGCAGACTCTCCCAGAAACACACATAGAGTCCACTGAAGAAAGAGGAGGAATGTATTTCATGTATAACGGTAGTAAGGCACATGTATGGGGAAGACATTTGGCCAAAGAAACTCACAACCTCTGAACTGCAAGGCTTCAGCGTCCTTTCTTTCTCTAGAGGGTCCTCATGAAATTTTCTGGCACTGGAGATATATGACTCATGCTATTACTCAGTTGTGCTGGCTCCTCATAGGGCTCATTATCTCAGCTGGTTGGGGTCAGTCTGCTGCTGCTCTGAGTCAGGTAGATTACTCAGCTGCTACAGTGGCTTCTCACTAGGTTTGTTTGTCACGGGCTCAACCAGGAAGATTGCCTGCTCTTGGCTTCAGTTGGCACTGCACTTACGGGGTCACGTCACTCAGCCCTGCACAGCTGCCAGACAGTACCAGAGAGTCCACTCTGCTAAGTAGTAGCTGAGGCTGGACAAGAATGGGCCAGTTCGTCTGATGTTGGACTGCCTTGGACATGACCTCTCTGTTGGATGAGTTAATCTGCTGGATTCTCTGGGCTTGCTCTCAATGGGTAACTAAATCTTTCACCACATTCAGCTGCTGGGTCAGATGAGTGGTTCTGTGCTGTTTTCACCTGGAGCATTAGCTCTCTAGGGCCATAACCTTAACTTAAGACTACAAGGAGGTTCTCCTCTTTGACTCCCTCAAGACCAATTGAAAAACTCAGTTGGGAGAGGTCTAGCCTTTCTAGTTGACAGTCCTTCTTGTTTCAGGGCCAATTCTCTTAGGCAAATATTATTTCCTTGGCTTATGGTGACCAGCCTTGATTCAGTGAATTATATTTCCTGAGATCTTTTTAGGGTCTTATGAGTGTCTAAGGAGAAAGGCGCAGGCATCTTCCCATGAAAGTGAAGCGTTCAACCCTCAGATCTTTTCTAAAGAGTGGAATGTCTGTTTTGTACCTGAAAGTCTTCCTTTTATATTTCAATATCTTTTTGTCTCTTTCAACCATCAGCTTTCTGAAAGTCTTACCTGGGACCATTACATATGCTTCATGAAATATTATGTTACATAGTGCATGATATTAATGTTATTATATAATATGTGTACTATATTTATAAGAATAAAGTCTTGGAATTTGACTTTGAGTTTCACTTCAGATACTTAAGAAGTTGTATAATCTTGGGCAAGTCACTTCTCCGGGCCTCAGGGTCCTGATCTATAAAATGGGTATAGTAATACTTGGATTATATACTTCAGGAGATTGTCATGATGCTAGTATTTTGCCAGTCTTGAAGTGCTATAGAAATGAGAGTTAACAGGAAAAAAGGGAAGTTGGTAGTAGAGGGGTGGTTAGGACTTTCCTTTCCTTTGATGGACACTAACAGAAACAACTGGTAACTCTGAATGGGTTTTCTTATTTAGGGCCCCATCAGTTGCAAGGATGTTTTATGTTAGGGACCCCTTAGACCCCATCTTCCGCTGCCACATGAGGTTCCCTTTGTGCATGGACTTGGAGTACATCTTGGCCCTTCTTTTGTTGACAGCATACAAACACATATACATACCCTTTGCCAATGCCCAGTAAAGTTCATTGAAATGGCAAAGTGGTTTCCAAGCCAGGTTTAGCAAAGAAACAAACTTTGGCAAATGAACTTGGGAAACCCGTGAGACTCCCATAGGCCTGATTAGTTTTGGTGCCCATGAATTTTCATACCTTTTCAATGCAGCCGCCCAAGGTCGGAAGACTAAAGAAGTTAACGAAACATATCACATAACAAGCAATTTTACAAAGGACAGCATAATGAAGGAGCTGAGAGGTTGCTTGGTTATAAGTGCTTGAACTAGGCTACACCCTTGCTTTTGCCCAGCTCATGTGACAAGAAGGCTGTGACTTTCTCCCCCTAACAGAATTGTCCTCTAAAAAAATAAAGAGATGGTCACAACAGGGAGAGTCCTAAGTTGTAACAGTTTTTAGAAAAGTTTTGTTGATTCCCATTTTTATACTGGAGTCCTTTCATAAAATACCACTATTCCCATTAGAATTTATCTCATAACAAAGGAAGACTGGTTCAGACAAAGCAACAGACCCTTTAACAGTGTAATGGAACCTTTAAAATCCTTGGGACTTCTCTCTCATACCTTAGGAATCTCTTCATCCTGGGAAGATTATTTCAGCCCTGCAAGTCACACCTTAACAGTACCTTCTGTCCCTGAAGACCTTCTCTCTATTTGGAGGATGGAGAACTTCTCTGAGAAACTTCAATTAGGGAAGATGCCCAGGCTATCCATATATTTCTTCATTTCCCATCCAACAGCAGGCACTGCTCTGAAGTTCCTTACCATTCCCCACCCCCTGTGTCAGGCACCTTACTTCTCCCTCCCTCACTTCAGCTTTGTTCTGTGTGTTGTTTTACCACATTAGACTGTAACCTCCTTGAAGGCAGAGCCTTTGTATTCCCAATGCTTAGTACAGTGTATGACACATTGTTATCACTCATTAAACATTTGATAACTATATCATATTCTGTACCAGTATCTCTCTTCTCTACTGAGAGCAGGGAGATGTTTCATCACCTATGCTCTGGTACTGAGATTGGTCATAACAAGGAATCAGACTAAGGTTGCCTTTTAATGTCATTTCCACTTTCATTTTTCTTGTCCTTGTGTATACTGTCTTCCTCATTCTATTTACTCCACCCTGCATAAGATTATGTTTTTTTGAATTCCTCATATTCATAATTTTTATTCATAATAATATTCCATTATAAGTATATACCACAGCTTCCTATAAGCATATGCCACATTCCCTAATCAATGGGCATCCATTCTGTTTTCAATTTTGTGGGTAAAAATTACAAGTCCCCATATGTAACTTAAGTACATTTAACATGTACAAGGTAATTAAACATTGGTGGTTGTGGTACTTACTTGAAGTATTTTGCTTCTATGTGATGTCACATAGATAACAATCCAGTCAAAGTGTTAGAATTAACTTAAAATGTGACATCTCTGTTAGCTACCAGGTGGCACTCTACTGAAGCTATTTCTCTCTATATTCTTTATCTGAGCAAATTTCTATTACCCCAAAATGAGCCCCATTGGACTTTTCCCATTCCCATCATGACACCTTGCAGCACATGGCATTTTTTCCTTACTTCTGGGCCCAAGGTAGTTTAGGAGATGAAATATTGGCCAAATGTTAACATTTAAAATCTGTTATTTTGTCCCAACTTCCCTGAGACATTTCAGACATTAATTTTTTTCCTCCCTAGGCATCCGTAGATTCAAACATTCAGTATGTGATTCCATAGCTTTAATAATATGGGATTTAATTGTAAATAGAAACCCTTCTTCCTCTGCCACAGCTCGCCTAACCATCATACCTACTTTCTGCTGGATCTTTGAATACTCACAGGAAAAAGCCCCCAGAGGGTTCAAATGGCAGGAAGGTGAGGGGTGTTCATTTTCTTATCTCAAGTTCATAGGTGTAAGGCAGTGAGGAAGATGATATTTTTCTCAGCGGACCGTTGTATTCATCATAGGTACTAGCCCTCAGCTGATTCTGGGTCTGGATGATCCCTGTGGGCTGTGTGCTTCTTGATTCCCAGGTTGCCTCTAACCCCAGATGCCACTTGTCTCTGGCCCTTCCGAATGAGAAGACAGAGAACAAACACAGAGACTGTTAAATGCAGTTACATGGCTCCTGTTTCATTCTCCTGTGGCAAAGGTATGATTTTAACCTTTCCCATAGAGGAATCTCAGAATTTCCTCCTCCAATCTTCCCCTGTGAACTATTTCTTTGCAGGAAAGATCTCTACAGAGGCAAAGGGAGGAAGCAAATTCTTCTAGGCTACCTTAACTATCAGAAAAAAGTACATATTTTGTTATGTGAGCTATCAGTCTTTGACATTTTTAGGTTATATGCTAAGTGGTGGAATTACTGGGTCAGCTGACATAAGCAGGTGAGTAACTTTTCTCTCATAATTCTAAGTAGAATCCCAGATGTTGGATCAATTTACAACTCATTTAAACTCAATTTGATCAGTCAGTGATCAAACCAAGCAATGAGAAAAAAGTTTCAGTACATCAGGGAGGCCATGACCTCAGGTGTGTGAGGAGTTTCCCAAACTGAAAATGACCCAGATCATCCATGGTTTTCATGTTCCTGTCCATTTGATTCCATAGATCCTTTATGGAGGATACACCCAATTTACGTGAAGGCTTCATCTTGGTCCTTAGTTCAGGGAAATAATACAATAAAAGCCCAGTAAGAAGAGAGGTAAAGATAGGACCTGGATTTGTGATTTCATTAGTATTGGGAATTCCCAACTCAAGTCTACAAGCATTTATTAAGTACCTACTGCTAAGTACTGTGCTGAGTGAGCACTGGAGATAATAAAAAGCAAGGCAAAAAACAGTCCCTGTTTTCAAGGAGCTGTCTAATGGGGAAGACAACATGCAAACTATACACAAACCAAGTATATACAGGAAAAATTAGAGGTAATCTCAGGGAAGAAGCTAGTTTTAAGGAAGATCAAGGGTTCTTGCAGAAAGGGGAAGTTGTGCAGGACCTGCAGAAACTCAGAAAACTAAAGAGGTGAATATGGGGAGTGAATTTCAGATATGAGGCAGAGCCAGTGAAAATGCCTGCAGTGAGGAGACAGACTGTGTACCTTGTGCAAGGATTAGCAAGGAGGCTGGTGTTACTGGATGGCAGAGTACCTGAGTTACCCTCAGGTCTTCTTGTGTTTGTCCTTCATTCTAGAAAAAGACCATGATGTCAAGATGATGACATGACTTGCAGTTGACTTTGATTTGAGTGAGGGAGGGCTGTGCAAGGTCACCAACCTTATTTTCTCCTCCTGAGCCATCTGGGTCCAGTTGCCTGATATTCATTAGGATGCCGGAGATGGCCCAGGATGCAATGTGAAACTCTGGCCCTTTCAGGCACCCATTCAATGAACAGACTTCTTTAATAGGTGCTCAAGGGATGACCCCCTCAGGGTTCCTGGCTAAAAGAGAAACAATTACTATTTAGTACATAAGAAGACCCAAAAGGTAGGAGGGGGGACGGGTTATGAATGGCTTTGAAGGTCACCCAGAGGAGTTTGTATTTTATAGTGAAAATCATAGGGAGCCATTGAAGTTTATTGAGTAGTGGGATAACATGGTTGGACCTGAGCTTTAGGAAGATCAATTGGATGATTGAATGAAGGATAAACTAAATAAGAACATGAATACTATATGAGTCTTAATGCACATTTTTTCAAAATGAACCACAACATATTTAGAAAATATCTTAACAGAAACTTTGACTCCAACCAAATATAGAGCCCATCACTAACTCACCTTTAGAATGATCAGTACTTCTTCACCCAATGGGAAAAAGAGAATTGATAGACATTCTTAGACCATAGGATAAGCAGGTACAAAGCTATAGAATTATTTTTGGAACAAGCAGATACCACTTTACTAAGCAGTAATAAGGGCAGATAACAGGGACACTCTTTTAGATTTATCAAATGTAACTAGAAGTGGTTTACCTCTAGTTGGAGCCTATAAAACAAATAAGAATGAAGAACGATAAAAAAAAAAAACCCTCCATGTGTCACACCTGCATTTAAGATTCAACAAATTAGTAAGGCATGTGAATTTGTGAAAATAAAGAGGGAGGTGAGTGGGAGTAGGTGGCATGATATGATGACATCTTGGGGCCAGATTATTGCCAAAAGAAATCACAGGAGGGTAGACTGTAGAACAGGAAATTGAAAAGAATAGCAGTAGACCAGTGAGTTGTCCTGGATCAATTTCTATGTTAAATCCATTAAAGATAGGAGGATGAGATAATGGTTGTAAATAATAATAACAACTTTTATCAAATACTTTACATATACTATCTTATTTATTTGAGTCTTTCAGAAGTATTTTGAAGGAAGTGCTATTAGTAACTTCTTTTTACAGATGAGGAAAACTGAGGGTGAACATAATAATGTGACTTTCTCAGGATCAAACAGCTCTTGAGCATCCAAAGTAGGATTTGAACCAATGTTTTCCTGATTGCAAGCCCAGGCTTTTCTCTATTTCTTAATCCTTTAAAAGGAAGCAACTGGGCTGAATGACCTCCAAGATTCTTACCAGCTCTAAGTTCTATGATCCTATTCTCCCAACCTCA
Source organism: Bettongia penicillata ogilbyi (assembly GCA_023548195.1). NCBI lineage: Eukaryota > Metazoa > Chordata > Mammalia > Diprotodontia > Potoroidae > Bettongia > Bettongia penicillata. The sequence continues at coordinate 653,379 of JAJHZJ010000612.1, forward strand.
TTCTCTCCCCAGTTATAGAAAGTTAAATCTGGAGAATCTAGGTTAACTCCCACCTGCAACGCCTCAATCCTACTGAATTGCTTCCAGAATTGGCCTGCTATGTGCATGGTGGTCCAAGGACCAAAGGGAAAAATCATTTCACCATGGTTGCTATAACTTGATTTTGAGTGGCAAGCCATTATTATACTCTGTAAGCCACATTCATGACTTTTTATATATTCACCTATTTTAAAAATCCATAGGTATCATTTTAGTAATTACAATCTGAACCTCAGGTTTAATCCTAACCCCTAATGTTATCTCATTATATGATCCAGGGGAAGTGAGTTAACTCTCCAGTACCTTCATTTCTCTACTTAGAAAATAGGGCATTACTGGGCATTGTCTGTGGTCTGTATTGATTTTTAGCCATGAACAATAGATAGGCTATATATTTGTAAAATGAAGGAGTGTAGCAGACAGAGATAAGCACCTTCTATAATGAGAAAATCCACTCTGCCATCTGCGCAGATGGGAAAATGGAACCTTATTTGTTCCAGAACTATGTCACCTTGTCATAAAAATACTGAGCACTTAATATTCATGATGAATCTTTAAGAAATGACTTCATTTTTTTTAAATGGTAGCAATTACTGACTATGAAAGTGGGGAAAAATTCTTTGGAGCTTAGGGCACATCTGGTCTTTTCTCTAGGTTCAGAACCCTGACTACGTTTTAGGGAAGCTGTCTACTCGTTACTTCTGAAAGATGCGATTTTCACACCGCAGGCTGTGTAGCCAATATATTACTCCTATAAAGGGCAGCTTACTCTCTTAGGCTGAGATCTTGTGAAAACCCAACTATCATCTATTAACACTTCCCCCTTGGCCTCTTGGGTATTTTCTTGACCTTGCAGATCTTTCCTTCATGCCTCACCCTACCCTCTCCATGGACCTTTTGTTCTCGCTCAGTTACCGACGGCCATCCCAGCCCTGCGGACTGATGTTCATCGGACAAACTTGGCTTTTTCCCTTTACCCACTTGACCCAAAACCAACCACATTTTCTTCCTCTGGGTCAGGGGGCAGGCAACACCTGCCTTAAGGACTAAATGAATTCCTTTAAAAGAAAAATCAAGAATTCATTTGAATGACTATCACCAAATTATATAGGAAGCAAGTCACCCCATAAATACTGTTTTATGTTTTTGGATACAAAGGATTTGGTCTAAGACCACATGTATCATTTGATGATGTTCACCAGAGTCAACTGAGACACATGTTCTTGACAGTTTTAACACTGAGAAACATTTTGCAAATTAATTAGAATCTACACTGAGAAGGCCAGTTTCAATTCATTAGCATTCTAGAAGGAACTCAATTTGATTATTTTCAAATACACATGGAATTCTAGGTCAGTTGTTAAGTACTTGACAAGTCTACTGAATTGGTTAAATAAGCCCCTATGATCTTAGATACCAAGGGAAAGCTTTACCTTATCTTTCAAAAAGTTCAGGCTGAACTGATGAAGATTTTAGGTATCTAATTTTAAAAAATAGAACCTAGGATTGCTTTTGCTTTGCAAAATAATATAGTTTACAATTCTTCCTTGTATTTATCAAGAGATAAATAAATTAACAAGAACTTATTAAGCACCTACTATGTGCCAGACCTTATTCTAGGCACTGGGAACACAAAGGCAAAAGTGAAATATCCTTTGCCCTCAGGGATCTTACATTCTATTGGGACAATTCAAAGCATCGAGAACATTCTTTGCATGTGGGATAGGGTTAGTCTTACCTTGAGCTTTCATGTCAGAAACTAAAGCCAGTGACTTCATTAATTCATTCTCTGTTAGTAATAGTAACAATGCTAGCTAGCCTTTTTATAGCTCTTTAAGGTTTGCAAAGTGCTTTATATATGTTAACTCATTTGAGACTCATAACAATCCTGGGAGAGAGGTACCTTTATTATCACCCCCATTTTACAGATGAGCAAACTGAGGCTGAGAAGTTCAATGATTTACCCAGAGTCACACAGCTAAGCAAGTGTCTAAGTTAGGATTTGAATTCAGGTCTTCTTCCTCCAAGTCAAGTCCTTTACCCACTGCCCCAGCTAGCTGTCATTTGTTGAGCACCTACTTGAGCAGCAGTCTTTATTTTCACATAACTTACAGTCTAGTAAAGAAGACAAGATATTCACAGCTGTGATCTAATTGAAAGAGCTCTGGAATTGGAGTCAAAGCATATAAATTAAAATCCTATATCTGCTTCATATTAACTGTGTGACCTTGAACAGGTCACTTAAAATTCGTGAACTTCCACTTTCTACATTGTAAAGTTAAGGGATTGGACTAGGAGGTTATATTTAGTTTCTCTTGTAGCTCTAAAACTTATGCAATACGAAGCCATACGTAATTAATTGTCCCTAAGAGTGAGCAGAAACCCATGTAATCAGAGAATGGAGGAGAGGGGCCTAGCTTTGTGGGTGGAGGCCTTAAGGAAGGCATTTATGAACAAGGTAGGTCTTGAGTTGGCCTTTGAAAGAAGGGTGGGGTTTGGGTAGGGAAAGAGGAAGAGGAAAACAAACAGCTGGTGAAATGGAAAATAAACATGGTTTGTTCAGGAGACACTGAATTGGATCAACTCAGTTGGAGCTAAGTAGTTGTATAGTAATAGTGAATAGGGCACTGAACTTAGAGCCAGGAAGTTAAGTTCAAATCCTGCCTCAGACATGTATTGGCTGTTTCAACCTGGACAAGTCATTTAACTTTTCTGGGCCTCAGTGTCCTCATCCGTAAAATGAGGGGGTTGGACTCAAGGACATCTAGGGTTGCTTCCAGATCTTAGTGTATGCTCCTATGAGCAAAGGGTTTGTATTAGGGATTAGTAAGGAAATAAGGTTGGAAAGTGAGCTTGGGACCAGATGATTTTTTTTCTGGTCAAAGTTCATTCTCTGAGTTGTTGATGGACCACATTCAAAGTTAAAAGGGGATTATATTGGGGAAAGTAATGAAAAAGACTTATTCCAGCTCCCCAGGGTGACTATTCAGGGTTCTCACTGGCATCAATGGCTTTACGAAAAGTAACCAGCAAGTATTTGTTAAATAAAACTGCAGTATGTCATTTTCTCCCCCTCCGCTGGCTGAGGTTGAATTGGATGCTGATTGTAGCCACTACTGCATTATTTAGAAGCTGATTCTTCTGTCTGGGAACCTTCCAGCCCCCTTGGTTTCCCCTCTTCCTCTAGCACCTGTTATTTGATCATCTGCATTGATACAGTGGGTGATGGGGGTTGGGGGTGAGGGTGGGCCATGGAAAAGAACCAAAGATGAGATTGGTCAAATTTTTATTTCATTTCATCGTTGTTCGGTAGTTTCAGTTGCTTCTGATTCTTCTTGACAGCTTTTGGGGTTTTCTTGGCAAAGACACTGGAGTGATTTGCTCTTTCCTTATCCAGCTCATTTTATAGGTGAGGGAACTTAGGTAAACATGGTTAAGTGACTTGCCCAGGGTCACAAAGCTACTAACCATCTGAGGCTGGATTTGAACTTGGGTTCTCCTGACTCTAGGGCCAGAGCTCTATCCACTGCATCACCGAGCTTCCCTGTCATTAGTAAAATTTGCTACTTTTTATTCAACTCAGCTCAACGAAAATATATCAAGAAACCATACCAATCAATCACCAAGCCTTAGTTAAGTGCCTGCTATTCACTAGGCTCTGATAATACAATTAGAAAAGGACATGGTCCCTGTCGTCAAAGACTTTATATTATACTAAAATTGCATAAAATTAAGCATAATTGTATACAAGACACTAAGCTAACATTCTAATAAAATTGCATATAATTAGCTAAGTGTAAAGAGCACTAAAACCGAAATGAAATACCTCCTCAAGGGAGCCTGTGTTTTATTTGGGAGACATGGCACACATGTGGCTGAGTCAAATCCAAGATAATTCAAAGAGAGAAAGAGAAAGAAGAGAAACACCTGGAGGGAATTTGAGAAGGCTTTTGGGAGGGGATGGCGTGCGAGCTGAGCCTTGAGAGAGGAGAAAGACTCGAAAAGAAATGTGGGAGAGGAAAACGCATTTCAGGTATGAGGAACAGCTTCTGTCAAAGTACAGCAGATGAGGACATATACTTGTAATCAGGTCCCAGTTTGGGTGGAATAGTGTGTGTGTGTATGCATGCGTGTGTATGTATGTGTGTATGCATGTGTGCGTGTGTGTGTGTGTGTGTGTGTAGAGTAAGATGAAAGGACGCTGGAAAGGTAGGAGGGAGTGAGATGGTGGAGTGTTTCTAACGCCAACCTTGTAAGTTTCAATCTTGTTCCCAAGGCAAAGTGTACAGCAAGGCAAAGACATTTGTCACACCTGTGCCTCAGAAAAACCATTGTGGTTGTTATGTGGGTGATAGACTGGAGAGGGAAGAAACAGAAGCAGGGGAGATCTGTTTGGAAGCTACTGATGCAGTCTAGGAGAGAGGAAATGAGGAGCTGAAGTACAGTGGTTGCTCCCTGAAGAGAGAGAAGGGATGGTTGGGAGAGATTTTGTATGGTTAGAAATGACAATATTTGCAACTGATTGGCTCTGTCAGAGGAAGGAAAGCGAGGAGTCAAGGAAAAGGAACCTCAGCGCCTGAAGGGATGGTGCCCCCACAGACCTCTGGGCTTCAGCTTCAACAGCTTAGCGTTCTTAACCTGTTTTACCTACCTCAGGCACCAATAGGAATACTTATACTTTAGACCTCATCTTTCTCCCCAAAGTGGGTGATTAATAGAAGTGATTATATCACATGATCTTGATTTTCTTAATGTAACAACAGGAGTTTATCTGCTCAGAGATGGGCATATGCTGGAAGCTTGAGGAGAGATAAGTTTTGTAAGAGCTGCTGCAAAGGGTATTTTCAAGATTTTGTTAGAGAAGAGTTAAAGGATCACGTAAGAGTGCAATTGAACCTAGTCAGCAGGGTTATATGTCTTGTTCCAGGGTCATTCAGTAGCTTAAAAGTAGGAATGGAGAAAGTGGTGGGAGTGACCCAGGTTTGATGATGGGAAAAACGTAAATGGGCCAAATAGGGAGGAAAACATTAACTGAATTGAGTTAATTAACTGAATTGATTGATGATAGAATGGGGAGGAAGGAAGAAAACGGAGGTAATGAGCAAGATATAGCTTTAGAAGGATTGAAAAAGAGGGAGAAATGCAAGGACAGAAAGTATCACCGAAGTTATTCAGTTTGGTGTAATGAGGAAGCCTACCGCCATTGCCAGGATAATATATTTTTTTTTATGCAAAGATCTAGTCCTGGTGCTTCGTACCTCAAAAGCCTTCAAAGCCAAGGTCAGACTCCTGTTTCTGCTTTTCAAGGCCTTCATCAATCTGACAGTATGTTTTTCTTCCAGCATTCTCTTATTACTCTCCCCTTCTTTCTTTTTCCACCCAAAATAGATTATTAAAATTTTTCATTCCTTCTTGTTACCGTTTGGTTTTTCATCACAGTCTTTTCTGAATATACACTATTGTACCACCCCTCCTGGAGGAATCTTGCCTTGTAACAAAAATTTTAAAAAGAAAAAAAATAATTCTAACCAATACACGATTCCTTGCCTCTTTAATGAGGAGAAGGCCCCATCGATATCCTCTGCACTCCAGTCAAATTTATTTCTTCCTCAAACAAACCTTGTAATCTTACATCTCCATCCCTTTGCTCATGCTATTTCCTATTATTGGACTATTCCTCCTTATGCTTTTTGCCTATTTCATTATTGTTATTCACTTATTTTTTCAGTCCTGTTCAAATCTTCATGACCCCATCTGGGGTTTTCTTGGCCAAGATCCTGGAGTGGTTTGTCATTTCCTTCTCCAGCTCATTTTACAGATGAGGAAACTGAGACAAACGGGGTTAAGTGGCTTGCCCAGAGTTACACAGTTAGTAGGTGTCTGAGGCTGGATTTGAACCAGGAAGATGAGTCTTCCTGACTCTAGGCCTGGCACTTTGTCCACTGTGCCACCTAGCTGCCCTTCCTACATTCTCACCCATACTTTAAAGGCCTACTCGAATGCTGCTTCTTTCAGGAAACCTTCCTTGATTCCTAAGAACTTCCACGTGAGATCTCACAGAGTTTTCAGGTACCTGCTGAAGCACTTACAGCTATTTGCATTCTAATCTAGTGCCCTCAGTTGCCCAGTGCCTTCCCCTCTTAGATTACATTCTAACTATCCTGAATATATTTTATTTGGACCTAGTTATTTGCATGTTGTCACATCCATTGAGATATAAGTTCTTCAAAGCCAAGGATGGATATATCTTTGTATCTTGATTACTTATCATCGTTCCTGGCATAGAGTAAACACTTAATAGCTACGTTTGCACTGATAGACTCTGCCTACACAGTGTTTTCCCTAGTTGGGCTAGCAGTTCAATGAAGGCATGGATTATTTGTGATCTAAATGATGTCTCTCCTCAGGACCTAGGAGAAGGTGTTCAACAAAGGTTTATGGTGATGCTGCTGTATTTCTGCCCATTCTTATTATGGCAATTTCCAGTTTTGCTCTTTGGGCATAATTGTTTTCCTTTCGTCTGGATCTTTGGACTTCAGACTGAAAGAGGTCGGAATCTGCAGTTTCATAGGAATTGACTTATTTGACAATTGTTTGAGGATTTAGTTTTTGATCACAACATGCTTTAGGCCCCTGAAGTTCGGGGATGCACCGGCTCAAACAGGAGGGAAAATAAATGTAGGGCCACCTCCCCCTCTCAAAGCGTTTGTTGCAGATTTTCAAGGACTAACGAGGTAGAACAGTTTTGCTAAGGTTTCTTTCAGTGAAGAGGAGAAAAGTGTAAGGAAATTCTCTGAGCTACTCATTTCTTTTTCTGTTTGGTTATTTGTTCTGTTTTTGCAAAATCCAAAGCAGCAAAATTTAAATTCATTCATTCATTCACAGTTCTTTTACTGGGACATAGCAGGTACAATGCACTGTACTAGCTCCTGGGTGGGAGTCAAAGCTTGGGGTAAAAAAGGTCCATGCTTTTTGTATCTTACAATCAAATAACCTGGAGTCAACTCATTTCAACCAATGTGTTAATTTCTGTCATGTGCAGGGCACTCTGTCTACGGTAGAAAAATACAGATCCTGCTAATTAGGGTCTTTTCAAATGGGGTGGAGAGGAAGGAGAAGTTGGGGAGGTCAGGGAAATATTCATTTAAAGCACATCTGCATCTACATATCCCTTTCACCACCCCCTTTCCCTCTTTCCTAGAAGAATAAAATCTAAGACAGAAGTACTTTTATCACCAGACACTGAGAAGATAGGTTTAATCTCATAATCTTCTATATCAAAGACTCAGCTAGAAATACCCCTGAGTAAGAAGCCCAAGTTGCCGTAAAATGGAAATACGTTGTAAAGCAGTAAAATGGCAGGGGGCTTTAAGACTCAAATCTGATGGGTGTTTGAATCTCCATGGATATGCTGTAATGATTAGTTTCCATTGTAGAGATGACTTTTTAAGTTGATAACTTATTTTAAGAGCTCTATAGATATGACTTGCCTCTCATAAAATCCCTTGACTTCTCTTCAGTCTAACATATTATCTGGAACATAGTTGGTGTGATCTATCTACAATACACACGTGTGTATGCATATATACATACATATACATGTACACATATGTTTGAGTAGCTAGGTGACACAGTACCCTGGAGTCAGGGAGACTCATCTTCCTGAGTTCAAATCTGGCCTCCAACACTTACAAGCTGTGTTCCTGGGCAAGTCACTTTAACCCCATTTGCCTCAGTTCCTTATCTATAAAATGAGCTGGAGAAGTAAATGGTAAACCATTGAAGTATCTTTGCCAAGAAAATCCCAAATGGGGTCTGTATACCTCTATAGATTTTGTTGTTCACGTATTTTAGTCATGTCCAACTTAGGTAGAGTTAGATAACTTCTCATCTGAAAAATATCTTGGTGAGCTTTAGTGGACTACAAGTTCAATATGAGTCAATAGTGTGACATAAAATATTAATGTGAAGTCAGACTACATTACAAAAGGCATAGCTTCCAGGAATTAGGAGATGGTGCTCTTGCTGTACTGTGCCATAGTCAGATCATATGAAGAATATTGTGTTCAATTTTGAGAACCATAATTTAAGAAGGACATTGATAAATTGGAGAATGTCAAGAAGGTAGTCAATTTCATTTCATGTTGTATAAGGCCTGACTGAAGGAACAAAGAGCTCTCATCATCAAGATGAGAAGGGTGGAAAGTGGGGGGTTGTAATATATATCTATAGAGATTCAGTTGGTAATTATAGAGAAGAAGATTACATTTTGTTCTGCTTGGCTCCAGAGGGTGAAACCAGAAACAGTGATTGGTAACTGTAGAGGCAAATTTAGACCTGATATTTGGAAAAACAAAACCCCACAAAACTTCCTCATCATTAGAGGTATTTACACATTAGTGATAATGGATTTCTTCTAACTGGGGGTCTTTAAGCAAAGATTGAATAGTTATTCGTCATGTAGTGTGAATTTTCTTTCAGGTAGGGACTGGAGTAGATGCTACTAAGGTTCCTTCTAACTCTAAAGTTCTGTGATTCCATACAGACTCCCAAATCTATAAATTCAGCCTTCCTCCTCTCCTCTCCCGCATCCTGCCCTCCCTTTCCTCCTTCCTTCCCTTGATCTCTACTTATTCATCAGCTCCCTTCTAAACAGCTCTTGGATGTCCCATAGCTATCATGGAACTCACCTCGATATATTCATAAAACAGAACTTGTTATCTTCCGTCCCAAGCTTACGACTCATCCAGACTTCCTCTCTGTCACCAGCTTTGTAATCCTGGAGTCATCCTTGAATCTTTCCCTTTCCTTGCCCCCATATAAAATTAATTGTGAAGTCATCAATTCTACCTCTATGAACTCTTTTCTATCTACCCACTTCTTTCCACTCATTCAGTCACCACCCCAGTTCAAGCCCTCATCAACTTTCAGGTGGATTACTATTAACAGCCATTTTCTCTGATCTGCAAGCCAAAATAATTTTCTCAAAGCATAGACATCATTGTCATTTCCTTGCTCAAAAACTTTCAGTGGCTCACCATTGCTCATGTGACAAAATTCAGACTCCTTAATGTTTGAAGCCCTCCACATCTAGCTTTTATCCATCTAACTAGCCTTATTTCATGTGATTCTTCTGAAGATATTTCTGCCAAAGTAGACCACTAGCCATTACTGAATTTGATACTTTTATCTCTTGATTATCTGTGTTCATTTATGCACACCATTTTTCATGCTTGGAGTGTATTCTCACCTCACTTTACCTCAAAATCTCTGTCTTACTTTATAGCTTAACTCCATTACCACTTCCCCACATGAAGCCTTTTGCCACTTTTCTGAAGCTTTCTCCAGCTTGAGTTCTTTTGTTCCTCAATTTTCTAGTACTTATTTCTGTTTTCCATCCCCCTCCCCAACTCCAGTCCTCAGTAGAATGTAAGCTGCTTTAGGGAAGCAACTGTTTTGATTTTGCCTTTATATCATCACCACCTATCATGATGCCTTGCATGGTACAAGTAATACTTGTAGTGGTAATAATCATTTGGTGTTTTATGGAGTCACAGAGGGGAAGAAAATCCAGCTAAGGGGTTTGGATTAGCACATTATACAACATCTGAACTTGTCAATAAGTATTGCTCAAATTGAATTATTCCTTTAAGTCTGCCTTACTTGTGGGTAACTGGACACTCTGCTCCTGGGGTAGCTTTTCCTGCCCCTAAAAGGTTCTTTAGACTTATGTGGCATTTTCCTACTAGCTCTTGGGTTTCAGTCTAGTTTAAGAGATGAAGTCTTTTTAATATATGAACTATGCTCTTTACATCTGGGGCCATTCCTTTCAGCCCTAAGAGTATTTCACTTTAAAATATCATCCCTCTGCATCAATAGACTGAAACATAGTATGTTGTGACTACCTAGTTTTAATAATATGGGACAATATAAACTCTCCCAGCACACATGCTCCTTCCCAGGTTTTTGTTTTGGATGAGAATATTTCTCAATCGGAAGAAATGGGAAGGAAGGACATTCAGTCCCAATATCAGGTTCATGGATTGAAGGAAAGCAGGAGACGTGAAATTCTCCCTGACTCACCAGGCCAAGGATTCATAGTAGCTGCACATCCTCAGCTGATTCTGAGAGATGCTGATTCAGCTTTACTGCCTGAGTCAACCCCTGGGTGCTCCAATGAATTGGGCTGTGCTTGCTTTTGTAGCTGCTACCTGTCTCTCAACCCTTGGCACTGTAATCTCACCTCTGGAAGTCCGAATCATGAAGATGATAGAAGACAGTAGAGGAGAGGAAAGCACCAAACATGGCACAAAACACAAATATGTCACTTGATCCTCCCAACAAATATAGGAAGCTTTTTAAAATCTAGTTAGTTCTTGTGCCTATAGCAATAAAAATGAGGGGTGGGGTGGAGATCCTTCAGATACACATGGGACAGAGGTAGTCTATCTTTCTGGGCTTGAATGTCAGAAACTGCCCTTCTGGCTTCCCTCTTTAAATCGTTTCCTCATATCCTGAGGATTTTTGTAGAGGCAAGAAGATAAGGTAGATTTCCTAGGCTCTCAGGGCATTGGACTAGATCAGCCTAAGGTCACTTCTTGCCCTAAGTCGTACGATCCTCTTGTGTTGATTTGCCAACATTCCTTTTCTCTGTAGCTGTGCTAAGTATATGTGGGGAGGCTAGGGAACATTTTTTAGACCAAAAAAACATGAGAGGAAGCTTAAAAAAGAATCCATTCCCCATTTTTAAGGCTGATGCAATGAAATTGCCATACAGTTTATGTACAATTAGCATCATTGTACAGTGTCGGTACGAAGTATTTTTAGGGATTTGAAAATGTGATGATAAACCAATCCAGTAGCTATGAATTCATCCTGAGTCTGCTTGGAGTGGCATAGGGGCAAGAGTACTGTATTTAGAGTCAGAGGACCTGGATTTGAATCCTACCTCTTCTACTGTGGTCTTTACAACCTTAGGTAAATCACAGTATTGTGGAACCACAGTTTCCTTAGTAAAAGAATGATAAAAATGGTGATAAATATTTATATAGCACTTATTATGTGCCGGTGCTTTACAAAGATTATATCTTTTGATTCTCACAGCAAACCTAGGATGTAGGTGTTGTTATTATCCCTGCTTTACAGAGGAGGAAATTGAGGAAATCAGAGGTTAAGTGACTTGCCAAGGTCACACAGCTAATATGTGTCTGAGGCTGGATTTGAAGTCAAGTTTTTCTGACTCCAGACTTGGAGTTCTATCCACTGTACCACCAAGCTACCCAGATCAGGAGGCTAAATGATCCCAGGTCTTTTCCAGATGCAAACTCTATGATGCTGTAGGTTTTGTTACAGAGGAAGTGAGTATGTGAATTCAAAATTGATGATCAAAGGAAAGAGTAACCTGAAGCTGGTATAAGAGAATCTTCCAGGCTTGGACATGTTGGTACCTAAGTTTATGAATCAGTCTATTCTAAATAGCTCAAAGTTCCCTGTGGCCCAAATCTAGCACTCTAGGGATTCCTTAGACCCTGAGGCTTTGCTCAGACCTACTGTTCTAAAATAAGAGTGGCTTTGGTTTCATACTTTTCTAACCTACCAGGGAGGCAGTTTCTCTCCCACCCTCTAGAGAAGTGACCAGTGACCAATCCCCTTTCAGAACAGTGAGTGAGCCAGGGAGCTGGATGCCTGCAGTTCAAATCTTAGAAGTTGCTTTGGGTGAGTCAGTTCCTTACCCTGGCCTCAGTTGCCTCATCTTGATTTTCTTTACTATCTATTATACTCTGGGTGCTAATTTTTTTACTCTTGGCTTTTGGGCTATAACTGACTTTAATGTAGTGGAAAGAATGCTGGTGTTGGTTTGCGTCCTGGCTCAGGATATTTATTGGTTGGGTGATACCACCCTTTTTTTACATATCTCCCATCTATAAAATGGAGATAATAATGCTTGCTCTACCTACATCATAGGTTTTTTATTTGTTTTAGGAAAAAGTCCTTCACAAACCTTAAAGTTCTACAGACATTTGAGCTATTATCATGGGGTTCAAATTTCTCCTCTGATATTTACTAGTTAGGGGGCCACATGCATATTACTTAAAATTTTCTGAACCTCAGGCATCATTCTAAGACATTTACTAATATTGCAGAGGAAATCACAGATTTTTCATTTATTGCAGATACTTGGAAGAGTTTTTGTGAGGAAAGAGTTTTATATGCCTTCAATCATCATAAAAATGTGAGCTTTTATGAAACTCTTTAGTCCTTACTGTAACTTGGTTTTGTCTCTTATTAGTTGTGGGTGTATAAGTCACTTAACTTTTTCTGGGCCTCCATTTCCCCAACAAGAAAATGAGGGCATGCTACTACTACATGATCAGTAGGGCCCCTTGTAGCTCTGAAATTCTGTCATTCTTAGAATGCATTATTACAATTTTAAATTAGGCCTATTTAAAAAATACCCTTAAGAGATTTGAGGAATGAAAGTAACCTCCCCCAAAGCCCCTCATTTTAATCAAGTTTGCGATCTAATAACCCTTTCCTAGCAATGCTTGTGTAAGCTTTTGAGAGTTAAGAAGCAAACCAAAAAAAGATGGGATTAGGAACAAAGGCCATGCTGCCCTACTCCTAATGTGCAAATAAGTGACTTTCTACCCTTCAGAGATAGTAGCAATTCATTGCAGACCTCTGTAGGTGCCTCTGAATGTAAAAGCAATAGGGTGAAATGTAAGGCCTGCCTGGGGACTAGCTCCAACCCTCCAGCCACCACTACTGCTACCATATTGGGAAGATCATTGTTCTTTTGGTCCTTTCAGGGCCCTTCAACTTTGCCTAGGTAACCTGCTACCAGCCAGACAACGATAACTTCCCCATGGTAACCCTGGAGTGAGGTCTCTGGCTATGCAAATAGGGCCCAGAAAAGCCAGTTCTAGAACAAACCTGTTTCAGAAAAAGCCAGCACTGGTGGGAAAAGCTCCCCGACTACCTGTTGTGGCATAGAATCCGAGGTAGATTTGAAGTCAGATCTGGGTGTAAATGTGACTTGGGTGATTTTGGGTGAGTGGGTGACTCTAGGAATATCTAGGACCCAACTGGCCAACCCCTGGAGTCCCTTTTTTGTGCTCCCATGCACTGCTACTTCAGAAAGAGCTGAGAGCCAGCAAGTCAATAAACATTTATTATGTACTCAGATACTGCATACCAGACGGTACGCTAAGCTAACTTCTCTGGGCCACAGATGCCTCATCTGTAAAATGATAAGGGGTCAGACTGAAGCTCCTGACTTTCCTAGAGAGGCAGTGTGGCAAAATGGATGAAGTGCTGGACTTCCATGTCAAGTAGACCTTGGTTCAGATTTCCCTTTTGGCCCTAGTTGTGTGACCATGAACCATTTAATTTGCCTCAGTTTTCTCTTCTGAAAAATAAGGAAAATAATGGTATCTACTTCACAGGTTTTATTGGATCCTAGATTTAGAACTGAAAGGGACCTTAGTGGTCCTCCTGTCTGACACCCTTCTTGTTACAGATGTGGCTCAGATGGCTTAGCAGGAATGGGGAACCTGCTTTCTTGAGGCCACATGTGTCCCTCCAGGTCCTCAAGTGCAGCCCTTTGACTGAATCCAAACTTCACAGAACAAATCCCCTTAATGAAAGGATTTGTTCTGTAAGACTTGGCCTCAGTCAAAAGGCCACACCCGAGGACCTAGAAGGCCACATGTGGCTTCAAGGCCACAGATTCCCCCCCTTGGTGATTTGCCCTCAGTGATTTTAGTAGAATCACAGAATCCTAGATTTAAAGTTGGAAGGGAATCTAGAGATTATTTAGTCCAATTCCCTCATTTTACAAATGAGGAAACAGTTTCTGAGAAATTAGGGCATTTACCCAGTATTGTACTGGTAGTAACTTGCTGTTTGTCCTTCATTCTTGAAGATGACCATGACATCAGGAAGATGATGTCATGACCTGCAAGTGAATTGGACTTAAGTGAGGCAGGGCTGTGCAAAGTCACCAGCCTCACTTTCTCCCCGGAGCCATCTGGGTCCAGTGGCAAGATATGATCAGGATAACTGGAGATGGACCCACTAGTAGTGAGTGTGAGCTGGCTAACACAATTGGAATCAATGGCAAAGCTGGGATTTGAACTCAACTTCTGACTCGGAGGATCATGGGAGATAACTCCAGGGCCTCTTGCAAACTTTATAGTAGTATATGAATGTCAGCTATTATCATTCCATGGTTTGATAGTAAGATTGCTGGATTTGGAGTCAGAAGAGTTGGGTTCCAGTCCTCTCTCTCCCACTTACTTCTGAAGTAACCACCCCTAGTGAAAACCATTGTTCTTTCTGGGTTCTTGTCTATAAAATAAGAAATCTCTTTCAGCTCCAAAATCTTATGATTCTATACATTTTCTGGATTAATTCATTATAATTCCTATAGAGATGCTTCCATGTTGTGACAGTAAGACTCTAATGGGAAAGAGGTCTGCCACAT